>CAXKVI010000004.1:74009920-74531799 GCA_964058755.1 Campiglossa producta
CCTGGCCCTTCAGGAAATAAAATGCAAGCAAGACAAAAAACTGCATCTTTATGGGGACTATATTCCAAACAAGAAAATTCTCCATACCAAGCTCGATTAAATCGACGTTGTTTGTTCGTGGGAATATTTGTATTGATCGGATAAATGTCAAGTTTCGGTAAATACGGACCGAGGGAACACAAATATTTACGTTCATTACTGGATGATATTTTATTTCGTCGACCGGGGTCATGATCGATTAGAACGTCATTCCCAATAGCCATATCAAGGACTCTGCATCAGTTTTGAAAACTTCAATAAGAGTTAAAAACCTATATCTGACTTTGCGAGCTATTTTATCATAATATATCACTACAATAACAAGCGATTTTTTACTGCTGATGTCTGTAGTTTCGTCGATAATACAAGAAGAAGATGAATGGATATAATATTTTCTTTGGCCTTATCTGCCAAGGCATCCGTCAATATCTTTGATTTTGTTCGCCCACATTTTACAGCAGCGGCTATCTTGGAGTCCGGGCTACACTCAACCAGTAATTTTGGCACAAAATCCATTAACGAAAAGGGTAAATTGTGTTGAATGCAAAACATAGTTAATGTTAATTCTGCGTTGCGCACTTTTTTTCGCATGTTAACTTTATCGATATTCAAACATTTATCAAGCTGAACCTGATTTTTTTTCTTAGCAACATTTCGCAAATGCTTTTTTTGGGAAGCATGAACTTTTAAGTGACTGTAGTGGCTTATCAAACTCTTATCGCATGCAATACAGTAGCACTCGTTATTTTTGTGTATCATCATCATTTATTGGCGCTTAACCGCCTAAGCGATTTTGGCCGTTTCGTATCAAAGCACGCCAGTCATTCCTTTTTAGCGATAACCGACGCCAATTGGAAACCCCAAGGGAGTTCAAGTCATCCTCCACCTGTTGTTTCCATCTCAGTCGAGGCCTCCCCCTTCCTCTGCTGCCGAATTCAGGCGACGATAGGAAAACCTTCTGTGCTGGAGCTTCTTTGTCCATTCGCATAACATGGCCCAGCCAGCGGAGTCTTTGGGCTTTAATTCGCTGGACTATGGTCAGATCTGCGTAGAGCTCGTACAGCTCATCGTTAAATTTCCTTCGATACTCGCCGTTGGCATCACGGGAAGGACCATAAATCTTCCGGAGAACTTTTCTCTCAAATACTCCAAGGGCCATCTCATCTTCTCTTGACATTGTCCATGAATCTGAGCCATACATCAGGACAGGTATGATGAGAGACTTATAGAGCGTGATCTTTGTTCTTCGAGAGAGGACTTTACTTCTCAATTGCCTACTCAGTCCAAAGTAGCACTTGTTGGCAAGAGTGATTCTCCGCTGGATTTCTAGACTGATATTATTTTCGGTGTTAATACTGGTTCCCAAATAGACGAAGTCTCTCACAGTTTCAAATTTGTAACTATCAACAGTGACATGGCTGCCAAGGCGCAGGTGCGCCGATTCTTTCTTTGATGACAGCAAATACTTCGTCTTGTCCTCGTTCACGGCAAGACCCACTTTTTTCGCTTCCTTATCCAGTCCAGAGAAGGCAGCGCTTACGGCGCGGTTGTTAAGGCCAATGATATCAATATCATCGGCATACGCCAGCAATTGCACGCTCTTGTAAAAGATTGTACCATTGCGGTTTAGCTCTGCTGCTCGAATTATCTTCTCCAGCATCAGATTGAAGAAATCGCACGAAAGGGAGTCGCCCTGTCTGAAGCCTCGTTTGGTTTCAAATGGCTCAGAGAGGTCCTTCCCGATTCTAACGGAGCTGTTGGTATTACTCAACGTCATTTGGCAAAGCCGTATAAGCTTTGCAGGGAAGTCAAATTCAGACATGGCGGCATACAGGCAACTCCTTTTTACGCTGTCAAAAGCGGCTTTAAAATCGACAAAGAGATGGTGAGTGTCGATTCTCTTATCATGGGTCTTCTCCAGGATTTGGCGTATCGTGAAAATCTGGTCGATGGTAGACTTACCAGGTCTAAAGCCACACTGATAAGGTCCAATCAGTTTGTCTACGATGGGCTTCAGCCTTTCACACAACACGCTAGAAAGAACCTTATATGCGATATTAAGAAGACTAATTCCGCGGTAGTTGGTGCGGTTAGCGGGATCGCCTTTCTTGTGGATTGGGCAAAGCACACTTAAATTCCAATCCGGAGGCATGCATTCGTCTGACCATATTCTGCATAAGAGCTGATGCATGCTTTTTACCAGCTCTTCGCCTCCGTGTTTGAACAGCTCGGCGGGTAGTCCGTCTTTTCCAGGCGCTTTGTTGTTTTTGAGCCGGGATATAGCTATCCTCACATCATCATAGTCAGGTGGTGGGACGACTTTTCCATCGTCAGGGATTGGGGTATCGGGTTCGACGTCTCCCTCCCAATTTAGCAGTGAGGAGAAGCGCTCCCTCCATAATTTAAGTACACTTTGTACGTCGGTTACCAGGTCGCCATTATTGTCCTTACAGGAGCTTGCCCCGGTCTTAAAACCTTCCGTCATCCGCCGGATCTTTTCATAGAATTTTCGGGCATCATTCCTGTCAGCCAGCATCTCAAGCTCCTCACACTCACGCCTTTCGGCCTCACTTTTCTTTTTTCTGAAAAGGCGTCTCTCTTCCTTCTTTGCCTCACGATATTGTTGCCATACACTGCGGGTTGCGCCCGTTTGCAACGTCTCCTTGTAGGCAGCGTCCTTTTTTTTCGAGGCAGTTTTGCATTCCTCATCGTACCAGTTGTTCTTGCGGGCTCGCTGGAACCCTATAGTGGCCTCAGCGGCGGTACGCAATGAGTGAGAGATATGCTTCCATTGCTCGGTTACATCGTTAGGTCGAGGATTGCCCTCTGCTAGCAGGTGTGAGAGTCGAGTTGTGAAATTATCAGCTGTCTGTGTCATGCGCAGCTTCTCGACGTCAAACTTTCCTTCCGTTACTGTGCGCACTTTCTTCGTTGCACAGAGGCGTGTGCGTATCTTGGCTGCGACAAGATAATGGTCAGAGTCAATATTGGGACCACGCAGTGTACGCACGTCCAGAACGGTGGAGCTATGTCTGCCGTCAATCAAGACATGATCAATCTGGTTTCTAGTTCTTTGATCAGGGGACAGCCATGTGGCTTGGTGTATTCGCTTATGCTGGAACCTGGTACTACTGATGACCATATTGCGAGCAGCGGCGAAGTCAATCAACCTAGTGCCGTTGGGGGATGTTATATCGTGGAGACTGAATTTTCCAACTGTGGGACCAAAGACTCCTTCCTTGCCCACCTTGGCTTAAAGTCGCCGAGCACGATTTTGATATCATGCTGGGGGCAGCGATCATAAGTCTGTTCAAGTTTATCGTAGAAGGAGTCCTTCTCTGCGTCGTCCGTCTCCTCTGTCGGCGCATAGGCGCAGATAAATGTTATGTTGAAAAACCTCGCCTTGATGCGGATCGCAGCGAGACGCTCGCTCACAGGAGTGAACGCTAATACTTGGCGGCGAAGTCTCTTTCCCACCACGAATCCTACACCACGCGCTTTGCCGCGTGTCTGGTCACTGTAGTATACGTCACAAGGTCCGATGGTCGTCTTTCCTTGTCCCGTCCATCGCATTTCCTGCAGGGCGGTGATGTCAGCCTTTGCGTTCATGAGGACATCAACCAGTCGGGCAGCGGTACCATCCCTTGAAAGGGTCCGGACATTCCAGGTACATGCCCTAATATCCTTCTCGTAGTCCTTATTTCGTTTTGCCGGGTCGTCAACATTAAAGGGGGTTCTCATCCGAGGCTTTATTAAAATTTTCAGTGGACTAAATTTTTTACGTGGCGGGTCCCAAACCCAGCGCCAAGAAAATTCGGTCATCCACTCCACGCGAAATTTTCTTTTCTCAACAGGTTTCTTTTCATCACTTGGGCTTAAAAATAAGAATAGTTAATAAACCCACAAAAATACTAAATTCGCTAGTAAAAATCTGCTATCACTGCTGTTGCTGGTTTCCGCAATTTCGTTTACTGGAATTTCTTTTCGCACAACAAATCTACAGCAATTATTACATTTAGATATTTAAATATGTTAAAAGTATGACATCTTATCACCAACCTGTCCATTTTTTCTTTTTGTTGACAACTATTTATTACACCTCGGATGAAACTTGACAACATTCGTTAAAGAAAATTTTGAATTGAGTAAGAGATGTTCGCTCGTTATCGACAAGCATACTTATACAGTGTGCTTATTTGTGTTCGAAAAAATATGTAATATAATAATGGGACTGTTCGTTGACATGTAATTCTTCAATCTGATTGCACAGCTGTGGCAATTAGGTACTCACGCACACACATTTATTTCGGTTAGTAGCAAAAACGTCGTGCATGCTCGTGCGTCAAACGTACGTTGTGTGTGCGTTTATATTACGTTAGGCTGTTAAGCATATTCCTAAGTATTTCGAAAAATTCAAAAATCTACCAGAATGGAAAAAAATCTACCAAAACGGGTTTTTAGAAATTTTTTCTACCAAAAATGGTAGAATTCTACCAAAACGGCAACCCTGCCTACCGACGATGCTGTAGGAGTTGCAACGATGATGATGAGGAGGAAACGGTGGTGCAACTGCCCAGCTTTAAGCGGCGCGAGAACGCACTTTTTGGGAGCTCCCTTCCTGGATAGCCTACGCCAGATCGCGGAGCTGGATATAAAGGACTTATTGGCCTTCATCAAGTCATATAAATGGTTCGAAGAGGAGTAACGGTGTCGGTTTAGGACTGTCAGTCCCGGGATTCTGCTATGTGCAGAATGGCAACTACTCAGGGGATTTTCCATATGGCTTAGTCCCGGGACTGACTTTCCTAGTGTTGGTGGTATCACAACGGGCCTTTCAAAACTGGCCTAAGTGTGCCTCTGTGTCCACTTGAACCTAACCTAACCTAAATTTGAAAAATCATGAAAAAATGATGAAAAAAATTTGTTTCACCGGGACTTGAACCCTGAACCCTACGCATGCCAGACGAGCACTTATGCGACACTGAGTAACTAAGTAACGGAGGAACTCCCAAGTGACGCCTAGAAGTCGCGATATCTATGGTTCTTGTTGTTGTACAATGTAAAGCACCTTCTACAAGTGACGCAAGCGTTACTTATGCGATATGGAAGAGAAAACGTTCTTCAAAATGCTAGCAGGGTATCATACTTAAATATGTGGAAAACTCATTTTCGAAAAATGTGTCAGCTAGGGCCTTTGTTAATTAAGGTAATGTATCTTCTCACCAAAAATCGTACATCCAACTTTTACTCCAGCATTTGCAGGAAACTGAACGCTCTACAAAAAGGGTCGAAAATTAATTAATAATTTCTGAAACCCATAAGGTTTTGTGAAAAGCTGTGTATGTAGCTCATAAACAGTAAGATATTATTAAAAAAACTTAAGTTATTTAGATAGCAAATTTAACGCTCTACAAAAAAGGTCTTCGTTTGCAAATATAGAATACTTAAAAATGCCAATAAAGTGCGTAGTTTTGTTATAATAGTTTTTAATTTCCAGCGTTCTAGTTTACAGTAACAATAACAAATCTAAACATGTTAGATCTAGTTCCTCTAAGGGTACAATTTCGTTGATTCCAAACCAGACCAAAGCTCCACACATTAACCATAACATCAACCGCTGGTTTCGAACTAGAGAAAATCCCTATCGCACTAGTTCTTATTAGCCATTTTATCTCTAGTTATTAACCTAACTAGTGTTTTAACAAACAACAACAAATTAGAGTTTGTTTTTGTTGGATTTTTAATCAAAATGCGGTTTCAAAACCTTACTTAACTGCCCACTTTTCCTCGTATTTTTATTTCCGATTTCTAAAAAAACCTAAGGGTTAAATCTGAAAAAACTGAGGTTGTCACGTTAGGTAACGTTAGTAACTTTCGCATAGATCGTGCCAAAAAATGGGTATGCCATTCGTTTCACATAAGAGTGGATGAAACTATTTTTGCTCTCGAAAAACCATAAATTTTTACACTTAAACGTAAATCATATTTTATTGCTTTGCAACTTTTAACAGGGAGAATTATTGCTTGGTGAGCCTCAAAACGATGAAATACGTCTGGTTTTTTTTTTAGGACTTGAAATGTAATCAATTCCTTTTCTTTTCATGAAAGGAATTGATTACATTTTTCAATTACTGAGGAATGTAATTTTAATTATAATGGAATTAATTTTACCCAGCTCTGGCGGTAAACAGCACAACAAACAGGTAGAAACAATTATTTTCGCTGTATCCTTTGATGAGTGTGCTTGAATTTGACGTTGCTCTCAATCGGAACCAGAGTATAATGTCAAACAGAAAAAATATTTTAACCCACTTGAAAACAATTTTTCCGTTTATAAACTTTTAGGAAAAAAATTTTAAATTAACTCTTGTTTTAAATTTTGAATATTTACATTTTACCTTTAATTCAAATTAGCAATACGAAAGGTTATTCTGTAGCAAATTTAGAAGTATTATATTGATAGTAAAAAAAGTTCGGTGCCAGTGAAGAACGGTTGGAATTCAACTGTTTTGTAAGCTAAGGTAAGAAAACTGTAACCAAACATTTTTCACAAAATTCGCTGATTTTATAAGAGTAAATTATTGCTAATATTAAAGAAGAGAAAATAATACCCAATTTACATGTGGTGCACCATAAAGGATTAATTCATTCGATTACATTCGTTTGACATTATAGCCCCTTACAAGAGAAACATATTTAACTGTCAATCACACTTTATTGAATACATTTTGATGAGCGGTTAAACATTTGTGTTATAAATTTTGAGAATGCCTGAAAAATTTGACAATAGGATTAAAAAAATATGTACATATACCTAAGTTAGGTAACCTAACTTTCAAAGTATACATAGCACACAATAATATCAAAATAAAACAAGTAAGGAAGTCTAAGTTCGGGTGAAACCGAACATTACATACCCAGCTGTGCACATAAAGTGGGCGTGATCGTTCACCGATTTTTCTTATTTTCTGTGGTAGTACTCTACATAAACATAACATGCCTGGTACCTAGTTTCGTAAATCTATCTCACACCGTTCTGAAGTTGTTAGCAGTCGAATTTAAAAATTGCTTGACTCATAAGTGGGCGGTGCCACGCCCACTTTCCAAAATTTTGAAAAAATTATGTAAAGAATATGAAAGTTGATGTATGTACCAAATTATATTATTATAGCGAAATCAGTTAATTAGATATGGACTTTTCAATATTTCCACCTCCTTTCAATATAACTTTTATGAAAAAGTAGGCATGGTCGCGAAGCGATTTCGTTTATTTTCTATAGCTGAATTTACCACAACAATAGTATGTCCTCTACGAAATTTCGTTATACTAGCATAAACTGTTCTGAAGTTATTAAGAGTCAAAATTTTAAAATTTCTTCAAATATACGTGGGCGGTACCACGCCCCCTTTTCAAAATTTTTTATAAAATCGGCCTTAGAACATCTAAATCAATACATATTGCAAATTTTATCATTGTAGCTGCTTCTAATATTGAATTAACCCATTTTATACGTTTTTCGAAATTTTCGATATCGAAAAAGGGGCGTGGTTATGGTCCGATTTTACCCATTTTCAATAGCAATCTATTCTGAACCCAAATAAGTTCGCATGCCAAATTTGGTGAAGATATCTCATTATTTGCTCAAGTTATCGTGTTAACGGACAGACGGACGGACATGGCTCAATCAAATTTTTTTTCGATCCTGATAATATTGATATATGGAAGTCTATATCTATCTCGATTCCTTTATACCTGTACAACCAACCGTTATCCTAACAAAGTTATAATACCCTGTGTACAAGTACAGCTGGGTATAAAAAGTTAACAAGAGATGGTTTTACTTAAAAAAATTTTAAAAAGAAAAGAAAAAAAAACACCATTCTACTTTTTAGATATGTTATACATATATATTAAATAGACCTTTCTAAAATTTTTTTTTTCAATCGCTTGGTCTTAGAAATTTTGTTTTGATTTTTTTTCAGTGTAATATAGAATTTTTACAGTGTATGTTTTCAAAAGGTGATTTTAATACGTTTCTAACGGTATAATCGGTTGATAGTTTACGCGTGATTTTAAAATATAAGAAAGTAACCAAGAGATGCATTTACTTAAGTAAATTAAAACAAGTAAGGAAGTCTAAGTTCGGGTGAAACCGAACATTACATACCCAGCTGTGCACATAAAGTGGGCGTGATCGTTCACCGATTTTTCTTATTTTCTGTGGTAGTACTCTACATAAACATAACATGCCTGGTACCTAGTTTCGTAAATCTATCTCACACCGTTCTGAAGTTGTTAGCAGTCGAATTTAAAAATTGCTTGACTCATAAGTGGGCGGTGCCATGCCCACTTTCCAAAATTTTGAAAAAATTATGTAAAGAATATGAAAGTTGATGTATGTACCAAATTATATTATTATAGCGAAATCAGTTAATTAGATATGGACTTTTCAATATTTCCACCTCCTTTCAATATAACTTTTATGAAAAAGTAGGCGTGGTCGCGAAGCGATTTCGTTTATTTTCTATAGCTGAATTTACCACAACAATAGTATGTCCTCTACGAAATTTCGTTATACTAGCATAAACTGTTCTGAAGTTATTAAGAGTCAACATTTTAAAATTTCTTCAAATATACGTGGGCGGTACCACGCCCCCTTTTCAAAAATTTTTATAAAATCGGCCTTAGAACATCTAAATCAATACATATTGCAAATTTTATCATTGTAGCTGCTTCTAATATTGAATTAACCCATTTTATACGTTTTTCGAAATTTTCGATATCGAAAAAGGGGCGTGGTTATGGTCCGATTTTACCCATTTTCAATAGCAATCTATTCTGAACCCAAATAAGTACGCATGCCAAATTTGGTGAAGATATCTCATTATTTGCTCAAGTTATCGTGTTAACGGACAGACGGACGGACGGACGGACGGACGGACAGACGGACGGACATGGCTCAATCAAATTTTTTTTCGATCCTGATAATATTGATATATGGAAGTCTATATCTATCTCGATTCCTTTATACCTGTACAACCAACCGTTATCCTAACAAAGTTATAATACCCTGTGTACAAGTACAGCTGGGTATAAAAAGAAAACAACGCGATTTTAGTTTTCAGATATGTTATATATATTAAATAGACTTTTCTAAAAAAAACTTTTGTTTTTCAAAATCGCTTGATCTTTGAAGTGCTTTTTCAGTTAAAAATTTTATTTTGGGAAACATTTTTTTTTTCAGTGTACTAAAAAATTTGTACGGAGAGTAACTATGGCCTTACCGTGGTATCGGGCTCTGCCGCGGCGGACGACGCATTTCCCTTACTCTTCCTTTGACCCTAAACTGGCCTTGCCCGGCGAGGGGTCGTACGAACAAGATGAAAAATAGTAATACAAACCTTAAAACTAAAGATACGACAATGTATACTGTACAGCAGAGGAGGAAAATGCTGGAGCAAGCGAGAACATAAATTCGGAGGACAAACTCTACTTCTTTATCAGCCGAGAGATCGACAGCGATGGCAACTACGGGTCGATTAGCTCTGAATAATAAGGGGGCAATCCCCAAAGCAAGTACCGGTACAAACACAGTGAAGCCAACAACGGCTGATGCTAAACCTCCAGTAAGTGCCGGTACCGAAACCAAGTCTTTTACGTCTGCAACTACGGGTCGAAATTCACCCCAAAAGACATCTCCCAGTCGCTCTGAGTACTTGGACAAAAGAGCGGCCGCAAGGATCCTGAAGAAATACGAAGGTATTTCACAAGAGACGCTATCACCGAATGCCAGAAAGACGGTGGAGATGGCTGAAGCTATCTTACCGAACTTCCAAAGCAATTACGCGCCAAAGAAGGTTAATGGAAATCCCTTCAAACGCCAGAGATCGGACGTGGATTTAAAACCCCACCCGAAGCGGCAGCAGAACGCCCCCGTAGTGGGTAAACTCAGCTTTGCTGAAGTGACCAAGGATAGGATCCTCATAGGCGTCATTGACCGCGGTAACGAAAGCTGGGCCATTCCTAGGGACCAGTGGCGGTACGTCCGGAACGCGATGGGTAATGCCCTTCTTGACATTATGGATGAGTCTCCGGGTGCCACGCAAATGGGTTCTGATGCGGAATGGCAACAGGGTCGAATCAAGGTATTCGCTTGCGAGGATGCAAAAACTGTTGCACTGTACAAGGCAGCAGCTGCAAGACTGGGTGAGATCTACCCAGGGGCAAAAATCGAGGTTGTCGACTGGAAGGACATCCCGGCTCGGCTAAGGGCAAGAGCATGGATTCCTGCCATCCCTGCTGAACCTGAGAGATGCTGCGGGTCATGAACCCGTCTCTCCCGACGCAGGACTGGAGTGTCAATCTGGTTGAGGATGCGGTAGGACCTGATAGGCAATAACGAGGCACTCGAGCCCCTTAAACGGTGCAATGGACGAGTGCACTACGGCATGGGTCAGATCGTGATCCACGTATACCGCGGCGCTGCACAGCGCGCTGCTATTTCGGCTGCACCGGAGGACTCGGACATCGCAGTGCCGGTAGAGGAGTCGGAGATGTCCGACTAGGCAAATATGGTATCTGCCACGTCAAATGGCAAAGGAGCAGCGAACAGCTCGGAGATGGGAGACAGCTTGCTGGACGGAGAAGATCTTAACGTCACACTGATAGCAGCTAGTCCTGAGCACACCAATGTTGATACTGCCACAGTTAGTACGGCTTTCGTCACGCCAAATCGTGACCTGAACAAATCGTCGTTGAAAGATAAGCCTCCAGACGAGGTGGAACTCGACGATACGGTGGTGGCAGGGATGTCTGAGCGCTCTCATGTTGGTGGTGCTTCAGATAAACCTGCACAAATCTAAAGCAGCCTCGGCTGCTTTAATCAGTCGTCTCTCTAAAGGCGACGTAGATGTGGTCCTCATCCAAGAACCCTGGGTCAACAGCTCAAGGATTTGCGGTTTGGGTACTAAGGGTTTAAACTTATCCGAGCCAGTGAGGGGGGCAGGGTAAGAGCCTGTATTTTGGTTAAGTCTACGCCTTTCTTTTGCCCAACTAAACCAATGGTGATGTTACAGCTGTCAGTTTAACAGTCGGCAGTAGGTACCAGCCTGACGATGGCGTCGGTCTATATGCCCTACGACGCCGAAGAACCTCCTCCACAGAGGGAGGTAAAAGACCTGGTGGCTAATTTTTCCATGGGTCATCTTATAATCGGAACTGACGCTAATGCTCATCACGTCCAGTGGGGAGGCTCCGATATCAATGCTAGAGGAGAGTCGTTGTTGACTATTTGTTAACAACTAAACTGGTAGTTTGCAACGTGGGTAACGAACCTACGTTTATTACTAAAACCCGTAGGGAGGTCATAGATCTCACTATTTGCAGCGAAGACTCTTATAAGTGGGTCAGAAAATGGCGTGTTCTCGATGAACATTCATTCTCCGACCACCGGTACGTAGAATTAGTTCTAGACTTTTCTGTTGAGGAGGGGGAAACCTTAGAGCTGCTCTTGAATACGCACTTCCCAGGGAACTTGCATGAGGAACCCTTAGCACCTACAACAAACCTGGCTGTATACATACCCATCACGGAGGAAAAGGTTAGGTGGGCGGTTAAAAGCTTCGAACCGTTCAAGGCTGCCGGGCCAGACAGGGAGAATTATTGCTTGGTGAGCCTCAAAACGATGAAATACGTCTGGTTTTTTTTTTAGGACTTGAAATGTAATCAATTCCTTTTCTTTTCATGAAAGGAATTGATTACATTTTTCAATTACTGAGGAATGTAATTTTAATTATAATGGAATTAATTTTACCCAGCTCTGGCGGTAAACAGCACAACAAACAGGTAGAAACAATTATTTTCGCTGTATCCTTTGATGAGTGTGCTTGAATTTGACGTTGCTCTCAATCGGAACCAGAGTATAATGTCAAACAGAAAAAATATTTTAACCCACTTGAAAACAATTTTTCCGTTTATAAACTTTTAGGAAAAAAATTTTAAATTAACTCTTGTTTTAAATTTTGAATATTTACATTTTACCTTTAATTCAAATTAGCAATACGAAAGGTTATTCTGTAGCAAATTTAGAAGTATTATATTGATAGTAAAAAAAGTTCGGTGCCAGTGAAGAACGGTTGGAATTCAACTGTTTTGTAAGCTAAGGTAAGAAAACTGTAACCAAACATTTTTCACAAAATTCGCTGATTTTATAAGAGTAAATTATTGCTAATATTAAAGAAGAGAAAATAATACCCAATTTACATGTGGTGCACCATAAAGGATTAATTCATTCGATTACATTCGTTTGACATTATAGCCCCTTACAAGAGAAACATATTTAACTGTCAATCACACTTTATTGAATACATTTTGATGAGCGGTTAAACATTTGTGTTATAAATTTTGAGAATGCCTGAAAAATTTGACAATAGGATTAAAAAAATATGTACATATACCTAAGTTAGGTAACCTAACTTTCAAAGTATACATAGCACACAATAATATCAAAATAAAACAAGTAAGGAAGTCTAAGTTCGGGTGAAACCGAACATTACATACCCAGCTGTGCACATAAAGTGGGCGTGATCGTTCACCGATTTTTCTTATTTTCTGTGGTAGTACTCTACATAAACATAACATGCCTGGTACCTAGTTTCGTAAATCTATCTCACACCGTTCTGAAGTTGTTAGCAGTCGAATTTAAAAATTGCTTGACTCATAAGTGGGCGGTGCCACGCCCACTTTCCAAAATTTTAAAAAAATTATGTAAAGAATATGAAAGTTGATGTATGTACCAAATTATATTATTATAGCGAAATCAGTTAATTAGATATGGACTTTTCAATATTTCCACCTCCTTTCAATATAACTTTTATGAAAAAGTAGGCATGGTCGCGAAGCGATTTCGTTTATTTTCTATAGCTGAATTTACCACAACAATAGTATGTCCTCTACGAAATTTCGTTATACTAGCATAAACTGTTCTGAAGTTATTAAGAGTCAAAATTTTAAAATTTCTTCAAATATACGTGGGCGGTACCACGCCCCCTTTTCAAAATTTTTTATAAAATCGGCCTTAGAACATCTAAATCAATACATATTGCAAATTTTATCATTGTAGCTGCTTCTAATATTGAATTAACCCATTTTATACGTTTTTCGAAATTTTCGATATCGAAAAAGGGGCGTGGTTATGGTCCGATTTTACCCATTTTCAATAGCAATCTATTCTGAACCCAAATAAGTTCGCATGCCAAATTTGGTGAAGATATCTCATTATTTGCTCAAGTTATCGTGTTAACGGACAGACGGACGGACATGGCTCAATCAAATTTTTTTTCGATCCTGATAATATTGATATATGGAAGTCTATATCTATCTCGATTCCTTTATACCTGTACAACCAACCGTTATCCTAACAAAGTTATAATACCCTGTGTACAAGTACAGCTGGGTATAAAAAGTTAACAAGAGATGGTTTTACTTAAAAAAATTTTAAAAAGAAAAGAAAAAAAAACACCATTCTACTTTTTAGATATGTTATACATATATATTAAATAGACCTTTCTAAAATTTTTTTTTCAATCGCTTGGTCTTAGAAATTTTGTTTTGATTTTTTTTCAGTGTAATATAGAATTTTTACAGTGTATGTTTTCAAAAGGTGATTTTAATACGTTTCTAACGGTATAATCGGTTGATAGTTTACGCGTGATTTTAAAATATAAGAAAGTAACCAAGAGATGCATTTACTTAAGTAAATTAAAACAAGTAAGGAAGTCTAAGTTCGGGTGAAACCGAACATTACATACCCAGCTGTGCACATAAAGTGGGCGTGATCGTTCACCGATTTTTCTTATTTTCTGTGGTAGTACTCTACATAAACATAACATGCCTGGTACCTAGTTTCGTAAATCTATCTCACACCGTTCTGAAGTTGTTAGCAGTCGAATTTAAAAATTGCTTGACTCATAAGGGGGCGGTGCCACGCCCACTTTCCAAAATTTTGAAAAAATTATGTAAAGAATATGAAAGTTGATGTATGTACCAAATTATATTATTATAGCGAAATCAGTTAATTAGATATGGACTTTTCAATATTTCCACCTCCTTTCAATATAACTTTTATGAAAAAGTAGGCGTGGTCGCGAAGCGATTTCGTTTATTTTCTATAGCTGAATTTACCACAACAATAGTATGTCCTCTACGAAATTTCGTTATACTAGCATAAACTGTTCTGAAGTTATTAAGAGTCAACATTTTAAAATTTCTTCAAATATACGTGGGCGGTACCACGCCCCCTTTTCAAAAATTTTTATAAAATCGGCCTTAGAACATCTAAATCAATACATATTGCAAATTTTATCATTGTAGCTGCTTCTAATATTGAATTAACCCATTTTATACGTTTTTCGAAATTTTCGATATCGAAAAAGGGGCGTGGTTATGGTCCGATTTTACCCATTTTCAATAGCAATCTATTCTGAACCCAAATAAGTACGCATGCCAAATTTGGTGAAGATATCTCATTATTTGCTCAAGTTATCGTGTTAACGGACAGACGGACGGACGGACGGACGGACGGACGGACGGACATGGCTCAATCAAATTTTTTTTCGATCCTGATAATATTGATATATGGAAGTCTATATCTATCTCGATTCCTTTATACCTGTACAACCAACCGTTATCCTAACAAAGTTATAATACCCTGTGTACAAGTACAGCTGGGTATAAAAAGAAAACAACGCGATTTTAGTTTTCAGATATGTTATATATATTAAATAGACTTTTCTAAAAAAATCTTATTTTTCAAAATCGCTTGATCTTTGAAGTGCTTTTTCAGTTAAAAATTTTATTTTGGGAAACATTTTTTTTTTCAGTGTACTAAAAAATTTGTACGGAGAGTAACTATGGCCTTACCGTGGTATCGGGCTCTGCCGCGGCGGACGACGCATTCCCCTTACTCTTCCTTTGACCCTAAACTGGCCTTGCCCGGCGAGGGGTCGTACGAACAAGATGAAAAATAGTAATACAAACCTTAAAACTAAAGATACGACAATGTATACTGTACAGCAGAGGAGGAAAATGCTGGAGCAAGCGAGAACGTAAATTCGGAGGACAAACTCTACTTCTTTATCAGCCGAGAGATCGACAGCGATGGCAACTACGGGTCGATTAGCTCTGAATAATAAGGGGGCAATCCCCAAAGCAAGTACCGGTACAAACACAGTGAAGCCAACAACGGCTGATGCTAAACCTCCAGTAAGTGCCGGTACCGAAACCAAGTCTTTTACGTCTGCAACTACGGGTCGAAATTCACCCCAAAAGACATCTCCCAGTCGCTCTGAGTACTTGGACAAAAGAGCGGCCGCAAGGGTCCTGAAGAAATACGAAGGTATTTCACAAGAGACGCTATCACCGAATGCCAGAAAGACGGTGGAGATGGCTGAAGCTATCTTACCGAACTTCCAAAGCAATTACGCGCCAAAGAAGGTTAATGGAAATCCCTTCAAACGCCAGAGATCGGACGTGGATTTAAAACCCCACCCGAAGCGGCAGCAGAACGCCCCCGTAGTGGGTAAACTCAGCTTTGCTGAAGTGACCAAGGATAGGATCCTCATAGGCGTCATTGACCGCGGTAACGAAAGCTGGGCCATTCCTAGGGACCAGTGGCGGTACGTCCGGAACGCGATGGGTAATGCCCTTCTTGACATTATGGATGAGTCTCCGGGTGCCACGCAAATGGGTTCTGATGCGGAATGGCAACAGGGTCGAATCAAGGTATTCGCTTGCGAGGATGCAAAAACTGTTGCACTGTACAAGGCAGCAGCTGCAAGACTGGGTGAGATCTACCCAGGGGCAAAAATCGAGGTTGTCGACTGGAAGGACATCCCGGCTCGGCTAAGGGCAAGAGCATGGATTCCTGCCATCCCTGCTGAACCTGAGAGATGCTGCGGGTCATGAACCCGTCTCTCCCGACGCAGGACTGGAGTGTCAATCTGGTTGAGGATGCGGTAGGACCTGATAGGCAATAACGAGGCACTCGAGCCCCTTAAACGGTGCAATGGACGAGTGCACTACGGCATGGGTCAGATCGTGATCCACGTATACCGCGGCGCTGCACAGCGCGCTGCTATTTCGGCTGCACCGGAGGACTCGGACATCGCAGTGCCGGTAGAGGAGTCGGAGATGTCCGACTAGGCAAATATGGTATCTGCCACGTCAAATGGCAAAGGAGCAGCGAACAGCTCGGAGATGGGAGACAGCTTGCTGGACGGAGAAGATCTTAACGTCACACTGATAGCAGCTAGTCCTGAGCACACCAATGTTGATACTGCCACAGTTAGTACGGCTTTCGTCACGCCAAATCGTGACCTGAACAAATCGTCGTTGAAAGATAAGCCTCCAGACGAGGTGGAACTCGACGATACGGTGGTGGCAGGGATGTCTGAGCGCTCTCATGTTGGTGGTGCTTCAGATAAACCTGCACAAATCTAAAGCAGCCTCGGCTGCTTTAATCAGTCGTCTCTCTAAAGGCGACGTAGATGTGGTCCTCATCCAAGAACCCTGGGTCAACAGCTCAAGGATTTGCGGTTTGGGTACTAAGGGTTTAAACTTATCCGAGCCAGTGAGGGGGGCAGGGTAAGAGCCTGTATTTTGGTTAAGTCTACGCCTTTCTTTTGCCCAACTAAACCAATGGTGATGTTACAGCTGTCAGTTTAACAGTCGGCAGTAGGTACCAGCCTGACGATGGCGTCGGTCTATATGCCCTACGACGCCGAAGAACCTCCTCCACAGAGGGAGGTAAAAGACCTGGTGGCTAATTTTTCCATGGGTCATCTTATAATCGGAACTGACGCTAATGCTCATCACGTCCAGTGGGGAGGCTCCGATATCAATGCTAGAGGAGAGTCGTTGTTGACTATTTGTTAACAACTAAACTGGTAGTTTGCAACGTGGGTAACGAACCTACGTTTATTACTAAAACCCGTAGGGAGGTCATAGATCTCACTATTTGCAGCGAAGACTCTTATAAGTGGGTCAGAAAATGGCGTGTTCTCGATGAACATTCATTCTCCGACCACCGGTACGTAGAATTAGTTCTAGACTTTTCTGTTGAGCTGCCGGTTATGAAACGCAACCCACGTAACACTAACTGGCAGCTACACAATGAACTACTATCTAGGGACCTACCAGCGCTGCCCCCACAAGTCCACTCATCAGAAGGAAAGTTGGAGGATCTGGTAAAGACCTTTACAACGGCGCTCTCGAATGCCCTAGAACAGGCTTGCCCAGTGCCAAAACCACGCGGTAAAAATAGGCCGCATTGGTGGTCCAAGAGCCTTGGCACGGAGACTCAATGGCTCGAATATAAAGTTAAACTTAGGGACAAAAAAGTTCTGAGGCAGGCAAAGAGAGTATCGGAGAAATTTCTGTACTGGGGTCGAAAATGTCGACGATACAGCGAGACTTAGACGAGTGCTCTCAAAAACTGAAACAGCCACAAGCTATTTGCGCAAACCTGACGGATCCTGGACCAGCACGGAGGGGGAAACCTTAGAGCTGCTCTTGAATACGCACTTCCCAGGGAACTTGCATGAGGAACCCTTAGCACCTACAACAAACCTGGCTGTATACATACCCATCACGGAGGAAAAGGTTAGGTGGGCGGTTAAAAGCTTCGAACCGTTCAAGGCTGCCGGGCCAGACGGGATTATTCCCGCACAACTCATAAACACGCTGGAGACATCAGCCAAATGGCTGACATTTCTCTATACAGCCTGCCTGGCTCTTAGCTACATTCCGTGCTCCTGGAGAAGTGCCACGGTAGTGTTTATTCCTAAGGCGGGGAAGGCGTCTCATTACGAGCCCAAGGATTATAGGCCCATCAGTCTCTCATCCTTTGTGCTCAAAACCTTCGAGAGGATAATAAATGACTACCTCTCATCTACTATTGATAGCAACCTTATCTCTAGCTATCAGCATGCATACACCAAAGGGAAATCTACAGAAACTGCGCTTCACGGCCTAGTTTCTGTTATTGAAAAATCTCTGTATGAAAAGGAGTACTGTCTTGTGGCCTTTTTAGATATTGAAGGAGCCTTCAGCAACATAATCCCTGATGCTATAAACACCGCTTTAACAAGTCTGGGCATAAGCAGGTCTCTTATTGGACTTATTGATCAACTACTAAGGGGTAGACGAATAGTTTCATCACTGGGCTCGGTTGACTTATCACGCTATGTCACAAGGGGAACGCCTCAGGGTGGTGTTCTCTCCCCGCTTCTATGGAACCTCACTGTGAACTCGATGCTGCGAGACACAAGCTGGGGGGCGGGAAGGTAGTAGCATATGCAGACGACTTAGCTATAGTATATAGGGGCAAATCCCCAAAAACCCTGTGCGACTTGATGCAAGTAGCACTGCGAGAGGTTTCCTCATGGTTGGCGCGCTGCGGACTGAGCATCAACCCGGGAAAAGTAGAACTGGTCCTTTTCACCAACCGCTATAAGATACCACCGCTAATACTACCAAAACTGAATAACGTGCACCTGAACTTGGCTGACAAAGCCAAGTTCTTGGGCACAGTTCTGGATAGGAAACTAACCTGGAAGGAGAATGTTCTTAAGCGCCAGAAGAAAGCGTGTATTGCACTCTACACGTGCAAAAGAGCCATTGGAAAGAAATGGGGGCTTAGCCCCAAAATATGCAAATGGATCTACACTGCAATCATTCGATCAATCATGCTCTATGGAGTTGTGGTATGGTGGCCTGAGGAACCTGAGGAAGGCAACAAACCTTAATCTGCTAGGTAAAGTACACAGATCTTGCATGATCTGTATAGGCGGTGCGTTAAGAACAACGCCCAATGAAGCACTCTGATCTGGAAGGGCACCTAGTAGCAGCAGCATCGGCTCTGCGTCTTAGGGAAACGTCCGGCTGGGGCGCAAGCACTACTGGACACGCCAGTATTTTGGGATCCTATAGCTTTCTTCCGCTGAGCACAGATCTTTGTGCGACCACAACAGTCGGAGATAGCGGTTTTAAAATAAACATTCCCAGCAGGGAAGAATGGGAGAGCACGGATCGGAGTCCCGTCACTCATGGCGGCACTTCCATTTATACTGATGGCTCGAAGTTAGACGGCAGAGTTGGAGGAGGGGTATACTCAAAGGATCTGAACCTTGAGCTCTCCTTCAGACTACCTGATCACTGCAGTGTCTTCCAGGCTGAAGTTTCAGCAATCCTGGACGCCGCGGCTTGGATAGGCCAACATACTATCAGACAGGATATTTTTATTTTCAGCGACAGCCATCAAATCCCTTGGATCTTACTCGTTCAACTCTGAACTGACGCTCAGCTGTCGTCGATCTCTACAAGAGATGGTCCAACAGAACCGCGTGAACCTCACATGGGTCCCGGGGCATAGGGAAATTGTAGGGCAGACGAACTTGCGAGGCAGGGCACGACCAAGCAGGTTCCTCGGGATAAAGACCGCTTAGATATGCCGTTTGCCACATTTAAGCTAATGCTGAAGGAGTACACACTCCGCCAAGCCAACGAAAGATGGCTGCAATCTTCAGGATGTCGGATATCCAAAGAAACCTGGCCGAAATGGGATCATAAAAGATCAAGACAAATTTATGCCCTAAGGAGAAGGGAAATCTCCATACTAATAGGCGTATTAACTGGGCACTGCCTCATTGGTAGGCACGCAGAAAGACTAGTTGTGCCCTACCGACGATGCTGTAGGAGTTGTAAGGATGATGAGAAGGAGGAAACGGTAGAGCACCTCATCTCCAGCTGCCCGGCTTTAAGTGGCGCGAGAATGCGCTTTTTGGGAGTTCCCTTCCTGGTTAGCCTACGCCAGGTCACGGAGCTGGACATAAAGGACCTGATGGCCTTCATCAAGTCATCTAAATGGTTCGAGGAGGAATAACGGTGTCGGTTTAGGAACGTCAGTCCCGGGATTCTGCTATGTGGAGAATCCCGATAATACCGGGATAGTTTCAGTTTTAAAAACGTAAGATAGTCGGAAGTTATACCTTGTATACTCTCAATTAAGTCTAATGCGGTGGGTGAAGATAAAATCAGTTTGAGGGTTATTAAGTTAATTTTGCCTTATATTATTGGCCCATTTACGCATATTATAAATTTTTCCTTAACAACGTAAATTTTCCCCAACATCTGGAAAGTGGCAAATATAACCCCTGTTGCAAAAAAGAGTAATGCTACTCAACCTGGAGACTTTCGACAAATAAGCATTTTGTCGTCTTTATCTAAAGTTTTTGAAAGAATGATGCATAATCAAATAAGGGAGTATCTGTCAGCCAGTAGTCTCTGTTCTGAATTTCAGTCCGGATATCACCAAGGTTATACATAGCTGTTCAACTGCTTTGCTAAAAGTGGTAGAGGATATACGCCCATTTTTTGATAAGGGAGATCTCACGATTCTTACTTTACTTGATTTTTCTAAGGCATTTGATACTGTCTGTCACGAAGTTCTTCTACAAAAACGTCATGCATACTATGGGTTCGCCCATAGTGCAGTTAATTTAATTAAAAGCTATTTAATAAATATACAGCAAAAAGATGTAGCAAAAAACAATTCCTCAGCCTTGATGCCAATCACAGCGGGGGTGGAAGATGTTTTGGCTATTGTACTGAATGGCACTGTATTTGAATATAAAATGGTTGTTAAAACTCTTGGTTTCAAGCTAAATGTAAGTCGTACTCTGTATTGAGATATCTCTGGAAAACAGCAGCTTTCATCCCTCAAAGCATAAAGCTTAAGCTAGTTAAAGCATTAATGGTACCCATAATATCATATCAAGAATTGGTGTATTGCTCCCCAGATAAAGGTTCCTTAAAAAAGCTAGAACTACTTATAAATAATGCCGCTAGATATGTTTACTCAAAGCGGAAGTTTGACCATATATCGGAGTTATCTATACAAATTCTTGGTTGTAGTTTATCTACTTTTTCGACTGTCGAGTACTACTTTTCATACACAAGTTAATCCACACCCGTTGTCCGAGTTATCTCTTCTCCAAGTTGACTTTCGCATACTCGACTCGCACGTGCAATCTTATTGTACCTCAAGAATGTTTTTCGTTAGAGCTGTACAGTTATGGAACTCGTTGCCTAATAAATTAAAAATGGTAACAAATCCAGAGCAATTCGAATTGGCTATTCAATCTATCCTTTAATTGTAATTTAAATGTAAGTATAATAAATAATTGTAAATGAATCTGTGCATTATTACCAACTTGTGAAAAACTTATGATAATATAAATTTTTATTGTTTTTTTATAAAAAATCTATGTCTTTTAGCATAAGATATTGCGCTTGTCCTGTATAGTTTAAAATCAAGGTGCCGATTACATATTTAAAGTCTTCATAGAGAAATTTTTACTTAACTTTTTCACGCTTTCTGCTCAATAACTTCTGTATTAGCTTTTACATATAACTACTGCCTTATGAAATCATACCTAAGTCAAAAGATGAAAATAATTGTATTTATCGAAGTCAATATTGTTAGTCATAAGAAAATATGTACTATGTCTTAAGCTACATTTACACTGCACCAAATGCGTCACTTTTGGCCAAGTTTTTTCGAAACCGTTCATCCGCAGATTGAATTTAATTACCAAATTAAGTCAAATTAAATTAAATTCGTCTAATTTGGCAAACAAGTTCATTCTGCGAACAAACATTCTCGAAATAACTTCGCCAAAAGCGACGCATTTGGTGCAGTGTAAATGTATCATTACTTGTGTCTTATAAATTATTATTATTATTTGCAATTTTATTTGTGGAGTAAATCCAATGTATATATTTATACGTTAATTTTGTAATTAAAGTATTAGAAAGAATTGAATGCAATATTTTATACAGCGGAATGGTAATTCACTGACTACCCTACTAGACGGCCCTAACCATGGTTATAAATACTCACTAATACACTGAACCAAAAAAGTTCATGTATTCAATGAAAAAGTACATAGATTTTAAGAATTGTTCGTTAAAACCTCTCCAAAGAACTTTTTCGTAGAAATTTAAGAACATTTCCTAGAATATAAGTACTTTTTCGTAAAATATGTAAACAAATCCACAGAAAGCATGAATTCATTCATAAATTGTAAGAAAATTTTCTTATATTCCATGATTTTTTTCTTATATTTTAAGAAAAACCAGCGTGAACTTCTATGAAACTTTGTTCGTAAAAAACATGTACGTTTTTGGTTCAGTGTACATACAAACAAAAAATGTGGTTTTACACACACACTCAAAGCCATCTGTCAACGGTTGCTTTTCCTTTTTCTTCTTCTACTTTGATATTGCGATAATATTGCAAGTGCGCAGTTAATAATTTTATAAAATATTTTACAAAGAGTATTGTAGTGAAATTACTGCTAAATCGCACAGATAAGGCAAGTATATAGTGCTAAAAATTGTTATTTAACATGTCCAGTCCTTTTTATATGTTCATGTGCCCAAAACAGCGGTGGGCATTTTGGTTTGTGTAGGTGTATTGGTAAATGCGAGAGTAACTTTGATACAGTGGTGCTAAGAACAAATTTTTCGCGTCAGTTGCTTAACCGACAGCAAGGTAGTAACAACAAGACCGCCTTAACATTTGTTTAGGATTATTTCTTACTTTCTCCAGAAAACAGTAATATCTGCTTCATATTAACTGACATTTCGCTTCTGAGAATTTATAACTATTTTTTAATTTCAAATGAATATTGGGTAATGTCACATTTAAACAGACTTTCAAATATGTCAATCGTCTTGATTTTTTGCATCTCTTTAAGTCTGTTTTCAAACTTGAAACAGTAACTGCATGTGTCCATTGTTTATTTTAAAATATAAATACTGGTAATTAGGAGTAGGTTTGGTAACTTGATTTCAGAAATCAGTGACAATAAAAGAGTTTAAAAATTAAAAACTGGTTTCCTTTTCTTTTAATTCAAATTAAGCTCATTTGAAAGATTACTTAAATCAGAAGGAAAAGCTTAATTTAAAATAAATTCTCTATCTGGTAAGTCTTGTGTTAATTTTTTTTTCCTTTTTTATACCTTCTCTTTCTTTTTATTCCTCTTCTTTCTGCCTATTCCCTACTTGCAATGCAGTTTTAATTTTATTTCGCTACTTGTAATACAGTTTTAATTTTATTTTCACTAAGCCCACATGCACGACGCCAAGTTAGCTTTTTAACTCAAAGTTAGCGTTTTGGATAAGTTTTAAAATAAACTCAGAGCAAGGGGTTTCTTTCTTTCACTTTCTTTTCCTCTTATCTCGTTTATCTATCATTTATTTATTCAATACTTAATGAAGTTCCCATTTATTTTTTACTTTTCTTTTTGCGTTACATTTTAGTCAAGCCATCTGAAATCGCTTACATAAATTTTAAATCGCGCATAATTTTCTACCGCATGAAACAATCAACAAAGCGGCGACACATGTTACCCCTTTGCTGTCTACGCCAAGACTGGCATGAAAATGATTTTTTAACACCACTGTGGCTAATTTGATTTTTGCTCTCAACAGCAACTGAAATGAAGAGCGTCAGAATACATGTACACACACGCACACATGTGTGCGGCTCAATTGAGTTAGGAATGCCCATGCTTGGCCCAAAATTACATACTTTCAGATGGACGAGGAGATTGGCCTTCCAATCGGATAATAATGGCATTCAATTCCACACAATAGATCGTACTAATGGTCGCGGTGTAATAAGGCCTTATAATGGAATTCAATTAGTTTTTTAAGTATTTAGTGATGTATTTGTGATAATTTATTATTGTAAGTGCAAAAATTGTGTTATGTTTAACTATATTCTGCATTAAAAGCCAAATTTTAAGCCATCGTCTTGTCTTAGTTAGCAATACCTGACACTTGCGTCATGCATAACCGTATCATCTAAAGGGTCGAATACATAAAGCTTTGTTAACCTCGCCTGACATTTGCTACCTCAAAACTTTGCGTCCAACTTCAGAGGTATGCTACAATGAACGCCTTGACGCTTCTCTTTTATACAATTGTTTTCGTTATTTATTTCTTTGCATTCAGACTGTTTTGGTTAATTTATTAATTTAATAGAGAACAAATGAATTAATTATTATTTCCTCCAACTTTTTATTCTTTAATTAAAGCAAAGTCATCAACATCTGATTGTCAAAGCAAGCAAAGCAAGCAAAATTTGAGAGTTTGCCCTAATTTTAACCTTGCTTCAACTTTTAAGTCTCCAATTTGCCATGCTTCGTTTAAATACGTATACTTAACTTTTCTGTCAAAGTCAGAGTTTGAGGTAAAGTCAAAATAAAGCTTTATGTAACTGACCCTTAAAGCTGCTTTTGCGTTATTCATAACCATTAGGTCTAACTTGCGTTGGGGTTATTCATAACCATTACAGCTAACATACGTTTGCGTCACACATAACCCAAACGCACAGCAAAGACATGGTTATTTTTTGCACACTCGCCTTAAGAAAATAACTAAGAAAACTACCCAAAAGTCACATTAGGCAAGTCGGTTACATAACCGATCAAATAACCGGCATTTGTCTAGTAGGGTAGTTTCCATGCGACCAAGCATTTAGTGGTAGTGTTTTATCCGGTCTGGCTGGTATCGAACCTACCAGACTGCATTGGCATTGCGTTGTCTCAACGCTTTGAGCAAAAAAAAAAACCGGAAATAAACACCCTGTGGCTCATATGGAAGGAAGGAAATAGCTTCAGAAATCACGCCATATACAAATTTACGTGCTTCCTGTAATCGCCTTAAGTTATAGGGTGTACAAGAAGTCTATAAAGTAAGAAAAACGCATGGCAAATATTAGAAAGAATGAGTTTTGTACTATTGCACACACATACACAGAAACACGTATAAAATCTAGTAAATTCTAAATGGCTGTAATTATTTGAATAGTTAAGATAATCGCACATGGCATACCAGTTTGGAAGCTTCAGAGCTTTAACTTTGAGAGTATGAAATAAATATTTCGAAAAAAGTTTCAAAAATTAAAAAATCAATTTGAAAAAAAGCCATTTTCCCCCACACAAAATGTATGGGAAAGGGCGAAAAAAATAGCCACCCCTAAGGGTTAAGTTAGAGCGCTAATTTTTTGCAAGGCTTATTTTCTCATCAATACCTAAAGTTTCAGGGGGTAAGACCGAAAAAAAACAATTTTTTTTTTATTTGAATCACCCTAATGTGTAGTGAATACACAAGTTGCCTAGATTTTAAGTAACGCATTTGGCATTTGTACTGTAGGTATCGAAGTCTCTGGACTATCACGGGAGAGGTCACAGGTCCAAGTGACGGTCCGCGGACAGTAAATTTTTATTTTGTTATTCAATGTTTTAATTACCTTTTTTTATATATAAATACTTTTAATCCCTACACAATTTTTTTTCCTAATTTTTCCCATTTTTTACCCAGGCGGCCGCCGTGGTGTAGCGGTTAAGTGTTCGGCCTTCTACACCAAGTCGTGGCGGTTCGATGCCCGGCAAAAGTAACATCAAAAATTATTTAGAAAAACGATTTTTCTAAAAGGGGTCGCCCCTCGGCAGTAATTTGGCAAACTGTCCGGGTGTATATCTGCCATGAGAAGCTTCTCAGCAAAAAATTCATTTGCTTCGCAAGTGCCGTTCGGAGTTGGCAAAAAACTGTAGGTCCCGCCAACTTGTAGGAAAAACTCAAAAGCAACACACCACAAGTTGGAAAGAGAAGCTCGGCTAAAAATCTCGTTAAAGGTTATGATAACCTGTTGGTATATCGCCGCCATTACTTTTTTCTTTAATATTTTCGTTTGTAACATGTAGGCATGAAGAAGATCACAACTTAGTGACTCTTTGTTTGAGACTAAAGCTGTGCAGCTTACTGAATACCAAATTGTATCAAATTTGAAATAGGCCACGAAATGTCTCTATTAGTGACTAGGTACAGCTTACAGAATTGCGGTATTAGTCAAACTAAGTGCAAATCCTAAGTAGCGCTTAGAGCGCGTTGATATAAAAATTTGTTTTTTTCAGACTCAACTTTGCATTTTTCCATACAAAAAGAATTTTGAGATTTTGTTATGGTAATGGTATGGTAATGGTATGGTAATGGTATGGTAATGGTATGGTAATGGTATGGTAATGGTATGGTAATGGTATGGTAATGGTATGGTAATGGTATGGTAATGGTATGGTAATGGTATGGTAATGGTATGGTAATGGTATGGTAATGGTATGGTAATGGTATGGTAATGGTATGGTAATGGTATGGTAATGGTATGGTAATGGTATGGTAATGGTATGGTAATGGTATGGTAATGGTATGGTAATGGTATGGTAATGGTATGGTAATGGTATGGTAATGGTATGGTAATGGTATGGTAATGGTATGGTAATGGTATGGTAATGGTATGGTAATGGTACACGGAGGGAAATCTATGGATCGAACATCCATAATTATTGATATCACATTAAATAAAAATTGATATTTCTGTCCTATCAATGAATATGGATGTTTCATCAATGCTGTTTTGATAAATCACTATTGAAATGGTATCCATATAAACTATTGATAAATTCTAAATAGCTTAAAAAAACAAAATTTTATATAATTTGACATCTGGTTTCAGTGAGACTCGAACCATGCTCCTCTGGCACGTTAGCCCAGTATTCTACCATTCGGCTACGGCATATTATACAATTTTTAGAAAAATGTTCAATCATAAGAAATTCAAAAAATTTTGAATTTAAAAAAATCGCTCCAACAAGTTGGAATATTGTTAGAAAATCCATAGTAAAAGTTGTTGAACTGTTATGATTATGCGTCCCAGAAAAATTTACATTTCGTCCATATATATTAATACGCTGTCTCTACCCTTACTACTATGTAGTAAATATGGATATGGATATACCGACAATAGAAATTCATATAACGACCATAGATATTGACATGCCGTTCAAACATATTAGTATTCTATCCATAAATATAAAAAATAGTACATCATATCGAAATGGTTGACATGTCATTTTACTTTTTATTGGGAGCAAATAATATTTGATAACTCGCTCATTCTGAATGAATATTGCATCAAACTCGGCGCTATCAATAGTGATATTGTCACAACATTCAATGCATTTCTCTCAGTGTATGGTAATGGTATGGTAATGGTATGGTAATGGTATGGTAATGGTATGGTAATGGTATGGTAATGGTATGGTAATGGTATGGTAATGGTATGGTAATGGTATGGTAATGGTATGGTAATGGTATGGTAATGGTATGGTAATGGTATGGTAATGGTATGGTAATGGTATGGTAATGGTATGGTAATGGTATGGTAATGGTATGGTAATGGTATGGTAATGGTATGGTAATGGTATGGTAATGGTATGGTAATGGTATGGTAATGGTATGGTAATGGTATGGTAATGGTATGGTAATGGTATGGTAATGGTATGGTAATGGTATGGTAATGGTATGGTAATGGTATGGTAATGGTATGGTAATGGTATGGTAATGGTATGGTAATGGTATGGTAATGGTATGGTAATGGTATGGTAATGGTATGGTAATGGTATGGTAATGGTATGGTAATGGTATGGTAATGGTATGGTAATGGTATGGTAATGGTATGGTAATGGTATGGTAATGGTATGGTAATGGTATGGTAATGGTATGGTAATGGTATGGTAATGGTATGGTAATGGTATGGTAATGGTATGGTAATGGTATGGTAATGGTATGGTAATGGTATGGTAATGGTATGGTAATGGTATGGTAATGGTATGGTAATGGTATGGTAATGGTATGGTAATGGTATGGTAATGGTATGGTAATGGTATGGTAATGGTATGGTAATGGTATGGTAATGGTATGGTAATGGTATGGTAATGGTATGGTAATGGTATGGTAATGGTATGGTAATGGTATGGTAATGGTATGGTAATGGTATGGTAATGGTATGGTAATGGTATGGTAATGGTATGGTAATGGTATGGTAATGGTATGGTAATGGTATGGTAATGGTATGGTAATGGTATGGTAATGGTATGGTAATGGTATGGTAATGGTATGGTAATGGTATGGTAATGGTATGGTAATGGTATGGTAATGGTATGGTAATGGTATGGTAATGGTATGGTAATGGTATGGTAATGGTATGGTAATGGTATGGTAATGGTATGGTAATGGTATGGTAATGGTATGGTAATGGTATGGTAATGGTATGGTAATGGTATGGTAATGGTATGGTAATGGTATGGTAATGGTATGGTAATGGTATGGTAATGGTATGGTAATGGTATGGTAATGGTATGGTAATGGTATGGTAATGGTATGGTAATGGTATGGTAATGGTATGGTAATGGTATGGTAATGGTATGGTAATGGTATGGTAATGGTATGGTAATGGTATGGTAATGGTATGGTAATGGTATGGTAATGGTATGGTAATGGTATGGTAATGGTATGGTAATGGTATGGTAATGGTATGGTAATGGTATGGTAATGGTATGGTAATGGTATGGTAATGGTATGGTAATGGTATGGTAATGGTATGGTAATGGTATGGTAATGGTATGGTAATGGTATGGTAATGGTATGGTAATGGTATGGTAATGGTATGGTAATGGTATGGTAATGGTATGGTAATGGTATGGTAATGGTATGGTAATGGTATGGTAATGGTATGGTAATGGTATGGTAATGGTATGGTAATGGTATGGTAATGGTATGGTAATGGTATGGTAATGGTATGGTAATGGTATGGTAATGGTATGGTAATGGTATGGTAATGGTATGGTTATGGTATTATTATTATATTTTTCTACATACTAGTATTGATCTATTGTTGGTACTACTAGTACGTTTGACTGCAGGGTATACACGGTTAGGCACCTACACATGTGTAAAGCCTAAAAATCTCCAAATAAAAGTTGTTTGTGCTCTGGATCCCTTTTATTTTATATCATTCTCTTTCACAGACTCTTGTCCCGACATATACGTATGGAGATGAATATACAAATGATCCCCTTCAAGTACAAGTGGCGTAAGTCCATCTTTTCTAGAACTGAGATATTGAAGGTTTTTTTGTCAACTAATAGGGGTACCATTGATTTCACAAGTTAGTTGCGCTATTTATTCGGTTGGTATATGAGCTAGGAGTTACCCCGTTAGTGTGTTATATCGTCTGGTTTCTGCCTTATATGGCTTTAACGTTGGGCTATAAACTCGAGTTTAAGGGGCATTTTTTGAGTTTATTAATATTGTTGTTGTCAATAAACTCGAGTTTATTGTCAACGTGAATGGCTTGTTAACCTCGTAACTACACTTTTTGAGAAACTCGTTTTTTGCGAAATCGACAAATCCGAATCGAAAACATTACTCGACAAATTTTGATCCAAGAATAAAATATACTTTTCCTGAAGTAAAATTTTCTCCTCTATTTGTTTTATTAATAATTTTTTTTGAATGGTTCAAATTTTATTGTTTTTAATAATATTTATTATGATTTTATTTAATTATTGTTTTAATTATTTTATTAAAATTTCTTATTTTTTAGGTATTGATTTACTTTCAAATGGATTAATTTTATTGAGAATTTGAATTTGTGTATTAATAATTAATGCTAGTAGATTAATTAATAAATTAAATAATTATGGAAATTTATTTTTATTAAATGTATTAATACTTTTATTGTTTTTAATTTTAGCATTTAGAAGAATAAATTTATTTATATTTACTCGACAAATTATATTACTCGACAAATTTTGATCCAAGAATAAAATATACTTTTCCTGAAGTAAAATTTTCTCCTGATTCCGAATATCACTTTCATTTTGCTGTGTTTCCGAGATATCGGTGATAATTTGAAAATTCCCATTTTTGCAATACACTTTTTTATATAGGCACGTCAAATATTTGTATTTTTAATTTTTCCGATAATAACACATTATACTAATTCCCATGAACATTTTTTGCCTTTATCTCTATAAGTATCTTCAGTAGTTTGGCCACTTTGCCAAAAACCGTTCAAAATTTTTTCAAAAATAAAAGAAATTTTTTACAAAATATCTGATTTAATAAAAGAAATTTTTTACAAAATATCTGATTTAACCACTTTAAAATCAGAAAAATTCTATTGATGAGTGGCCCTCCTATGTTGTAGGTAATTTAACTACGAAAATTTTAAGCACGCCAGTATAACATTGTGATGTGCCCTTGACTTTATAAGCTCCGTTTTATTGAAAGTCATCCATCAAAATTTTTTTATTATTAACCGACAAGTTTTCGAAAATTTTCATATTCTTGACATTTGATAGATGATCCCTATTTAGAATTTTCTGCTGATTCCGAATATGTAATCATTTGGTTTAAAAGTAGAATAGTTTTTGAGATAAGGGAATTGGGATTACTGATCTGTTAATATGTTCGCTATTATCTTCTCGATTTTTATGAGATTTGATATCGTTTTCAGGAGAAAAAATACCCTTTTAATAAATGCAAAATAATTAAAATCGACTTTAGGGTTTTATTGCGAAAAAAATTTTTGTTTCTTAATCCAAATTTTCAATTCTTTTTCGACCAACTGCTATACCAAAGACTTCGGGGATAAGCTATTGGTTGGATCCTTCTTTGGGAAGCATAAAATGTAACAAACAGGTGAAAACTATCAATCTTAAACCCTTTTTATATACAAAATTTTAACTTATCTCTAAAACTGAAATTTCACTGAAATTTCAAAATATCTCGAAAACCATTCTATTTTTCAACCAAATGATTACATTTTTGGAATCAGCAGAAAATTCAACATATAAATTATGTATCAAATGTCAAAGATATGGAAATTTCGTGGGTAAAAACAGAAAATTTTTGATTGAGTACTTTCAATATAACAGGGATTATGAAGAAAGCACATCACAATTTTATACTGGTATGCATAAAATTTTCGTTATAGAATTTCCTAAAACATAGGATGGCTATCTTTTTTTCGTCCATGGACTTTTTCTGATTTTAAAGTGGTTATATCTGAAATTTTGTAAAAAAGTTTTTGAACATTTTTTGCAATAGCGGCCAAACTACTGAAGATACTTATAGAGATGAAGGAAAAAAATGTTTATGGGAATTAGTATAATGTATAATTCAACAGTTTAAACCGAAATAAGTAAAAATACAAATTGGGAATTTTCATATTTTCACCGATATCTCGGAAACTAGATATGCCACAGAAAAATGGGTGTGATATACGGAATCAGAACATTTTACATTAAAAAAATTTACTTTCATTCTTTGAGTTTTTTTTTGTCTAGTAGTGAAATCAGCTTGGTAAAATATACGTATAAACCTTCGTGGTTTTTTTGTACGATCCAAATCTACATTTTTAGTATGCAAAACTTGAGAATTTCAGTTGGTTTTCTTCGTTTTCTGAAAACATTTGCCCCTACATAGTTCATGCCTAACTAAAAAAACGTAAACTGGACTTTCGCCACTTGTGCTTTAAGGGGCTTGAATGTAAATCAGAAGTCCAAGTAAATGAAGAGAAGAGCGACTATCAGGCCTCTACTGTAATTAACAATAACCGTAGTGAGGAAAATGATTTCCATATGCATATGTATGTATGTTTGTGAACATTTATGAATGTACCCTACAGTAAACCACTTAACTAGTTAGAAAAGAAACTAACCGAACTGAAAATGAAATAGGTCGAAAAGCACTAGACTAGAGCCATTATCATATAGAAAACTTTGTAAAATACTACATTTGCCAGAGTCTGCACAAACCTAGATTTTGTTCTCTGTAGTTCAACCTGCGATGCCTTCTTTCTTGCTTTAAATGGTGCTTAACCGTCTAAGCTGGTTTGTCCGTCCAACGTAGCGCGCCAGCCATTACTGGCTGTCAAAACCGTCTTAAACCTTGTTTAGTTTCGAATGACTTGGAGAGGTCCTTTCCAATTCCTAGAGAACTGCATAACTTTTCCTAAAACTAACTTCAGATGTAGACTCATATCGTCGGTTATTATGCAAGACATCTAAGAGACAGCGTAAGCGACATTTGTTACAAACACTTATATACCCCTGTCATTAAGATGCATTTATTTATTCTCAAGAAAACTACTTATACGTTGGAAATTAATTTAAAGAACCGATCTTCATCGGAGTTATCTTAAAATTCAATGATTTGTAGCTGCAAAACCGCCAACCTGAAATATCACATACGCCGTTTTCAAAATGTCCATAACGTCGTTTTGCAGAATCACAAACGAATTGATTTTCCATGTTGTTGTTGTTGTTGTAGCGAGGTGTAGCCAGGAGTTATCGACCAATATGTGAAACAGGGATGACCTAAAATTAGTTAATACAAACTGAGTAATAAACGAAAGGTGCTAATTAGTGCTGCAATAAGCGTTGTGATTAATTTCAATATCTCAACTGGTTTCGGAGATAAATCCTAAAACGTGGGACCGGAAAAGACAAGTGTGGGAAGATGTGTTTAAATTCGTGCAGATCTTCCTTTGCCGGGTCTACTAGTATCTAATAATCTTTTTATTTTGTGGCTATTGACGACGAAGAGCGATTGAAATGCATACTGGTTGTATGGTATTTTGAAACTAGTTGATTTGACTGCCAGGTATTTAAGTTTACACATACGTCGCCAAGCGTAGAGACAACACCAATTAAATAATATCGGCGACTACACAAATATCTCTGTATGGACTGAAATAAGCTCTTCACGTTGATCATATTCATCATTGGTAGTTTTCGTTTTCGTTCTCGTTTTCATTTATTTAAGTGAGCGAGCGCTAGCAGTAGATCTAAAACGGAGACCGTATCTGAAACGTAGCCAAAGCTGGACCCGCGAAACGAAGACACGCAGGCAAGGCCAGAATCAGCACTAACGTTGTACTGATTGATCAAATACGGATTCTTTAGTTTCCCGCTAACTAAAAATCATCTCCCTATTCATTTTTGTTTTGGCCCCGTGTACGAACGACGCGAGGTGGCGGTGGTGCTAAAAACGTTTCTTTAAAATGATGGTCTCATATCGCCGCGCGAAGCATTGCTTCGTTATATTAAAATTGCTCCTTTAACGGGGTTGAGGTTAAAGACAGTTTAAATTTTATACGAAACATTGATTAAACTTTAATCATTAATTTTATTTAGTCATTAAAGAAACAAATACGAAATCCATCAAATTAAAACGTGTACGGGTAAACGGTAGCGAGTGACTTGACAATTTGTTTCAATAAAAATTTTAAAGTTTGTGTTTGTGCAGCATTTTTTGGTGTACCTACATACATATGTATGCTTAGTACTCGTTTATATAAAATTATAGCTGATACATATTCTTATTTTGTCGTTTCAGGCGTGAATAACAGTACAGCTTAACATACTGCTATATAATAATTCGTAATTGTTGTGCATATAAAAAAACAAGTGCATAGTTGAAACATCAAGAATTAAAATAAAAAATATATGTACCTACATGATTAACAATAGTAAAAACCTGTGATGTGTACATGCATGCATAACATATTTATAAAACAATATTTACAAAAGTACCTAGATACATGTGTATGAAGTATATTCGCATAACAATTTGAGACACTATAGTTATAATAAAATCGTTGTTAAAATCACGCTTATAGTTGGTGTAGGAGCTCACAGCGACAGCGACAACTTCAACGACAACAACAACAGTAACAAAGTGCTGGAATAAATAACTAAAAAGTGTAGAGGTGAACTTTATTAAATCAACAAATACCGAGTTAAATACAAAACACATACATACAAACATACTTGTACAAAGCCAAACAAAGATAATACATACATACATACTTATGTATTTATGTATATACGGTCAGTGTGAAAAGATTACGATTTAATCTTGGCATTGTGTAGGAAAACATCAGTGTGACTACAACTCTGCGTCGATTGACGAAGTGCTTACAAATAGGCAAAGTGAAAAATTCTCGAAAAGTCAGAAAGTAATCGAGTGTAACACGAGCTGGAAATATTAATAAATACGTAAAATCTGTACCTAAAACATGAATTTCTGTAATCATTTGTGAAAAAATAAAAAACGTGTAAATTTAAATAACAAATTTTGATAGATAGAAACAAAATAAACAAGTAAGGAAAGCTGTATTCGGCTGTGCCGAAGGCTATATACCTTTCATGAATAAGCGTCGCGATTTTCACTGTTCGATTCCCAGTACAGCATGTTTCAATTTAACTTTAGCTCATACCGAAATTATCGGAATTATCGATTATATGGGAGCGATGTGTTATATTGGTCCAATCTCATTGATTTTTAACATCGACATTCCACATTCTAAAAGAGCAATTGTTACGAAATTTCACTTTCCTACCTATATAATTACAGGAGTTATCTACCAAAATCGGTTTATCGGAACAATCGATTGTATGGGGGCTACGTGAAATGTTTATCCCATCTCGATGATTTTCAACATCGATATTTCTTATATGAAATAAGCAACTTTTACAAAATTTTACGTTCCTACCTACAGGAGTTATAGCCCAAAATCCGTTTATCGGAACAATCGGTTGTATGGGAGCTATATGTAATATCGGTCCGATCTTGCTGGTTCCGAAAAATGATTCCTATATTAGAAAATGGTGGCCGTCTACAAAATTTCAGCCAAATATCTCAAAACCTGAAGGACTAGTTTGCGTTCAAACAGACAGACAGACAGACGGACATGGCTAAATCAACTCATCTCGTCATCCTGATCATTTCGGTATACTTAGTGATGGATCCATCTCTTCTTCTTCTCATACTTACAAACATCGGACCAAAGTTATAATACCATTTTATGTTCATGAAAGGTATAAAAATTGAGATCAAAAACAAAATTAATGCAAATTTAAAACCAAAAAGGTTCAATTTTATAATTTTTGTTTAATTGTATTGAATTCGATGTTATTTTTTCATAGAGTGCAAGTGGAAAGTAAATACGACATCATGGTTGCCAGCATTTGACTAGCGACAAATAGCGATAAGCTCAGCAAAAGCCAAAACAAGTCAAACGAAATTGCTGTGCACACTTACGGTATTAACAGCAACAACAACTAACGAACAATAATAAAAAAAAAAATAAAATAACAAATACAGTTTTTAAAAAAATTTAAATTACGAAAACATAATTTTCGTTACAATAAATGGAGAAGTCTAATCACAAAGAACTCCGATTCCATTCCAATGAGCACCAAGTGAGTTATATGTATTTGATAAACAAAATGCTGCTGAAAATTGAAAATACCCTACTACGAAGCCATCGTCAACGTGAGACCACCGGAATAAAGGAGCTGTATAATTCCTTTTTTGTGCTATTTTAAACATATTAGCGCCAAAAAGGTCCTTTTCAATACAACAAAAAAAAAGCATTCAGTGTCAAAGTTAAATATTTAGTCAACATAGAAAGTTTTTTATTAGTGTATGTTACAAAGTTATATAAGTAAAACAAAAAAATAACGTTAAAAACTAAAAAAAAAAATAAAAAAATCAAAAACAAAAAAGTTATTTTTAAAAAAGTTAAAATAAACCAAAAACTTAAAGGTGAAATTTACTTTGGTTGTTAGTCAAAATAAAAGTGAGTAACATGTCCAAAAAAAAAATCTTTAATAAACTCACTAATTTAAGCCGCTAAATTTTTGTCTGGCGCCAAATACTTCCACAACCAATTAATTGTGCTTCAAACTAATTAATTGTCACATCGGAAAGAAATATCAAACAAGTATTCTAAAGGTGGCAGCATCTTTTAGGCTTTAATGATTAATAGCTCGGATTTAAATATCGAATTTCGTAAAGAACGTTGATTTACGTGTTCCGCGTGCGTCTGTGTTCGTCAATATCCTTGGGATATCGATATAACCGAATGGCGCTTTCGCTGCTATCGCAACCTCAGCAGCCGCCACCAAACTGTTCCGATTTGCAAACATTATTCGAACCATATACATTCCAACAACAAAGACAGCAGCAGCAACATTCACAATATCCACACAACTATCATCAGCAACAACAATTACAAGTACAACAATCGGTGCAATACCATCAACAGCTACAAAATCAGCAGCAACGTCAACAACAACAACATTCAACATCGCCTAAAACCACTTCGGTCAACGTATCATCTTCAAAAATTAATTCGACTACGGGAACATTCAATTTTTTCCCGAATCAAATGGAATACACCGCTAATACTCTTCATCAAAATCACAATCATACGCATTATCAGCAACATCAACAAGACCAGAATAACAATAACAACAATACCGAGAACAATAACAACAGTAATAATAGCAGTATCATAAATACTAATAGAAAAAGTAGCGGCATTGCACAAAATAGCAACAATAACAGTCAGGTAAGTCACATAAAGAATTTCACTCAATCAAATTTAATAATTATTTAGTTTTCTTTTTTTAAGCTAGTACCCATACTTTTTCGCCCGTCATTGACACCTTCAGTTAGTACTAGATATGCTGACCAAACATCCTCCCTTCAGGAGGATTGTTCTCCGAAAATGCAGCTTATCCCCAGAAAAATGTGTGTCCTGCTTTGTCCTCCTTTTTGACCACAATTTCCTCCTTGTCCTCATTTTTCAGTGTGATACTAAAAATGTTGGTAAAAAAATCTTCTTTGTTTATGCAGTCACTGTATTTAGTCTCCAAAGCCGTTCACTCCGATTTGAGAAGTTGACTAAATAATGTGCCGACTTCGTTTTAGCTCAAACAGAATCAGTCCACCAATACGTCAGTTACGTGACGTACGTCGATTTTAGAGCAAATTCTATTTTGCCGTATCCGTCATATCTGTTGTTACGCATACAAACACTCGCAGTCTACTTTGCTGTCAGTTGTTTCAACGTATTGACGGACTGATTCTACTGAACGCTTTTGCAATGTGTCTAGGCTATTGTAACATTAAAGGCTTAGCTAGAATCACTATTTCTTTCATTATTTTTAAATTACTGGTTAAAAAGAGGAGGAGTGGAAAAATAATAAAAGCACTTCGTTCTCTCCTTTTATGATTTTATCGTATCGCGAGACCATGAATTCTGCTTTCCTTATACCCAAGCTTTGTTAAGATGCAGCTTATTACGTTTTTGATGGTATTGCGGCTAGCAATGTGGTCCGTGGACAGTTTCCTCGCATTTACGGCCGGGTTAATACCCAACGTTTTCAGCAACTTCACATATTACATTACTCAAAAATGCAACTTTTCAAGAAGCCCTATTTTTGACCACTCTCAGGTTTTAGTAACAACATTTAAAAATTCACAGCAATAGAAATGTATAACGGGATTATGCCAAATCTTACTTGGTTAAGCCCAAGGCGAATTCATTACAGGTGGCATCCTCCCATCATATGCTTTCTTCTTCTTCCTTGAAAATCCAATCGTAGCTGTCAAATTGCTTATGTTTGCTTTGTCTGACATTTTCAGCTACAAGGAGTGTGTTCGTGTGTGTAGATCTGAATTCGCTCGAACTCACCTGTATGAATTCGCCTTGGTTAAGCCTATTTACATTTCAAAAAAGTGGACAACTGCGAGTTTCTATTTTTGTTTTAAACAATAGGTTTGTTTACTGACCAAAAAAATGTTCAGAGTAGGTTAGAGCAGATCAGAGCAGCGCAGCTGTCAAAATAGAAATAGAGCAACACAGAGCAGAAATGCCATGAAACACTTGAATCTCGATAGTTTCTTTTTATTTGGTTTTTTTGTTTAAATCTTCAAAATTAATGCAAATTCACGTATACAAAAACATTGATTTTCTTGCAAGCTAATTTTTTTGAAGTTTTAAAAAATTAATTTTTTCCTGAATGACAATTGCTTCTCTGCTCTAACTTAGGTTAGGTTCAAGTGGCTACAGCAGAGGCACACCTAGGCCAGTATTAAAAGGCCCGTTGTGATACCACCAACACTAGGAAAGTCAGTTCCGGCACCCTGCCATATGGAAAATCCCGGTATTAACGGAATTCTCCACATAGCAGAATCCCGGGACTGACGTTCCTATACCGACACCGTTACTCCTCCTCGAACCATTTAGATGACTTGATGAAGGCCATCAGGTCCTTTATGTCCAGCTCTGTGACCTGGCGTAGGCTAACCAGGAATGGAACTCCCAAAAAGCGCATTCTCGCGCCACTTAAAGCCGGGCAGTTGCAGATGAGGTGCTCCACCGTTTCCTCCTCCTCATCATCCTTACAACTCCTACAGCATCGTCGGTATGGCACACCAAGTCTTTCTGCGTGCCTACCAATGAGGCAGTGCCCAGTTAATACGCCTATTAATATGGAGATTTCTCTTCTCCTTAGGGCATAAATTTGCCTTGATCTTTTATGATCCCATTTCGGCCAGGTTTCTTTAGATATCCGGCATCCTGGAGATTGCAGCCATCTTTCGTTGGCTTGGCGGAGTGTGTACTCCTTCAGCATAAGCTTGCATGTGGCAAACGGCATACCTAAGCGCTCTTTATCCCGAAGAACCTGCTTGGTCGTGCCCTGCCTCGCAAGTTCTTCTGCCCTACAATTTCCCTCAATGTCCCTATGCCCCGGGACCCATGTGAGGTTCACGCGATTCTGTTGGGCCATCTCTTGTAGAGATCGACGACAGCTGAGCGTCAGTTCAGAGTTGAACGAATAAGAGCCAAGGGATTTGATGGCCGCCTGGCTGTCGCTGAATATAAAAATGTCCTGTCCGATAGTGTGTTGGCCTATCCAAGCCGCGGCGTCCACGATTGCTGAAACTTCAGCCTGGAAGACACTGCAGTGATCAGGTAGTCTGAAGGAGAGCTCAAGGTTCAGATCCTTTGAATAAACCCCTCCTCCAACTCTGCCGTCTAACTTCGAGCCATCAGTATAAATGGAAGTGCCGCCATGAGTGGCGGAACTCCGATCCGTGCTCTCCCATTCTTCCCTGCTGGGAATGTTGATTTTAAAACCGCTATCTCCGACTGTTGTGGTCGCACAACGATCTGTGCTCAGCGGAAGAAAGCTATAGGATCCCAAAATATAGGCGTGTCCAGTAGTGCTTTCGCCCCAGCTGGACGTTTCCCTTAGACGCAGAGCCGATGCTGCTGCTACGCGGTGCCCTTCCAGATCGAGTGGCAAAATGCCAAGAATGGCCTGCAGTGCTTCATTGGGCGTTGTTCTTAACGCACCGCTTATACAGATCATGCAAGATCTGTGTACTTTACCTAGCAGATTAAGGTTTGTTGCCTTGCTCAGCGCAGGCCACCATACCACAACTCCAAAGAGCATGATTGGTCGAATGATTGCAGTGTAGATCCATTTGCATATTTTGGGGCTGAGCCCCCATTTCTTTCCAATGGCTCTTTTGCATGTGTAGAATGCAATACACGCTTTCTTCTGGCGCTGAAGAACATTCTCCTTCCAGGTTAGTTTCCTATCCAGAACTGTGCCTAAGAACTTGGCTTTGTCAGCCAGGTTCAGGTGCACATCATTCAGTTTTGGTAGTATTAGCGGTGGTATCTTATAGCGGTTGGTGAAAAGAACCAGTTCAACTTTTCCCGGGTTGATGCAGCGCGAGCACCATGAGGAAACCTCTCGCAGTGCTACTTGCATCAAGTCGCACAGGGTTTGTGGGAATTTGCCCCTATATACTATAGCTAAGTCGTCTGCATATGCCACTACCTTCCCGCCCCCCCAGCTTGTGTCTCGCAGCATCGAGTTGACAGTGAGGTTCCATAGAAGCGGGGAGAGAACACCACCCTGAGGCGTTCCCCTTGTGACATAGCGTGATAAGTCAACCGAGCCCAGTGATGAAACTAATCGTCTACCCCTTAGCAGTTGATCAATAAGTCCAGTAAGAGACATGCTTATGCCCAGACTTTTTAAAGCGGTGTTTATAGCATCAGGGCTTATGTTGTTGAAGGCTCCTTCAATATCTAAAAAGGCCGCAAGACAGCGATTTTTCAATAACAGAAACTAGGCTGTGAAGCGCAGTTTCTGTAGATTTCCCTTTGGTGTATGCATGCTGATAGCTACAGATCAGGTTGCTATCAATAGTAGAGGAGAGGTAGTCATTTATTATCCTCTCGAAGGTTTTGAGCACAAAGGATGAGAGACTGATCGGCCTGTAGTCCTTGGGCTCGTAATGAGACGCCTTCCCCGCCTTAGGAATAAACACTACCGTGGCACTTCTCCAGGAGCATGGAATGTAGCTAAGAGAAAGGCAGGCTGTATAGAGAAATACCAGCCATTTGGCTGATGTCTCCAGCGTGTTTATGAGTTGTGCGGGAATAATCCCGTCTGGCCCGGCAGCCTTGAACGGTTCGAAGCTTTTAACCGCCCACCTAACCTTTTCCTCCGTGATGGGTATGTATACAGCCAGGTTTGTTGTAGGTGCTACGGGTTCCTCATGCAAGTTCCCTGGGAAGTGCGTATTCAAGAGCAGCTCTAGGGTTTCCCTCTCCGTGCTGGTCCAGGATCCGTCAGGTTTGCGCAAATAGCTTGTGGCTGTTTGAGTTTTTGAGAGAACTCGTCTAAGTCTCGCTGTATCGTCGACATTTTCGACCCCAGTGCAGAAATTTCTCCACGATACTCTCTTCGCCTGCCTCAGAGCTTTTTAGTAGGCCCTGAGTTTAACTTTATATTCGAGCAATTGAGTCTCCCTGCCAAGGCTCCTGCTCTAACTTACTCCATAAAAAAAGCTAGAGCAGAAATTTGTGATCTGGATTACTCTAGTTTTGTTTTGAGCGTACTCATGAAACAAAAGATAGAGCAACCTAGAGCAAGAAAAGTGTTCGTTAAACACAATTTTGTGAAATATCTCAATCTGGCGTAAGCTAGAGCAGCCCAATAAACAAACCTAATATCTATTCATTTTGGTATTTTTCATGTTGTTACATTAATGTATCGAGCACTAACCGCAATTTTGGTGGAATCATCAAAATTTTGAAAATCCGTTTTTACCAATATCGGTAATTATGCTTATTTTAAACTGTCACAAAATATTACAACTACCGTTCAAAAATAAAGCAAAAGCTAATTTTTGATGTAATCAACCCTGCTAGACAGTGATATGACATTCAGTCAGCTTTGTAATGTTGCCTTTGAAAACGTGACAGAAAATCGTGATGTAAATATAACACAGCTGATATTTACATCACGATTTTCTATCACGTTTTCAAAGGCAACATTACAAAGCTGACTGAATGTCATATCACTGTCTAGCAGAGAACCTTTTGATTAGAAATTTTAAAAATTTTCGACCAAAAAAACTTTTTTCTGTAAAATTTAATTTTTGATTGTTACACTAAAATGTCTCTTCTAATCTTCTAATCTTGGCTTGCATCATAATGACGCTTCACCGCTTAGGCGATTTTGGCCGTTTCGTATCAAAGCAAGCCAATCATTCCTTTTTAGCGATAACTGACGCCAATTGGAAACCCCAAGGGAGTTCAAGTCATCCTCCACCTGTTGTTTTCATCTCAGTCGAGGCCTCGCCCTTCCTCTGCTGCCGAGTTCGGGTGTCGATAGGAAAACTTTCTGTGCTGGAGCTTCTTTTTCCATTCGCATGACATGACCCAGCCAGCATAGCCTTTGGGCTTTAATCCGAGCCGTACATCAGGACTAGTATGATGAGAGACTTATAGAGCGTGATCTTTGTTTGTCGAGAGAGGACTTGCTTAACTTAGTCCAAAGTAACACTTGTTGGCAAGAGTGATTCTCCGTTGGATTTCTAAACTGATATTATTTTGGGTGTTAATGCTGATTCCCAAATAGACGAAGTCTCTCACCGTTTTAAACTTGCAGCCATTAACGGTGACTTGGCTGCCAAGGCGCAGGTGCTCCGATTCTTTCTTTGATGACAGCAGATACTTCGTCGTGTCCTCGTTCACCGCAAGACCCACTTTTTCGCGTCTTTATCCAGCCCAGAGAAGGCAACGCTTACGGCGCGGTTGTTAAGGCCAATGATATCAATATCATCGGCATACGCCATCAATTGCATGCTCTTGTAAAAGATTGTGCCATTGCGGTTTAGCTCTGCTGCTCGAATTATATTATCCAGCATCAGGTTGAAGAAATCGCACGAAAGGGAGTCGCCCTGTCTGAAGCCTCGTTTGGTTTCAAATGGCTCAGAGAGGTTCTTCCCGATTCTGACGGAGCTGTTGGTATTGCTCAACGTCATTTGGAAAGCCGTATAAGCTTTGCTGGGAAGCCAAATTCAGACATGGCGGTATACAGGCAACTCATTTTTGCGCTATCAAAAGCAGCTTTAAAATCGACAATGAGGTGGTGTGTATCAATTCTTTTATCATGGGTCTTCTCCAGGATTTGGCGTATCGTGAAAATCTGGTCGATGGTAGACTTACCAGGTCTAAAGCCACACTGATAAGGTCCAATCAGTTTATCTACGATGGGCTTCAAGCCACCATTAGCGATACTTAGCATAGACTTGACTTGACTTGGGAACCTGAACTTAGCGTTCTGTTATATGAAGTTTGCATGTAATCGATTACCCTACTTGACTAGGAGCTAAGTTTACTGAGCGCCGTGAGAGAACTGCGTGATGATATTGCATAGTGATAAGAATTTTTGGATGTATTTTATTCATATGGCAGCCGCAAAACTAGCTGGCAAATAAATTAAATGCAAATTAGGCCAACCAAAAAAAAAATGTTTTTTCCTCCCAAAATTCTTTATAGTTTTGTTCGGGCATTGAGTATATACTGATTATAGATAAGCTCAAAACATCGAAACCTAATGCCACGAAAAAGCGTGTTTGTACTTTTTACAGAGTTATATGTAAAAAATCACCTAATTACTTTTAAAAAGCAGTTCGAGAGGGGAAAACTTTACGCTTATTTCAAACTGGCTAGTGTGCTTTCTTGTTATTTTTCTAAGTGCTAAGTGACAGTTCTCAAGTCAAGTCAAGTCTATGCTAAGTATCGGTAATGGCACCTTCAGTCTTTCACACAATACGCTAGAAAGAACCTTATATGCGATATTAAGAACACTGATTCCGCGGTAGTTGGTGCGGTTAGCGGGATCGCCTTTCTTGGGGATTGAACAGAGCACACCTAATTCCAATCTGGAGGCATGCACTTATCTGACCATATTCTGCATAAGAGCTGAAGCATGCTTTTTACCAGCTCTTCGCCTCCGTGTTTAAAAAGCTCGGCGGGTATTCCGTCTTTTCCAGGCGCTTTGTTGTTTTTGAGCCGGGATATAGCTATCCTCACTTGGGACGACTTTTCCATCGTCAGGGATTGGGGTATAGGGTTCAACGTCTTCCTCGCAATTTAGCAGTGAGGAGAAGTGCCCCCTCCATAATTTAAGTACATTCTGTACGTCGGTTACCAGGTCGCCATTATTGTCCTTACAGGAACTTGCCCCGGTCTTTAAACCTTCCGTCATCCGCAAGATCTTTTCATAGAATTTTTGGGCATCGTTCCTGTCAGCCAGCATCTCAAGCTCCTTACACTCACGTCTTTCGGCCTCACGTTTATTTTTTCTGAAAAGGCGTCTCTCTTCCTTCTTCGCCTCACGATAGCGTTGCAATTACACTGCGGGTTGCGCCCGTTCGCAACGTCCCCCTGTATGCAGCGTCCTTTTTGTCCGAGGCTGTGCTGCATTCCTCATCGTACCAGTTGTTCTTGCGGGCTCGCTGAAACCCTATAGTGGCCTCAGCGGCGTTACGTAATGAGTGAGAGATATGCTTCCATTACTCGGTTACATCGTTAGGTCGACGATTGCTCTCCGATAGCAGGCGTGAGAGTCGAGTGAAGAAATTATCAGCTGTCTGTGTCGCGCGCAGCTTCTCGACGCCGAACTTTCCTTCCGTTACAGTGCTGCCACAAGTAAGGTTTTATCCCTATTTGTAGGTCTTTTTGGCTAAAAAATGTGTCCGTAGGGTAAAAGGTCGGGTTTTTCATATTTCACGAAATGTAGGGTTTTTTGCATGTTTAAGGTGCAAACATGCACCGTTTGTTGACTAACACACATTTTTTGCCAACATTCGCCCTGTGCGTTTTGTACTATTGTACACACATACACAGTAATACATATTAAAATAATTACAGCCATTGTGTATCAATACCAAGTGTGAACTCTTCTTTTGACAACACACATTAAAATGTCGGTTTGTTTACATCCTGCACATATTAAAATGTCGCCAGCACCGAATAACAGAAAAGCAAATGGCGTTGTTTAACATCCTGCACACATCAACATGGCGGTCTCCTATCTTTTACCTAATGGTAGAAAGAGATGGGAAGGTGGAAAGAAGTGAGACAAAAAAGGAAATTAAAAACAGGTGACTAAACTCACTTTGAAGTTTTCACGACTATGTCTATGATATCACACTTCTTATTAACCACAATCTCAAACAGGTGTTAAACTCATTTTGGAATTTTGACGTCTATGCAGAAGAGTTTACACTTGGTATTGATACACAATGATTACAGCCATTTAAAAATGACTAGATTTGGTACAGTGACTCACAGTGAATTCGGTGCACTAACATTTTTTGAATTTCTTTAGACAGGGTACTAAGATGGTATTTCTAAACTTTTTTAAATTAAAATATAGCCAATTATGTATATAACAGAAACCAAAAAAAAAATTCCCAAACCCAGCGCACAACCCCTTTCGTGGTTTTTGGAAAATATTTACACATTTATATAGGAGCCGCTTGCTTCAAGACAGACGCCCGCTTGCAGCCGCACCTCATGGTGAACAGACGCTGCGCAAAAGACCTCGGTGAGCCCTTAAACCAAGTATGTCAGAGTGGCCCCACCGGAGCTCCCTCTCTTTCTGCCGCGAGCTTAGATAAAATTCTGGTCAGCTTCGTACTAAACTTAAAAAAATGGATCAAAAGGATGAACCCGACGCAAAAAAATGTATCATGAATCATGATTACCATGTCGCACGTTCTTTTGTAAACAGATGTAATTTGAATTTATTTATTCAAAGTTCAAAGGCATCCATGGACATTATTTTCTTACATTTCATAATTTTTCACAATCTCTACAATAGGGCGTGTGATGTAGAGGTTACCTTGCAGGCAAAAGATATGGTACGTGATATATGCACATAAGGGTGATTTAAAAAATGTCGCCTTGGTCTTACCCCCTAAAAAGTTAGGTATTGATGAGAAAATAAGCCTTGCAAAAAATTAGCGCTCTAAATTAACCCTTAGGGGTGGCTATTTTTTTCGCCCTTTCCCATACATTTTGTATGGGGGAAAATAGCATTTTTTTTATATTTTTTTTTTCAAATTTTGAAACTTTGTTGAAAATATTTTTGCATATTCTTAAAGTTGAAGCTTTGAAGCTTCCAAAATGGTAAGCCATGTGCGATTATCTTAACTATTAAGATAATTACAGCCATTTGAAAATGGCTGAGTTTTGTACTATTGCACACACATATACAGTAACACGTATAAAATTTAGTAAATTTTAAATGGCTGTAATTATTTTAATAGTTAAGATAAGAAAGGCTCAACTTTAAGACTATGTAAAAAAATTTTCAAAAAACTTCCAAAAATTGAAAGAAAATTCACTTTGAAAAAAATACCATTTTTCTCCATACAAAATGTATGGGAAAGGGCGAAAAAATAGCCACCCCTAAGGGTTAAGTTAGAGCGCTAATTTTTTGCAAGGCTTGTTTTCTAGTCAATACCTAAAGTTTCAGGGGGTAAGACCGAAAAAAAACCAAATTTTTTTATTTGAATCACCCTAATGTACATATGTATATCACAACTGATGAACACGCTCTGCGAATGCATTGCGTTAGCAAGAAAGAGAGTTTGCTGCCTAGGTGGTTTGTGCCACTCTCAATCCGTTCGTTATATGGGATAAACAACCTTTTTTACAACGGCATGACGTTTTTCGAAATCAGTTGAAAATTTTTTTTAAACATACCTACCACTTTTAATTTTTTTGAAGATTTAACTTTTGACGCCTTCGACAACTTTCAAAACAAAATGTGGATACCAATCGAACAAGGAAGTCAAGCAGACCACTCCCACATTTTTCCTTTTTTAATTTCCATACCCAGCCGGCTGCTGTACAGTGTTATTATATAGATTACTGATCATGAGATATTAAAAGATCGATGCTTTCACAAAACTTGACTCTTTAATGCAAAAAAGTCAATCAAAAATCGTTGGATTATGTGTTCCAATTTTTTGATATTGGAGTACTCCAATAGTAATCCTTTGTATACCTCATCGGACCACCTTAGGCTTTTTGAAAGCCGATCATAGCTCTTGGCTTATCGACGAAAATCACGACACTATCGCTCTGATAGTATGTATATACTCCAAGGAGTAACTACATTGGATTACATTGCAAAGTACTCTGACAGTATTTACTCCATGGAGTAGCAAAACAAAGCGAAGGTTGGAGTAGGTGGTCCAGTCCTAGGACATCGCAATGTTATTTGGAACATAATTTTTATATGAAAAAGTATTACATATGGAGTACTCTGATGCTCCAATTGGAGTACTCTTTGGATAGAAAATAGAGTACTCCCAATTTTTGCACTCCGTGCGCTTAACGCACGTACATGCACGACTTTTTTCCTTGTAACCGAAATAAATGTGCGTGCGTTACTATCTTTGCCTGTGTACAAACGTCAAATCGAAAAGTCACGCAGAACAAAAATTGGAAATCAAGTTAGTAGGTTTTTACGCAGTGCGTTCAAATTCGGTTGCTCCCAAACGCAGTCCGTGCGTTTATATTAGTTAGGCTGTTATGCAGAAGCACAATGAGAGGTTGTTTCGAAGTTAGGACCACAGCTAACCAAAATTTTTAAAAGAAAAGCACCTGAAAATGAAAACGATTTTCATATAAAATTTATGAAAAGAAACTTCAGTACATACACATTTTTCACGTTATCATTTTTAAGATAGAGATACCCTTCCCTTGTTTTTGTAACTTTTTAACGAGATTCGTTACATAAAAAACAGTTTTTAACACAATTTTCAGTACAAAATTTGTCCATAGGGTAAAACCGGGATAGATGCCCCACTTTTTGGAAAAGTCGCCTAAATTTTAAAATATTAGTTTTATTTGAATATTTTCTTTAATATAACTAGTTCAACATTTTAACTTCAATTGTTGTAATTTTGGTTAACCTATATTTCACAGTTTTTCCAGAAATTAGATTTTTCTGAAACCTACCTTATGGATAGTTGTCCCGCCATGAAAATATTGCGAAGGATAGATGCCCTTCATACCATGCAAGTGAAAAGCTTAAACCAATTGAAAGATATTCTACTCATACTTAATAAATAATAAAGCCAATATTTTATGCTTTTTGAACGGATATGTGCCCTAATAGCCCACTTTTCGGAAAAGCCACTAAGGGCATCTATGCCTCGAAAGATCAGGGCATCTATCCTTTTTGATAGGGATAGAATCAGTGAATCCATAGAATAAGGTAAAAAAAAATTTGAATATGGGGCATCTATCCCCCTGGGGATTCTATCTCGGCTTTACCCTATTTGGGTTGAAATATTGCAAACTTTTCATTATAAAGCTTTAAGTTGCACCATTCTGTGTTTGATTTCAACTAAGAATTTATTTGAACCAGGCAGTTCAGCCTCCTGTTAAATAAAGGTCAAATGAACTAGCTGTTAAACTGAGAGTGAATATACAGTGAACTTTGACGTTAACAGGCAGTCGAGAAATCCGCCCTTAAAGAATTAAAGTTTCGTTTCGATAAATTTTCGGAATAAGGGACATTCCATCGTGACTCGTGGGACCAGAGGCGTCATGAGTGGGGGGTATGGGGGGTAGCAGCATTTGTTATAGTCATATCTTCTCGTGATTTTAGTAACTATACCGAAAAACAAGTATTAACACCATTTAACTAAAAAAATTTTTGGGCCACTGAAAAAATTTTATTTTTTTTCAGAAGCCATTCTGATTAACTCCATGATTTAATGCAGGCAATATCTGGCTCCTTGTAGCTCGCAAAAACACCAAAAAAATACAAAATATACTGTCAAATGTAAGCTATATCCGTATTTATGCATCCTACATCTAATATTTTAGTTTCAATTACACAGGGAATTTTAAAATGCAATGTAACTTAAATCAACGGATTTCTCAACTTCAACTCGAATGGACTTAGTCACTTTGTGCACTGAACGGCTCATATGTAGTCGGTATTTTTGACCAAATTTCTTAAATGTAGTCGGCATTTTTGAGTGTGCGATGCCGGAAAAAAATTGGTATACAGCTTTGTATGTTTTTTTTTCTGGAAGTACGAAACGTTTCTTGAGTTTGCGTGAAGAGTTAGGTAATATTGAAAATTCATTGCAGTTGAAGAATTTGTCAAAAACACGATGGACTGCTCGGGCAGAAACAGTCAAAGCTGTATGGATTTCTTTCGAAGGCATCATTCATGCTCTTGAAACTATAAAGAAAGATTCCAAAAATTTTGACAGCAATTCACGTACACAAGCTTCAGGCTTGTTAAAAAAAATGTTGGACTTCGATTTTATAAGCTCTTTATTTTTTTGCAAAAATATAATGTTCAAAGTTAAAAATTTGACAGAAAATTTGGAAGCTGAAGAACTTAACATCATCGATGCTTTATTGTTGATTCAAAGCACATCAGAGTCATTTCAGCAAATGAACGATGATATTCAAATAAACGATTTGATTGCGAGCTCGGTTTCCTTTGCTCGGAAGTGGGAGATAAGCCCCGAAAACGACTTTTCAAAGCATCACAGAACGCGACGAGTGCAAAAAAAAAAATTTACGAAAATCCGGAATCTGCTACAATTTTCGATTTTGAAACATTTTATAGAAAAGAATTCAAAATTGTTCTTCAAGTTTTTACAAGTTGCATCCAAGAAAAGTTACAAGAAAGTTTGTCAACTTTCAAACCCATTCACGAAATGTTTAGAATTCCACTAGACAGAAATAATGTTACGATTGATTTGATAAACTCTATTGTACAATTGGAACCCGAATTTTTCAAGGAGGAAGTCGAATGTTTGCTTTGTGAGTTACAAATTCCTTTTGACTCATGTCAAAGTTGTAAATCATTCGAAGATATTTCCACGGTAGCATTCAAGTTAAAACGAGTTACTCCCTTAGCATATAAACTGGTTCGTTATATTTTGACTGCTCCTGTCACGTCAGCATCGTGTGAACGTTCCTTCAGTAAATTGAAAATAGCTTTCGACCATTTGCGCACAACAATTCGTTCAATTCGTTGCTCTTCTCTTCAAAAGATAAAGTAGATGAAATTGACCTTTGTGAAGTTGTTGTTGTTTACTAAAGCATCATCATCATTTATTGGCGCTTAACCGCCTAAGCGATTTTGGCCGTTTCGTATCAAAGCACGCCAGTCATTCCTTTTTAGCGATAACCGACGCCAATTGGAAACCCCAAGGGAGTTCAAGTCATCCTCCACCTGTTGTTTCCATCTCAGTCGAGGCCTCCCCCTTCCTCTGCTGCCGAATTCAGGCGACGATAGGAAAACCTTCTGTGCTGGAGCTTCTTTGTCCATTCGCATAACATGGCCCAGCCAGCGGAGTCTTTGGGCTTTAATTCGCTGGACTATGGTCAGATCTGCGTAGAGCTCGTACAGCTCATCGTTAAATTTCCTTCTATACTCGCCATTGGCATCACGGGAAGGACCATAAATCTTCCGGTGAACTTTTCTCTCAAATACTCCAAGGGCCATCTCATCTTCTCTTGACATTGTCCATGAATCTGAGCCATACATCAGGACAGGTATGATGAGAGACTTATAGAGCGTGATCTTTGTTCTTCGAGAGAGGACTTTACTTCTCAATTGCCTACTCAGTCCAAAGTAGCACCTGTTGGCAAGAGTGATTCTCCGCTGGATTTCTAGACTGATATTATTTTCGGTGTTGATACTGGTTCCCAAATAGACGAAGTCCCTCACAGTTTCAAATTTGTAACTATCAACAGTGACATGGCTGCCAAGGCGCAGGTGCGCCGATTCTTTCTTTGATGACAGCAAATACTTCGTCTTGTCCTCGTTCACGGCAAGACCCACTTTTTTCGCTTCCTTATCCAGTCCAGAGAAGGCAGCGCTTACGGCGCGGTTGTTAAGGCCAATGATATCAATATCATCGGCATACGCCAGCAATTGCACGCTCTTGTAAAAGATTGTACCATTGCAGTTTAGCTCTGCTGCTCGAATTATCTTCTCCAGCATCAGATTGAAGAAATCGCACGAAAGGGAGTCGCCCTGTCTGAAGCCTCGTTTCGTTTCAAATGGCTCAGAGAGGTCCTTCCCGATTCTGACGGAGCTGTTGGTATTGCTCAACGTCATTTGACAAAGCCGTATAAGCTTTGCAGGGAAGTCAAATTCAGACATGGCGGCATACAGGCAACTCCGTTTTACGCTGTCAAAAGCGGCTTTAAAATCGACAAAGAGATGGTGAGTGTCGATTCTCTTATCATGGGTCTTCTCCAGGATTTGGCGTATCGTGAAAATCTGGTCGATGGTAGACTTACCAGGTCTAAAGCCACACTGATAAGGTCCAATCAGTTTGTCTACGATGGGCTTCAGCCTTTCACACAACACGCTAGAAAGAACCTTATATGCGATATTAAGAAGACTAATTCCGCGGTAGTTGGTGCGGTTAGCGGGATCGCCTTTCTTGTGGATTGGGCAAAGCACACTTAAATTCCAATCCGGAGGCATGCATTCGTCTGACCATATTCTGCATAATAGCTGATGCATGCTTTTTACCAGCTCTTCGCCTCCTCGTTTGAACAGCTCGGCGGGTAGTCCGTCTTTTCTTTTACTAAAGCATCGCAGAGTCAAAATTTGAATTTAATTCTTCCATTTTTCTCAAAAAATTTTTTTTTTTTTTTTTTTTTTTTTTTTTTTTTTTTTAAGGAGTGTAATGGGGTGTGGTTGCTGAGTGACCGCGCTCAATCCCGACTCTTGCGTCCTCGTTCGTGCACTCTGGGCAACGTTGAGCTACCTAGGCTCGCGGCAGAAAGAGAGGGAGCCCCGGGGGGGCCACTCTGACATACTTGGTTTAAGGGCTCACCGGGGTCTTTTTCGCAGCGTCTGTACACCAAGAGGTGCGGCTGTAAGCGGGCGTCTGTCTTGAAGCAAGCGGCTCGCTATATAAATGTGCAAAACTTTTCCCTCCCAATCCAGGGTGTTATGCGATACCGTGCCCATTGGACGTTTGCAGCCGGGAGGCAAATCGTGGCTGTAGTCGAACGGAGCCTCACTGATACCGGGCCGCCTCAGGGAGTAACTATGGTCTTACCGCGGTATGGGGCTCTGCCGCGGCGGACGACACACTTCCCCTTACACTACCCTTGACCCTAAGCTGGCCTTGTCCGGCGAGGGGTCGTACGAACAAGATGAAGAACACACAAAATACAAAGCAATTAACGACCTCGTTTACTCCGCAGCAGAGAAGAACTATGCTGGAGCAAGCGAAAACACAACGCCGGAGGACAAACTCCGCCTCAAAGTTAACTGGGAGGCCGACAACGATGGAAACTACGGGTCAGTCATCCCCCAAACTGCTATCAAGTAAGAGGGACTTGATGGGAGCAAGCAACAGTGCGGCTGCCTACGCAGTCAAGCAGAAAACGGCGGAAGCTAAGCTTCCATCAAGCGCTGGTACGAAACCCAATCTCTTCACATCTGGGGCAATGGTCTCACGACCTGGTTTCAGAGTTTCGAAAGAGAAGGACGACGCCGTAAAGGGAGAGACCGCGATGGCAACTACGAGTCTGAATCCCCCCAAAGAGGCATCTCCCCGACGCTTTGCGTACTGGGATAAAAGAAAGGCCGCAAGGATCCTTAAAAAATATGAGGGAGCATCGCAGGAGAAGCTGTCGCCGGAAGAAAGGAAGATGGTGGAGGAAGCGAAAGCTCTGATACCAAATTTCCAGAGGCCCTATGTGCCTAAGAGGGTGAACGGTAATCCCTTCAAACGCCAGAGATCGGACGGAGAGGTAGACCCCCATCCGAAGCGGCATCAGGTCAACCCCGTAGTGGGAAAACTCAGCTTTGCTGAAGTAACCAAGGACAGAATCCTTATAGGTTTCATTGACCGAGGTAACGACCGTTGGTCCATCCCCAAAGACCAGTGGCTGTATGTCCGGAATGAAATGGGCAGGGCCCTCCTCCACTTAATGCGTGAGTCTCCGGGTAGTCCGCCGCGAGGTACTGACGCGGGCTGGCACCAAGGTCAGATCAAAATATTCGCGTGCGAGGATGCAAGAACTGTCGCACTGTATAAGGCAGCAGTTGCAAGACTGGGTGAAGTCTATCCAGGGGCAAGACTAGATGTCGTCGACTGGAAGGACATTCCTGCTCGGCCAAGGGCAAGGGCATGGATTCCTGCCGTCCCTGCAGAACCCGAGAATATTCTTGAGATGCTGCAGGTCTGGAATCCGTCTCTCCCGACGCAGGATTGGGGCGTCAATCTGGTCGATGATGTGGTTGGGCCCAATAGACAGGTGGTTATCACTCTGAATAAGGAGGCGCTCGAGCCCCTTAAACGGTGCAACGGACGAGTGCATTACGGCTTGGGTCAGATCGTGATCCACGTATACCGTGGCGATGCACAGCGCGCTGCTATTCCAGACGCTCCGGAGGACTCGGAGATCGAGGCATCGGAAGGGGAAGCAGAGGAGTCCGACGCGGAAAGTATGTTATCCGCCACGTCAAATTGCGATGGTGCTGCGAACAACTCGGCGATAGAAGAAAGCCTGCTTGACGAAGAAGGCCTCGACGTCACGATCGTGGCTAAACCTGAGCACACTAACGTTGATGCTGCTTCAGACAGCAGGGTTCCCGCCACGCCAAATCGTGCAGGTGCTCTGAACAACTCCTCGTTGAGAGACAGCCCCCGGAACAGGCCAGACCTCGACGACACGCTGGCGGCAGGGATGTCTGAGCTCTCTCATGTTGGTGGTGCTTCAGATAAATCTGCACAAATCTAAAGCAGCCTCGGCTGTTTTAAGCAGTCGTCTTTCTAAAGGCGACGTAGACGTGGTCCTTATCCAAGAGCCCTGGGTCAATAGCTCTAGGATCTGTGGATTGGGGACTAAGGGGTACAAGCTCATCCAAGCCAATGATGAGGGCAAGGTCAGAACCTGTATTTTGGTAAAGTCTGAGCTAAACACCTTTCTATTACCCAACTACTCAAATGGTGACGTTACAGCTGCCAGCTTAACAGTCGGCAGCACCAGCCTAACGATGGCGTCGGTCTATATGCCCTATGACGCCGAAGAACCTCCTCCACAAGAGGAGGTGAAAGATCTGGTGGATAATTTCTGTACGGGCCATCTTATTATTGGAGCTGACGCTAATGCTCATCACGTCCAGTGGGGAAGCTCCGATATTAACGCTAGGGGCGAGTCTCTGTTTGACTACCTACTAACAACTAACCTGGTGGTTTGTAACGTGGGTAACGAGCCTACTTTTATAACTAAAGCTCGTAGGGAGGTTATAGACCTCACTGTTTGTAGCGAAGGCGCTTATGAGTGGGTCAGAAAATGGCGTGTTCTTGATGAGCATTCATTTTCTGACCATCGGTACATAGAAATTGTGTTAGACTTTATTGTTGAGCAGCCAGTTATGAAACGAAATCCACGCAACACTAACTGGCAGCTACATAACCAAATATTAGCTAGGGACCTACCAGTATTACCTCCACAAGCCCCCTCATCAGTGGGAGAACTGGATGATCTGGTAACGACCTTTACAACGGCGCTCTCAAATGCCCTAGAGCAGGCTTGTCCAGTACCAAAACCACGCGGCAAACATAGACCCCACTGGTGGTCTTACGACCTGGATTCGTTCCGTATATCATGCAGGAAGCAATTTAACAAGGCCAAGAGCATCGGTACGGAGCCTGAATGGCTCGAATATAAAGCTAAACTGAGGGCCTATAAAAAGGCTCTAAGGCAAGCGAAGAGAACTTCGTGGAGAAATTTCTGCACCGGGGTCGAAAAAGTCGATGATACAGCGAGACTTAGACGAGTGCTATCAAAAACTCAAACAGCCATTAGCTATTTACGGAAGCCTGACGGATCTTGGACCAGCACGGAAGGGGAAACCCTGGAGCTGCTCCTGAACACACACTTTCCGGGGAACTTGTATGATGCACCTGTAGCATCTGCAACAAACCTGGCGGTAAACATACCCATTACGGAGGAAAGGGTAAGGTGGGCAATCAAAAGCTTTGAGCCGTTCAAGGCAGCCGGGCCAGACGGGATTTTCCCCGCACAACTTATAAACACGCTGGAAATATCAGCTAAATGGCTGGTAGTTCTCTATTCAGCCTGCCTGGCTCTTAATTACATTCCGTGCTCCTGGAGAAGCGCCACGGTAGTCTTTATTCCAAAGGCTGGGAAGGCCTCACACTATGAGCCTAAAGACTACAGACCGATCAGTCTCTCGTCTTTTGCACTTAAAACCTTCGAGAGGATAATTAGCGATTATCTCTCCTCTACTATTGATAGCAACCTTATTTCTAGCTATCAACATGCATACACCAAAGGTAAATCAACGGAAACTGCGCTCCACAGCCTAGTCTCTATTGTTGAAAAATCATTGCACGAAAAGGAGTACTGTCTCGTGGCCTTTCTGGACATCGAAGGGGCTTTCAACAATATAAGGCCGGAGGCTATTAACACTGCTTTAACAAACCTGGGCATAAATAGGTCTCTTATTGGACTAATTGATCAACTACTAAAGGAAAGGAAAATAGTTTCTTCACTGGGAACAGTTGATCTTTCACGCTATGTCACAAGAGGAACGCCTCAGGGTGGTGTTCTCTCCCCGCTCCTATGGAACCTCACCGTAAACTCGCTGCTACGAGACACAAGGTGGGGGGGCGGGAAGATAGTGGCATATGCAGACGATTTAGCTATTGCATATAGGGGCAAATTCCCACAAACCCTGTGTGACTTGATGCAAGTAGCACTGCGAGAAGTTTCTTCATGGTCCTCTCGCTGCGGACTTAGCATCAACCCGGGAAAGGTGGAGCTTGTCCTTTATACCAGGCGGTACAAGATACCACCGCTGAACCTACCAGAACTAGATGGCGTGCGCCTGAACTTAGCTGATAAAGCCAAATTCCTAGGCACAGTTCTAGATAGAAAGCTTAACTGGAAGGAGAATGTCATCCAGCGCCAGAGGAAAGCGTGCATTGCACTTTACACGTGTAAAAGAGCCATTGGCAAAAAATGGGGGCTCAGCCCCAAAATTTGCAGATGGATCTACACTGCGATAATCCAGCCAATTATGCTGTATGGAGTCGTGGTATGGTGGCCTGCGCTAGGAAAGGCAACAAACCTAAATCTGTTAGGAAAAGTCCACAGATCGAGCATGATCTGTATAAGCGGGGCGTTAAGAACAACGCCCAATGAAGCTCTCCAGGCCATTCTTGGCTTTTTGCCACTCGATCTGGAAGGGTACCGGGCAGCAGCGGCATCGGCTCTGCGTCTAAGGGAAACGTCCGTCTAGGGCGCAAGCACTATTGGACACTCCTGTATTCTAAGATCTTACAGCTTTCTCCCTCTGAGCACAGATCGGTGTGCGACCACAACAGTCGGAGATTGTTGTTTTAGAATAAACATTCCCAGCAGGGAAGACTGGGAGAACATAGATCGGTGTCCCGCTACTAATGGCGGCACTTTTATATACACCGACGGCTCGAAGTTAGACGGCAGAGTCGGAGGAGGGGTCTACCTGATCACTGCAGCGTCTTCCAGGCTGAAGTTTCTGCAATCATGGACGCCGTGACTTGGATAGGTAAAAGCACCATCGGACAGGATATCTGTATTTTCAGCGACAGCCAAGCGGCCATCAAATCCCTTGGCTCTTACTCGTTCAACTCTGAACTGACGCTCAGCTGTCGTCGATCTCTTCAAGAGATGGCCCAACAGAACCGCGTTAACCTCACATGGGTCCCGGGACACAGGGACATTGAGGGAAACTGTAGGGCAGACGAACTTGCCAGGCAGGGCACGACCAAGCAGATTCTTCAAGATAAAGAGCGCATAGGTATGCCGTTTGCCACGTGCAAGCTAATGCTGAAGGAGCATACACTCCGCGAAGCCAACGAAAGATGGCTACAAGCCCCAGGGTGCCGGATATCCAAGCAAACCTGGCCAAAATGCGATCTTAAAAGATCTAGACACATATACGCCCTAAAAAGGAAGGAAATCTCCATATTAATAGGTGTTTTAACCGGGCACTGCCTTATTGGTAGGCACGCAGCAAGGCTAGGCGTTCCCTACCGACGATGCTGCAGGAGTTGCAAAGATGATGAGGAAGAGGAAACGGTGGAGCACCTCATCTGCAACTGCCCGGCCTTAAGCGGAGCGAGAAGGCGCTCTCTGGGAGTTCCCTTCCTGGTTAGCTTAAGCCAGGTCGCGGAGCTAGACATAAAGGACTTGATGGCCTTCATCAAGTTATCAAAATGGTTCGAGGAGGGGTAGCGGTGTCGGTTAGGAGTGTCAGTCCCGGGTTTCGGCTATATGGAGAGTCCCAACAGCACTGGGATTTTCCATATGGCCGGGCCCCGGGACTGACTTTCCTAGTGTTTGGTGGTATCACAACGGGTCTTTTATTACTGGCCTAGGTGTGCCTTTGCGGCAGCCACTTCTACCTACCTACCTAAAATTATTTTATATATACGACGAAAATAAAGAAAGAGTAAACAAACACTGTAATTTTTAATTCATTCGGTAACATATTGCGCATTTTCACAAGTGTATTTCACTTATTTATTTTTTTTTATATCCATATAAAAAATGTCGGCAAATTTTCGAGATCAGTCGGCATATCAGTAAGATTCACCCCCCACGATCGGGACCTTCGCGACGCCCCTGCGTGGGACATTTGACTCGAGAGCTTAGTCAACTTTGACTTCAAAAACTGACATGGGAACTTAAATTGCTATAAAATCGAAATGGATAAATATCAAATACAATAAATGCAATAAAAGAATTGATGAAAAGCAACAAATCGCTTTGTAACTACTCAGTAAACGGGTGTGACTCGTGGGACTCCAAAAAATCCCTTTCTTGCATCTTTGTGAGCACGAAAACGAATTTTAGTTTTACAATTCCGGGATCCCGACCCTTTTTAAGGGCTTGACAATCCCGGGACTGTTTTCCAACAATCCCGGGATTTTCGGGATGTGAGAACAAAATCCAATAGGAGGCGTGGTGAATGTTTCAAATTTTTTTTTATTTTTTAATTAATATCTACCATTATTAAACCCTTTAATACATTTATAATAGTAAATTAACAATATACTTTGAAGATATTACACTCTCCGAAGTAGCTGTAAGGGCACCCAGTTTATGCAATTTCGACAAATTTACGTTTCTATGCAGTTTTGTTGCCCACTTGATTTTACATAGCGTAATGGGATGTTCGTCTTAAGATTGTAAAAACTTTCCGTGAATTTGTCAATTTTTTTTCTGACGAGCTTAAGTAATTTTTCCTTAAACCAAATTAAAATTATAAAGGTGTATGTAAGAAAACGTTAAGAAAAATGAATTTCAAAATTCAGAGACAATTTTTAAAAGGTTAAGATTAACACCTTATACTAGAATCAAACGGCCAACAAAATCGCATACTTCAAAATATTCTAAAAACTCTGATAAGAAACCTAAGAATTTTGATAAAAATTTGCCGAATTTTCTCGAATTTCGTATAGATTTTTGAAACCTAATTTCCAATTTATGTATTAGATTCTATAAGAAATTATTATCTATTATATCAATAGGCTAACAAATTTTACATATAAATATTTGCCAAGCTTAAACCCATACGAAATATGCATAAATATTTTATGAAATGCATATGGATTTGTTGGCATACCTCTAAGGCAGTGCACAATTATCTAATATATAACCAATACTGCTTCATTTATCTGTAATAAGCGAATGAAAATTTCTCATGCCACTTGAATTGGTTATCTGACAATAAATTTGTAAATAAAGCGATAGCCCAGTGGGAAGCGTCATGGGGTAGTGGTCGAGCGGTTGATGGTTCGAGTACAGTTACAGCTATCCGCCCAAAATTTTTTTCTTTTTTGTCATTGAAAATTGTTTTCATTTTTTATATATTTTTATATTTCTAATCTTGACTTTTTAAAATTTTTATAAACAATATTTTTATGTTTGTGATCTCTATTTTCGAGAAAAAAAAATTTGGTGCGAATATTTTTAGTTGACGGAAATAAATATACATACATACTACCCATTATAGAAATGCTATAACCGCTTATACAATTTCTTATTTTTTGGTAAATTTTTCAAAAAATTACCATTAATATATGTCTGACTGCTCCAATTTTTGAAGATGTAAGCTGCAATTTGCGAATTTTTTTACTTCTATAAATTTTAGTGATTTCTACCGTTTGAGACAAAGTTGCTGATAGACTCCCTATTTAAAATATAAAAATCTACAACATTTTTAATATGTACTTAAAAGTTGAACTAAACCAAGTGGTTAGCGGTCGCCTTAAATTTAACTGAAGGCAACAACTGATTTCTATTCACATGTACAAATGTATTAACTTTTAAAAGGGCAGATTTGCAACACAAGTCTAGACCAAATTGAATAGAAAAATCAATATATATATTTTTTTAAATCAAATAAAAAATCCATATAAAGTGTCTTTTTAAATATTTCTAAGTTATGGTTAAGGAAAAAAGCTAGGAAACCCTCAAACTTTTTTTGCATAAGGCTAGATTTTGCGAGGTTTACCTAACCACTTTTGAATAACTTTTTTTTTAAATCAACATACCCCCATTTTTTTCAAAAATCAAATAAAGAATCGATATGAAATGTCTTTTTAAATAATTCTAATAATAAAATAATTCCTCAAAGCCTACATTTTGCCCGGTTTCACCACTTTTAAATATTTTTTTTTTTTTAATTTTTTTAAAGGTATATTGTACCTACAATTTTTTTAAAAAATCAAATCAAAAATCAATATAAAATGCCTTTTTAAATATTTCTAAGTTATGGTTGAGGAAAAAGCTTAAAAACCCTCAAACTGTTTTTGCATAAGGCTAGATTTTGCCCGGTTTAACCACTTTTGAATAACTTTTTTTTTAAATCAACATACCCACATTTTTTCAAAAATAGATATGAAATGTCTTTTTAAATATTTCTAAGTTATGGCTAAGGAAAAAGGCTCGAAAACCCTCAAACTATTTTTGCAAAAGGCTACATTTTGCCCGGTTTCACCACTTTTGAATATTTTTTTTTAAATCAATAAATTTTCAAAAATCAAATCAAAAATCGATATGAAATGTCTTTTTAAATATTTTTAAGTTATGGTTAAGGAAAAAAGATAGAAAAACCTTTAACAGTTTTTGCAAAAGTCTAGATTTTGGCTGATTTTACCACTTTGAATACATTTATTTTTTAAATCAATATACCTACATTTTTTTTTTAAATCAAATCAAAAATCAATTTAAAATGTCTTCTAAATATTGCTAAGTTATGGATTTGCCCTAACCAGCAGTTGTAATTTACCAACACTAAAAAGATGAAAAGAAGCCATGTATAATAAATTTCTATAAATAGAACTCATATTTCTACAAAATGAATTTCATTCTTTCACTCAATAAGCTCCTCCTATTATTAGAGAAATTATTTTCACTCCCTCGCTCATTGAGTACTTGGATCCATTATTTATATTAATAGTCTAACTTTGTTGTTGGTATATTGTTAATTTTTAAAATTCTGATTCCCATAAAGCCTAATTGCAGAATTTGATAACTGCTTTGTGCATAAGGTAATGGCACGGCGGTGAGCGTATGGAATACGGTGTGCACAGGTGCAAGACCCGGTTGCGGAATATTCCTTTTTTTTTTCTTAAATTATGATTTTTTATATTAAAAAACCTTTAATCTTAACTTGGTCTTCACCTTCTCAAAACGATCGCATAAATTAGTGGCTATTTGTTAAGCACAATCTCATCATCCGATTATTCAAGTGCACCATAAAATCTCGAAAACCGAATGTTTGCATGGCATTTGCCATAAATTATTTTGGAAAGGGCTGCTGTAATTTAATATTTTTATTATATAATAACAGCCACTATTTTTTAAATTCTTTGATGGCCTCATTTTGCCTATAGATGAGTTTTTAATGTATACATTTAAGTTGGTCGAGGTTCGGCCACGGGCATAAAGGCAGCTATTGACAAAAAGTTGATCAGATGTTTGAATAACTTCAGCTATTTTAAATTGGTCGAATTTCGACCACAGGATATACTAGTATACTTTATTCTATAAGAAATTAGCTAAAAATATTTTTCTGAACTGCAAGATTTCTAAGTCATGGTTGCACTTATAGCTGCGTTGAGGTATATAAAATCAAAAAAGTACAATGAATGTTTGAGCATGTAGGAATTCAACTACCAAAAAAAGAATACCTAATAAGTTGTTTATAATTTAAAACTTTCTGTTGAAGTGTATTTTTTTTGTTTTATTCCAGGGCACGAAAATAAACTGTACAAAATACTTTTTATTTCCTCATCGAGTAGCATGTCATTTAAGTTTTGTACAGTTTATTACTTTTTGGAAACGTTTGCTTTTTGGTTGTGACAATACCAACAAAAAAAAATTTTTAAACACAAACGTTTCAATTGATTGAAGAAAAATATAAGTGTTTGAATGTATGTTCATAGAGAACAAATTATTTTTTTTATTTTGTTTTTTATTTTGGATGTAAATTTCAAAAAATGTATTTTACAGTTTTCAAAGTTAACTCAGCTTTTGGATTTTGTTTTGTACTGAACTATGAAAGTAATAAACAAAACGAAATAGTACCGTACAATAAAGTTTATTTTCGTACACTGTTTTATTCAAATGAAATACATTAAAAGTAAATAAAAAATATAAGTGATAATTCATTTCTTCGTTTTTTATTTAAAAGTTGACAGTTTCACAAACTATTTCTCCAATTTTCCTCTTTTGGCGTGAATGTACCATACAAATTTTTAAATGCATTCTTTGGAAATTGTTTACAGCCGCTGAAAAATTTCAGAAAGGGTCCCAACGGGAAAAGGGGCCCCTCTTTTTTTAGATAGGAACACATTTACAAAAGCTTTTTTCAATTTATTTGATGTTAAATGACTGAGTTTTGTACTATTACAAGTAAACAAAACCCTGTATTACATACAAAAAATACATATGTAAAACTTTTCTTCATACAAAGTGTACAAGAAAGGGCGAAAAAAATGCGATCTCTAAGGGTTAAGTTACAGAGCTAATTTTTTTCAACGCTTATTTTTCTTATCGATTACTAAATTTTTAGGGAGTAAGACCTAAAAAACTAATTTTATTTTTTGAACTTTTGACCACTCGAAAAATTTTTATCAAATTATTCTTTTGAGTTTTTTGGCGAAAACAACAAAATTATTCGACTGGTCAAAAGTTCACAAAATCTTCAAAGTTCGTAAATATAATGACCAATAATAACAATAGCTAAACTAATTTTATGTAAATATATGTACATATCGTCGCTCGGCGCGCAATACTTCATTTTGCAAAAATAAATACAGCGTAACTTTTTGAAAAATACGCGGTATTAAATTGTTTATTTAAAAAAAAAAAATAGGTTCCATAAAAGTTATTTTATTTATTTTTTTGGGCGGCCGCCGTGGTGTAGCGGTAAAGTGCAAAACCAACATCAAAAATTATTTAGAAAAATAATTTTTCTAAAACGGGGTTGCCCCTCGGCAGTAGTTTCAGTGGCGTAACAATAGGGTGGCAGGACTGGCAAAATGCCACGGACCCCGACCTAAGAGGGCCGCGAGCACAACAATAATTTTTTACATTGTACCTGAATATTTTATTTTATTTGAAAAGTATATTTTTATAATTTCTGCTTAAAATCCAAAGTGAGACAACTAAATTCCATAATACAATTTCAAGTTTATCGGTATGCATTTCAACCAACCTAAACAAAAGGATGTTGATTTATTTTTAGAGATGTACACGTTACCCGTGAGGAGTAATTTTACGTACTTATAACCGCGGCGGCCGCCGTGGTGTAGCGGTTAAGTGTTCGGCCTTCTACACCAAGTCGTGGCGGTTCGATGCCCGGCAAAAGTAACATCAAAAATTATTTAGAAAAAGAACTTTTCTAAAAACGGGGTCGCCCTCGGCAGTAGTTTGGCAAACTCTCCGGGTGTATTTCTGCCATGAGAAGCTTCTCAGCAAAAAAATTCATTTGCTTTGCAAGTGCCGTTCGGAGTCGGCAAAAAACTGTAGGTCCCGCCAACTTGTAGGAAAAACTCAAAAGCAACACACCACAAGTTGGAAACAGAAGCTCGGCTAAAAATCTCGTTAGAGGTTATGATAACCTGTTGGTATATCGCCGCCATTAGTTTTTTTTTTTTTTTTTTTTTTTTATAACCGTCAAAAAACAGCCAATCAAAATACCGGTAATTGCACACCTCTATTCATTTTAGAGCGCATCCATTGGTTTCTACATATTCTGTTGCGGTACGTTGGCAACGCGGTTGAGGAGGCCAATGGCCATATAATTCTTCGAATATACTATCATATTGACATGAATTACGGTAAATTTGAAAGCAAAAAAGGACCATGTATTTATTTATTGCATATAGTCAAAGAGAATATATCAACAAGAGCCACCACTCGTTATGAAAGCAACGAACAAGATGGATGCCGTTTTCTTTCAGGGTTTCGGTAATTTCGATATAAATATGTTATTGTCTAATCAGAACAAAATATGTAAAAGAAAATAGACGAGAACTAAAATAACACAGTGGGACATATACAACGTGTTATTGAGTACGCTGAAAATCTCGAAGTTTATTAAAATTTAACTGAGTACAGCGTGACGATTTTTACTGATAGGGGCCCCATCAAAAGAATTTGCCACGGGCCCCAGATGGTATAGTTACTCCACTGAGTAGTTTGGCAAACTTTCTTGGTGTATTTCTGTCATGAGTAGCTTCTAAGCAAAATTCTCATTTGCTTTGCAAGTGCCGTTCGGAGTCGGCAAAAAACTGTAGGTCCCGCCAACTTGTAGGAAAAAAATCAAAAGCAGCACACGCTTCGAGAACAGGGTTGCACGAATAACCCAGAAATGTGTAGACATTTCTAGGTGGTGAAGGTGTATCATCGCTAGGGTATATAAAGGCGTATAGCGAACGCACATCAATCTGTTTATTTTCAAGTGTTGTACAGTGAAGTACTGAACAGTGAATTAACCCCCGATATTGTACTACGGTTTTTAGTAGTGAATAAAGCGTACTATTTATTAAGCAGAATCTCAGTGTTTTATTGACGTACAGTGATCGAACTCAAGGAAAATAATCGAGGAATCATCACAGTATTAACGTTAAATTTCCGCCGTCTTTATCAACAAAAAAAAGTAATGGCGGCGATATACCAACAGGCTATCATAACCTCTAACAAGATTTTTGCCAAGCTTCTCTTCAAATTCGCAAATATGCGAGCCGGCTCTCCCTCTCACGTCATTACCTAAACAGCTGTAGTTGTCGTAGTAAAGCTAGTCGTGGAAATACGCTAGTGGTGGGAGATGAGCGATTCTTGAGAATATTCGCCACAATACATTAAGCCCGATGGGTCCTAGTCAGGGTAACGAAATCTCGATTTTGGAAGTTTTGGTATATACGTCGTATCCCAACTAGCGCAATTAGTAGTAGAATGGGAGTGTCGACTAATGTTGTGACTTTAAACTGATTTGCTACGACTAATGGGCAGGTGTTAGATACATGTTCATCACGTTCCACTCACCAAAATGGGGAATAACTTGAACGTTCCAGCGACGTTTCTGCGTGAAACCAGGCTACTTATAGCGGACGTGGTATTGTGGTAGACGCGGAACTGTGCACCTATACCCATCTCTCTCTTGCTTTAATATGAAATTATAAAACTATACTTATTTCATTTTATTTGTTATGTGGATATGTATACACTGAAAAAAAAAATAAATCTACAAGAAACGACCGTCAAATTAACAATAAACACTGTCATTTTTCGTCCAACAGTGGGTAATATCATTTTTGAAAGTGACTCCCTATAATTCTTCGAATATACTATCATATTGACATGAATTACGGTAAATTTGAAAGCAAAAAAGGACCATGTATTTATATATTGCATATAGTCAAAGAGAATATATCAACAAGAGCCACCACTCGTTATGAAAGCAACGAACAAGATGGATGCCGTTTTCTTTCAGGGTTTCGGTAATTTCGATATAAATATGTTATTGTCTAATCAGAGCAAAATATGTAAAAGAAAATTGACGAGAACTAAAATAACACAAGAGTCGAAACAAAAATTTACCAGCTGTCGAATTTACAAAACTGAGGAAAACGGCATCCATCTTTTTCCTTGCATTTATAACGAGTGACGGCTCTTGTTGATATATTCTCTTTGATATAGTACATAAAACATGCAAAAAAGATACAATTTCTTTCATCAATTTCATTCTGCAGAATATTTGTTTTGTTCAAAATGGCGTACCATGGCATAAATAGCTTTGTAGTGGTATTTCCCAAATTAGAACTTCAAGGTAGTGACCATTGTGTATCAATAACAAGTGTAAACTCTTCTGCATAGACGTCAAAATTCCAAAATGAGTTTAACACCTGTTTGAGATTGTGGTTAATAACAAGTGTGATATCATAGACATAGTCGTGAAAACTTCAAAGTGAGTTTAGTCACCTGTTTTTAATTTCCTTTTTTGTCTCACTTCTTTCCATCTTCCCATCTCTTTCTACCATTAGGTAAAAGATAGGAGACCGCCATGTTGATGTGTGCAGGATGTTAAACAACGCCATTGCTTTTCTGTTATTCGGTGCTGGCGACATTTTAATATGTGCAGGATGTAAACAAACCGATATTTTAATGTGTGTTGTCAAAAGAAGAGTTCACACTTGGTATTGATACACAATGGTAGTGACCAGCAGTGACCGCCACTGACTAAATTGAGTTTTGGAGTAGTATTCATCTATCCAGTACTGTTAGCTGTAGAGGAATTTTCATTTTGTACGGAAACTTACTGCCCCTACAGAAAAAGGGGAATTTTGCAGAAATGTACCAAAATTGTCTTTTATGTTAGTAATTTTCAAAATTTACTCTAAAGATTTTAAAGTTGTCATAAACAATTCCAATCAGTTCGTTTTAAAATTTCATTGGGAAATTCCGATAAAATCGATTGAGTTGTCTCATGATATATTAAATTTTCCCCCGCCGGGAGCTCCGTCCCATAGTATACACTCATATGTCAAAATCAGCTGATTTCCCTGTTTGGAAATTTTTGCTGACCGAAATTTATATCCAGCAAGAATTCAGCTCAGAGAAGAGGACGAACCCGATCCCACAATCGAAGACGATGGAATCGAAGTTCCACAACCCGACTATAACGGGGTGCGAGTAGTTATATCACGGCTAAAAAACAATAAAGCGGCGGGTGCTGATGGCCTGCCCGCTGAGCTGTTTAAATGCGGCGGCGGGGAGCTGGTAAGGTGCATGCACCAGCTCTTGTGCAGAATATGGTCGGATGAATGCATGCCTGAAGATTGGAATCTAAGTGTTCTCTGCCCAATCCATAAGAAGGGTGATCCCGCAAACTGCGCCAACTATCGTGGAATCAGCCTTTTGAGTATCGCATATAAGGTCCTATCAAGCGTATTGTGCGAAAGATTGAAGCCTGACGTAAACCGACTGATTGGATCTTATCAGTGTGGCTTCAGACCTGGTAAATCTACCATCGACCAGATTTTTACAAAACACCAAATCTTGGAAAAAACCCGTGAGAAAAGGATCGACACACACCATCTCTTTGTTGATTTTAAAGCCGCCTTCGACAGCATGAAAAGGAGTTGCCTATATGCCGCTATGTCTGATTTTGGTTTCCCAGCAAAACTTATACGGCTGTGCAAAATGACGCTGAACAACACCACCAGCTCGGTCAGAATTGGGAAGGACCTCTCCGAGCCGTTCGAAACTAAACGAGGTTTCAGGCAGGGCGACCCCCTATCGTGCGATTTCTTTAATTTGATGCAGGAGAAAATAATACAAGCTGCAGAACTTAACCACGCTGGAACAATACATTACAAGAGCGTACAACTGTTGGCGTATGCGGAAGACATCGACATCATTGGCCTCAACAGCCGCGCCGTAACTTCTGCGTACTCCAAAATAGAAAAGGAAGCGGAAAAAAGGGTTTGGTGGTGAACGAAGGTAAAACGAAGTACCTGCTGGCATCAAGCAAAGAGTCAGCGCATTCGCGCCTTGGCAACCACACCACTGTTGGCAGCCATCATTTCGAGATAGTAAGGGACTTTGTATACCTGGGAAGCAGCATTACTAACAACAACAATGTAAGCCTGGAAATCCATAGAAGGATAACTCTTGCAAACAAATGCTACTTTGGGCTGAGTAGGCAATTTAGAAGTAAAGTCCTCTCTCGACGAACAAAAACAACACTCTATAAGTCACTTATCGTACCCGTCCTGCTATATGGTGCAGAAACATGGACACTGACAGCATCTGATGAGGCGGCTCTGGGAGTATTCGAGAGAAAAATTCTTCGAAAGATTTATGGACCCCTAAAAGTTGGCGACGGCGAGTACCGAAGAAGATATAATGATGAGCTGTATGAGCTTTACGCAGATGTGGACATAGTTCAGCGAAATAAAACCCAGCGGCTCCGCTGGCTAGGACACGTGGTGCGAATGAACGAAGACGCTCCGGCCCAGAAGGTATTTTTATCGGCACCCGCCGCTGGAAGTAGAGGAAGAGGGAGGCCACCACTTCGATGGCAGGACCAAGTAGAGGCAGCCAGTTGGCTCAACAAAGGACCGACTGGCGTAACATGTTGGACGGTCAAACTCGCCTAGGCGGTTAAAGGCTCTTCTAAGTAAGTAAGTAAGAATTCAGCTCTTCTCTTCAAATTAAATATCATTTTGTGATCACGACGGCCGCCGTGGTGTAGCGGTTAAGTGTTTGGCCATCTACACCAAGTCGTGGCGGTTCGATGCCCGGCAAAAGTAACATCAAAAATTATTTAGAAAAACAATTTTTCTAAACGGGGTCGCCCCTCGGCAGTAGTTTGGCAAACTCTCCGGGTGTATTTCTGCCATGAAAAGCTTCTCAGCAAAAAATTCATTTGCTTTGCAAGTGCCGTTCGGAGTCGGCAAAAAACTGTAGGTCCCGCCAACTTGTAAGAAAACTCAAAAAGCAACACACTACAAGTTGGAAAGAGAAGCTCGGCTAAAAACTCAAAAAGCAACACACTACAAGTAGGAAAGAGAAGCTCGGCTAAAAACTCGTTAGAGGTTATGATACCCTGTTGGTATATCGCCGCCATTAGTTTTTTTTTTTTTTTTTGTGATCACGAACTCGATTCGGGACAATAATTTGTAACAATTATTTGAATCGGAAACGTACGTAATGCAACAATTTTATTTATTTTTTGTTTCAACAGCGAAATATTTTGTACCCTTATAGGGTATTTTTGCACAATAGTGAACAACACTGCTGGCAGATTTAAGAAGTTGTTATGCACTCTGTAGTAACCAACCTACTACTCAGAAATATAACTAAACATTTTATGTGCACCAAAAGGAATCCCCTAACGTCGTCGAAACTACCAAAACTTCTATCAAGGGTCAATTGCATAAAACTTTATTTCAGCTTTACCTCGGACTTTGACAGATAAGTTCAATATACGTTTTTCAACGAAACATGGCAAATAGAAAACCTCAAAGTTGAAGCAAGGTTGAAGATGTTGATGAATTTGCTTTAATTTAAAGCTAGGTACTAACATCGAGTTTCACGTGAAACAGCTGTCAAAATCCATACAAAATTTCTTGTCGTAAAATAGCCGTGATAATTAATTCATTTTTTCTCTATGGAATTAATAAATTAATCAAAACACTCTGACAGCCTAACCTAATATAAACGCACGTATATGCACGACTTTTTTCCTTGTAACCGAAATAAATGTGCGGGCGTTTGTATCTTTGCCTGTGTACAAACGTCAAATCGAAATGTCACGCAGAACCAAAATTGGAAATCAAGTTAGGTTTTTAGGCCGTGCGATCAAATTCGGTTGCTCCCATACAAGTTGTATATGTATGAGACATTTTTGACAGAAAACGCAGTCCGTGAGTTTATATTAGGTTAGGCTGTGAATGCAAAGAAAAAAACACGAAAACAAATGTATTAAATTGAAGCGTCAAAGCGTTCATTGTGGCATACCTCTGAAGTTGGGCGCAAAGTTTTGAGGTTGCAAATGTCAGGCGAAGTTAACAAAGCTTTATGTATTTGACCCTTGGGAGCTTGACAACTTCGAGGTAGCAAGCAAGTATGTACGCGGTATTGCGGCCAGGGCTTCCGATGTAACAGTAAAATATGAACAAGGACATTTATTTTTGGTTTTTAACAAAAAACGATAAATATACATTTCATTACAGTCTGTAGGGTAAAAAGGGTCACTAGTTTTGAAAAAGGGTTATATATAATATATAATAATTATTAAAAAAATGTCTCACGAGGTTTCCCATCGACAGGGAAAATTGTAATTTTTGTAAAGCCTATAATTCTCGATCTAGAGCCACCTTTTCTCCATGTATGATATCAAAAAATACTAGTCCGGTAAATTTAGTTTAACTTGTAGAACAAATATTCCCACAAAGCCAACTTTTTTTTTAGGGAGCTGACGTTCACACCCAGGAAGAAAACTGCAAAGGTCCCATCGATCCCATTTGTGCTAAAAAAGTTATTCGGGGTCAAAAGTCGAGAAAAATTTAAAAAACCCTCGAATTTGGAATATGATGCAAAAAAACGCACTATCGCATAATTTACTTCAGAATTTGATTCAAAAAGCTCTCTGTTTCAGCTGAAAATGTACTGACCTAGCAAACCATAAGAGCTCTAAATGAAATTTTTTTTGACCTCTTAAAAGAGTGCATAAAAGAGTCTTTTTTGAATGATGCTTTGAACTTGTAAAAGAGTCTCTTTTGCGTATTTTTTTGCACATTAAGCGCATATCCTTTTTCTGCTCCTTTCCTTTTCCTCTTCCTTTCCTGCTTATTTTCATTCTTTTTTCTAATCCATTGCTAATTCTTTTTTAAAAACCTACAACACACAATTAGATAAACATGGATTTTTATACGAGCAACATAGATTATTATTTTGCTGCCTTAAAAATAGATAGCATACTGAAATCTAAATAATAAGAGAAAATATATGACAAAGTAAATAAAAGAAAGCACACTCAGAAATGCTCATATAACGATCATATTTGAATGCATGGATGAAGGGGGTATGTCGCATTTTAAGTGAAACGAGAAAATTGACTTTAAAGTTTTGCTTAAACATTTGAAAAATTAAATTAAAAATTATGCAAAGCCATAAAAGACGTTGCATAATATGCAATAAAAAGCATTAGTTTATGTTTAGACTTTATATGAAAAAACGGAACATAGCCCCTTCTTCCACAGTTCATATTGAAAAGTTGTGTACATACCCCCTTCATCCATGAATTAGGTATCTTCTACAATTTTCACGATAGCCAGGTTCTGATAAGACAGAAATATAGATATGCATAAAAACTATTCACGAATGCCAAAAACAGAAATTGAGTGAGAATGCGACATACCGCCTTCATCCATGCATGTCTTCATTTATGCACGTTCAGAAAAAACTCACAAAAAAGCTCAGTTTAGAGCTCAGATTTAAGAGCTCAGATTTAAGAGCGCCCCGAAGCTAGTTTGTTGGGGAATTTTCATTCAAATACTACTTTTTAACGAGTTGAATATCGGAAGGCAAAATCCTTATATGTACATATGTATTTTAATTTTTGTTAAAATATCTTGATGAGTTGGAAGGAATACTTAGTCACGGTTGCCGCAAGCATAATCGAAAAAATTACCAAGGTGTTGGAAAAAAGTTACCAAAAAGTTGCCAAGCTATTCTTTGCACAGTTTTATAGTTTTAACAAAAAGTACCTAACCAATGAAATAAGAACCCTACAGTCAAAATCCGAACTACTCAGCAAACATACTAGTTCATTGGCTGAACATTTTGTGGTATATGCATACCAGCTGTTAAGAAAGGTGTGGCAACGCCGTAGCTGGCAGAAACGAATGGTATGAATTAGGAATGTTTCCGGTCTTTGATATTTCGTTTTGCCTTGTTTACATTTTCTCTGCGAACTATTGTAAAATTTATAAAACGTGTAAGACCTAAATCAGACAAATAAGGATACATCCCTTGGTTACTAAAGTAAGTTAACAAGTTATTGTACTGTATTTGCCTCTTCATACCTAATAACAATGTACTATTAATAAACAATAAATAACTTCAGATCTTTGAAACAACACACCACAATACAATTGCGTTCTAAAATTTTGGATTAGGGATTAACCTTGGCTTCGCAACAATTTTAAAAGATTTTACTTAACTTCAACTACAATTGCAAAAATGGCGGAGGCGAAACAACTTGAAAACTACAGCTGCAAGATCTGCAACAAAGCCGATGATTCACAGATGGTCTGCTGTGACAAGTGCGAGAAATGGTTTCACTTTGCATGTGTTGGTGTCACGGCCGAAATCGAACACGAGGATTGGCAATGTGCAGATTGTAGCACTATGGCGGCGCATAAGGAAAATGCCGAGGGCGATCAAAATAGGGTAGGTAAGGTAATAGAAATCCCTGGACAGGGAAATGTACCCCGCACTTTGCACGCTCACGACGGCGTAGGTACTGGTCAGGCAGGCGCACATACACCGATAGGTGTACCCCAACAGGAGTTGCTCGCAGTAATGCCAGCGTTAAATCTACAAAACTACGACGACAACGCGCCGAAGCTTCTCTTATTGAAGAAGAAATAGACATTCTACGTATCGAAAGACGCCGGAAACTTTTACAAAGTCTGGAAACTGAAGACGAATGTTCAGACCTGGAAGAAGGTTTCGACTCGACCGCGGTACAAAAGTGGCTAAACGTTACGGGACCTGCAGTGCCAAAGGTAGCGCCACCGAAAACTCCGCTTATAGGTCATAACACCACAATGGCACTGCCAACTGGTGCTTCTGCTGCCCTAGCTCAGCCAAAGGAAGTGACCGACGATGTCATCGTTCAGCCTCAGATAACGTCAGCACATGTACAGTCTGCGGTGATCAAACAGGGCGGCGACACTAAAGGCTGCTCCTCGTGGATACCCAAAGTGGTTCCCGTGGATTTATCGGCCCAAATAGGTCAGCAGAAAACGGAAGAAGGCACATCAGTGCAGCCTCTATGCCTTACTAAAAACCAGATTGCGGCACGCACTAGCGTTGGCAAGGAGCTACCTAAGTTCAACGGCAAACCTGAGGAGTGGCCTCTGTTTTTAGCCCCCTACCAGCAAACTACAGAACTTTGCGGATTTTCTGAAGGCGAAAATCTACTACGCTTACGTCATGCGCTAGAGGGTGCAGCTCGAGATGCTGTACGAAATCTGCTCTTGCACACTTCCTGCGTACCGCAAATACTCAGCAGATTGAAAATGAAGTTTGGGCGTCCCGAGCTTATTATCGCAGTACTCCTTGCGCAAATCCGGGAAATACCAGCTGTAAAGGAAAACCGTCTTGACACCTTGGTCGACCTGGCCCTGGAAGTCCAAAACGTTTGCGCTACAATGAAAGCTTCGAACATGTTGGGCCACCTCAATAACCCGGAGCTAGAACAAGAGCTAGTCAACAAACTTCCCGGGCTACTAGCCGCCTTTTGGGGTATGCACAAATTAAATTTAACATCTTGTAATCTTGAAAGCTTTGCTGACTGGTTATTCCAACTCGCTCAAGGGGCTAATAGTGTGATCGTACCCCCGACATCATCGAAGGGGTCAGCGAAGCGTGGGTACTTGAACGCGCACGACGGGGAGATCGAAAGTAAGAAGCATACGTGTGTTATTTGCTATGAAATGTGTGACATGATTGAAAACTGCAACAAGTTTAGGGCTGAAACAGGTCTGAGCGCTGGGATTTAGTCAGAAAGCATAACTTATGCCGCCGTTGCTTAAACGTACATTCTAGAGTGTGCCCTTCGATGTGGGGTAAACGGGTGTGATTCCCTTCACCACCCGCTACTCCACAAACAGTCCAGTACGATGGTTTCGCCCCGAATAAATTCTGCCCTCAATGCCCACAGTGGTGATACGGAATCGATACTATTTAAAGTGCTGCCAGTCACGCTACACGGTAACAATATCAAAATAAAAACATACGCGTTTTTTGATGATGGATCTTCCCTTACGTTGATGAACGCCGCTTTACTAAAAAGACTAAAGCTCTCTGGCACTGCACAGCCCTTATGCTTGAAATGGACCGCGAATACTCACCGCTACGAAGACGACTCGCAGGTACTGACTTTAGACATATCTGCATTCAACACCAAGAGACATTTTACGTAAAGGAACTCGATCTACCGAAGCAAACTGTTGATGTTAGACAGCTGCAAACTAAGTACGCACACCTTCGTGGCCTACTATTGTCCTCTTATAGCGACGCCGTACCTCAGCTGCTAATAGGTCTGAACAACAGCCGAGTAGGCCTGAGTCTGCGATCACGAGAGGGGTGTGATGATGTAGGGTAGCGGAGAAGACTCCTCTGGGCTGGACCATAAAGGGGGTTCTTTCCTCTAATCGGGCTTACTCCGGTTATCATGCCTTTCATGCTTGCGATTGTGACTCTGCCAGTAACACGGAGTTAATACAGACAGTTAAAACTTATTTTTGCTTGGATAATCTCGACGTAAGCGGAAGAGCTGCAGACCTAGTATCCGAGGAAGACCGACAGGCCGTCTCGCAATTGAACAATACTACCACTTGCCTTGCGTAGAGCTCAATGTCTGCAGGCTAAACTTACACGCGACCCAGAGCTTGCCAACATTTTATCGTCTAAAATCGGGGATTACGTACGCAAAGGATATGCATCGCCACTATCACACGAGTCGCTGTTAGACACCGGATGCTGGTATCTGCCAATATTTCCAGTGCGCAACCCAAATAAGCAGAACAAAACTAGAATCGTCTGGGATGCGGCGGCCAAAACAAAAGGTGTTTCCCTAAACACGGTACTTTAAAGAGGGCCGGACCAACTGGCTTGCATGCTATCCATTCTTCGAAGATTCCGTGAACGACCAATAGCCTTGACGGGCGATATAGAAGAGATGTTTCATCAAATACGAATCAGGAGTGATGACCAAGAGTATCAGCGCTTCGTATGGTTGCCACCTGGAGCCACTAAACCTTCCGTTTTTAAGATGAATGTTATGACCTTTGGAGCAACCTACTCACCCAGCAGCGCACAATACGTGAAGAACTTAAACGCCGAGGAGTTCCGAGACCATTATCCGAGGAATGCATTATAAACAACCATTATGTTGACGACATGCTGGATAGTGTGAGCACAATAGAAGAGGCAATAACATTGGCTAAGGACGTAACATACATTCATGGTGAAGGCGGATTCCGTATCAGAAACTGGCGTTCGAATTCTGAAGAGGTGTTACTCGCCCTAGGACCCAACGCCGTCGACTCTGACATGAGCTTAAACCCCGATCAAGAACTACAAGCCGAAAAGGTGCTAGGCTTGTGGTGGCTCACTAAGGAACACTGTTTTACATTCCGTGTGTCCAAACATCACAAAAATGGAGATCTGTTACACAGCTGCCGCCGGCCCACCAAGAGGGAAGTACTGAGCGTCATCATGAGCATTTTCGATCCCTTAGGGCTACTTAGTTTTTATGTCGTTTATGCAAAGGTTTTATTTCAGAAGATTTGGCGCTCAGGATTTGGTTGGGATGATCTCATCATCCATGAACATTACGCGGAATGGCTTAAATGGGCCCAACTCCTTCCTGGAGTTGAGGCTTTGAAAATACCACGATGCTATTTTAATAACTTGAACAACGATTCCGATCTGGAAATGCACGTATTTGTCCACGCCAGCGAGAACGAATACGTCGCCACATGCTATCTACGTCACACCCTTGGCAATAACGTCGACTGTAAGCCGGTCGGCAGTAAAGTGAAAGTAGCTCCCCTGGAGATGCTCTCCGTCCCGCGACTGGAGCTTCAAGCCGCCGTTAAACATTCGGCAACGAAACCGTGACAATTGGCCCATCGACTCTAGAGATGACGAATGCACAACTGAAGAGCTGCGAGCGAAATTTCATGGCCACCATAATATTGGAGACCAAAAGCATTCGACTCTTGCCATACACGCGCGCTATTCACGATGGTCTCAACTGGTACGAGTAATGGCAACTGTAGTACTGACAGTCCGCAAATGGAAACTGTATCACACAGGGGTAAAACTGTGCTGTTGTGTGGAACAAAGAGACATCAATCGCGCCGAGAAGGTTCTTTTTAGGGAAGCACAGCGCGATGCGTTCGCTGATGAGATCGCCTTGCTTTCAAAAGGGAAAGCCGTAAATCGTAGTAGCTCAATCTACAAGCTTTCGCCCTACCTCGACGAATGCTCTCTTATACGTCTTGGTGGTAGAGTCAATCGGCCCGGATGGCAGGACCAAATCGTGTTACCGAAGGCTCATAATATAACCAGACTGATCGTATCAGACTTCCATTGCAGGTATTGTCACGGGAACGCAGAAACGTCGTAAACGAAATCCGGCAGCAGTTTTGGATCCCGCATCTTCGCACGCTTGTTAAACAGGTTCGCCGCGATTGCCAGATTTGTCGCCTTCGAGATGCTGCTCCACAGCCGCCTAAAATGGGAAAGTTGCCCGCCGCCCGAGTCACTCCCTTTGTGCGCCCATTTACCTACGTGGGAGTCGATTACTTTACGATTACGATACGGCGTGCTCTTTACATTCTTAACAACCAGAGCTATTCATTTGGAGGTCGCCTGCTCGCTATCCGCCGACTCCTGCATTCTTGCTGTTCGATGTTTCATGACAAGACGTGGCGTCCCGACTGAGTTTTGGAGTGATAATGCTACCAACTTTAAAGCCACCCAACGAGAACTCGCGGCAGCATTTAATCTGATGGATAAAGACAGGCTTGTACGTCCCTTTACTAGCTCTTCCATGAAGTGGATGTTTATACCGCCATTATCGCCGCATATGGGAGGTGTGTGGGAGAGACTCGTCCGATCAGTTAAGGACGTGCTCTACAACATACTACACTCTCAATGTCCGTCCGATGAGCTATTGCGAGGCGCGTTAATGGAAGTAGAATCAATAGTGAACTCTCGTCCACTCACCTATATACCGCTCGACCACTACAACGACGAAGCTCTCACACCGAATCAGATAGCTCAAATGGAATGAAGCCCCTACTTCAGCCGTCCGAAGAACCCTTGGATCTTAGAAACGGTTGGAAATGTGCTCAGAACCTGGCAGACGTATTCTGGAGACGATGGGTGCGTGAGTACCTACCAGTAATTACAAGGCGCACAAAATGGTTTGAAAACGTAAAGCCGATCGGAATAGGCGACGTCGTTTACATTGTGGACCCAAACGGGCCCCGAAGTTGCTGGCCCAAAGGAAGAGTTATATCCGTCAAGATGGCTTCCGATGGACAGGTGAGAAGTGCCTTGGTGCAAACTAATGGCGGCATATATGAGAGACCAGCTACTCGGCTTGCCGTACTTTCGATAGGCATAGCTGCGGACAAGATAGATCCTGTGGATATACCGGGAGGGGGGGGGGGGGGGGTAGTGTTAAGAAAGGTGTGGCAACGCCGTAGCTGGCAGAAACGAATGGTATGAATTAGGAATGTTTCCGGTCTTTGACATTTCGCTTTGCCTTGTTTACATTTTCTCTGCAAACTATTGTAAAATTTATAAAACGTGTAAGACCTAAATCAGACAAATAAGGATACATCCCTTGGTTACTAAAGTAAGTTAACAACTTATTGTACTGTACTTGCCTCTTCATACCTAATAACAATGTACTATTAATAAACAATAAATAACTTCAGATCTTTTAAACAACACACCACAATACAATTGCGTTCTAAAATTTTGGATTCGGGATTAACCTTGGCTTCGCAACACCAGTTCATTGTTGATTAGCTTTAAATCAGTCAATGCCAAAATACTCAGCGAAAATTCTAGTTCATTGACTATACATTTTGTAGTGTATTCATACTAGTTCATTTCTGATTACTTTTAAGCCAGTCAATGCCAAACTACTCAGCAAACAATATACATTGCACTCGCGAAAACTCGAACATTCGGAAACATGAACTATTTTTTTCTCCATTGACTACTTTAAAACTCGAACAAAATATAACTACTCGAAAACACGAACAATTATTTTCTTCTTTTTCATAGAAATGGATTAGCTTTAAAGCAGTCAATGTCAAACTAGTCAGAAAAAGTCTAATATATTTTAGAAAAAATATTAATTAGAAAAATTCCATTTCATACTACATTATTATTATAAGTCCTTATTACACCGCGACCATTAGTATGATCTATTGTAATACATAGTAATATGCAAACATTATTTGAAATTTTTGGCTTGCTTCTTGTTTAAATGCAATAGGGGTTTCCTTGCGAACGGTAGAAATGATGAAATCTTGCGAGTTAAGTTTTAAATGTACAATTAATCTGTTTTTATTCTAATCTTATTATTAAAAAATGTATTCAAAAATTATATGCAAAATTCCAAAGTTAACAAGTATTTAATTTAGTCAAAGTTAGAAATATATTTTACATCACTGCAAGTGGGATTACAATTGAAAATGGATAATTTAATGAGATTTTAATTTACTTTAACGCAAGTTAAGAAGATGAGAACTATAAATAGCGAAATTGGGAATTTGGGAGTTTATGATATTTGGCACGAGCCAAATAAGTATACTTAGTAGATGCTGTTGGATCCCTCGGAGCGGGGGATTAATGCTGCCTTCCGTTGATTGATGTTGTCCGTCTGATGATTGATGGAAAAAGAAGAACGAGAGAGAATTCTACTCGCGCATTTATACGATAAAATGAAGCGATTTCCAATTGCATATTCCAATGGAATCAGGGAATCTTTAATATTGCCAGATGATAGAGATTATGTGGTGAATTTCATGCAAAGCGACTTCCTTCACTTAGAGATGGACTTTAAGAGGCGTAAGTCGCTTAAACATGGCGCCCCCGTCGCACTTGTGCAAGGCTTCGCCAATGCCATATCCACTGCCATTTTTTATACGATACTTAAGTTTTCCGTGTCACATATGTCCATGATCTGGTTTGTTTATATGACGACGTTTGCAATCGTATTCGAAGCTGATTTCCATTCGGCAAGGTTTAGGTTCTGTAATTGAAATTTGTTTTAGTGAATGTTTACAAGAGCTTATTGCTAGGTTAATTAAGTAGATATTTGTGTATATATGTTGAAAAGTTTCATTATGCAAATTAAATTTTCTGTTAGAAACTGAGTCCGCAAGACTAGCCAATCTCATGAAACAAATCGTTGTAAGATGCTAGAATGAAGAAAGCAGAATGACTCTGTGCTGATGATGTCGAAGATAAAGAAATTTTCTAAACGGCGATTCGGTCGAAGAATATAATCCTTATTTACAAAGGGATTTAGGGTTGTAAACGGATCCCTTTGCTTATAGCCTTTTCCAGCCATGATATGATGATAACGATGTATTTCCTTGTGATTAGGTAACCATTTTTCGAATTCGCTCTTTAACGTGTACTGTATTGGATCAAGGAAAACTTGAGGAAATTAACTCGCAAGGTTTTAGAGTAAAATGAGATTTCCTGCTTTTCTTTGAGATAGCCGTTAAACGAAAAATTTGCTTGTTGACATTAGGAATGTTTTTCCGTGATGGTGATGTATATTGGTTCGGAAGTTTCTGCGGCCAATCTGATCCACTGTCCGAAATTAAATGGTGTATTATGTCCGATGGTCTAGAACCCCACGATCCAAATTGAATAGGATCATAATGATAACATAAATTTTCCCATTTGAGATTTGCAAAATTTTGGAAGTTTTTTGAAACTTGTGTTTCTAAATGTACTTTACAAGCACCCAACTATAATTTGACGAATCGGAAATCGGAACAGTAATTTTAATTTTTTCTCGAGAATGCATTCCTTTTATACATTTCGATAGCATTACAAAATGCCGTTCCAATCGTGGCCTGCTGGTTCCTGTAACTGGTTCAACTTTGATTTTGCAAAATAGAAAACGAGATGAGATCTCAAAATACTGGTGATATTTTACTTTGCAGTTTGATGTAAATTCTGCAATCAGGAACTGGTTCCAATTGTGGACAGAATATGTTTCGGAATATTGGCTGGATATTACCAGTGGAGGTATTCTAGTATAGGGCGATAGCAACCCTGCGGGGCCAAAAAATTTGAGACCCATATATAAATTTGGATGTTTTGATAAGAATTCGGTTGGCCGAATCTTTTCAAAGATGGTAAATTTTTGCTGATCCCTGGAAGTAGAGGCTATGCCCATATGCTTCTTGTGCTTTTGGGCGGTAGAAAGTAGCGATTTCTCCTAATGCGCAGAGAAATTGCCATGCATGAATGACGCGGTGCCAAAGGACGTAGTGGATGACACCTTGCTTTCGGCGTTTGCCTTCAGTGGACTGTATGGTTGAATTTTTGATGGTTTGATGAAGTGGTTCCGAACTGATTTCATTTTGAACTAGTTTGGAAGAGATGGTAGTTAAATTTTCCGACTTTTCACAAGTTTGCGGTCGACGGTGGTTAGGTAATTCGATAGATTTTATATTCAACGCAAATGGTTCAATTGTAGGTGATAGGAAATAATAATATTCTGAAGATTGGCTTATGTGATTACTGACTACTTCTTTTGGAACTAGTTTGCTGAATTCAGTAGCCAACTCCACACATTTTTCCTCGGCGTTGGCAGCCGCATGTCTGCACTGATTAGATGATTGAATATGCAATAGATATGCATTTGGACTTGATGTGGTAGAAGTAGTTTTACCGAAAGCCTTGGTTGCGGGCTTGGTGGTTGGTTGGGTGTTTGATATGGATTGGTGATTATTTTTATTGTGCAGACATAAGGAAGTACTCGGAAGATTAGTGAAAGTGGGACTGTTTATTGCAGGTAGAGAATTTTTTGTGCTTTGGAAAAGTCTCAATTGCTTCAAGATATGCGATTTGCAATTGTTAACACGTTTGCTACAATGCTGATATTTGATCAACGCTTCTTGTTCAAAGTTAGTTGAAACTGTTTCTCTGTCAGCAATACAGATATTTCTATAAGAATTTTTCAAACTTTTCCAAATGGCATGCAGCTCTTTAAACATTATTGTTAATAAAGTGGCCGAAAGATTTGTTCGATCCTTTTTCTCTAGGTGTGAACATGTATTCACAAGATGATTGGAATAAAAATTGAAAATAATCTCTGGTGTAACGTTATCGGCCATTATTAGAGCGATGTAAGAGTTTGATTGATGGAATAGATATTTAAATTGAACTACTTTAATGTTCTGCTGGGAGAAAAACGCATTTGCATATAAATGGTTGATGGTTTACTGTGCAGTGAATTGTATCACTAAAAATTTACTATTGGGATGATGCTACCAATAGTGTAGTTTTGATTGAATTTACTATTGGGATGATGCTACAATGCACAATTGAAATATTATAAAGAGAAGATTTTATGTATTTGGAATATTGATGGGAATGATATTATGTACTGCTGAGGGAAAAAGGGAGTATGTTGGTACGCAAGCAACGGCGGGAATGTGGAAAATGAAAATATTATTGGAATTAGAATTTCAGCTCTGACTTGATTAGCACATACAATTTCAAATAAATATAGACAGGGATTCTGCAGTATTTATGTAAATACAGATGTACGAATGTGCATTAGGTGTATCGCACTACCATACGGATGTCTTTAATTAATTTTATTTTTACTCACGAAACTTGGTTTGATACTTCTCATATAATACTTCGATCCCTCGTTGGTTGCCCATAAATACTTGCAAATTGTTGCTTTTCTGGATGATATCCCTTGATGCTTCTTCACATGTGCGCTGAAAATATGTGTGCAATGTCTGAATGAATTCCTTTGTTGGCCGTTTTCGATGTCCGACAGGGTGCGTTTAGGAAAGCACTTGCTGTATGTATGTAATTAATTCCCTCGTTGGGCAGCGAAAGGTTTTTTTGCTTTTTGCAAGTTAATACATTCCACGTAGTATTTTTTGTTTAACTTTTTAATATTTTATTAAAATTTTTATTTGAGAATATATTATTTTATTTAACTTCACCTTTTTATTGGCGTTTTTATTTTTTTCTTTGATTTTAATCTACCGAAGATGCTGCCGTTATAGGTGATGAAAAAATAATGAAGTGAGAGCCGCAATGGCTATGACTTGCAGTGAGACTTTTGGAATTAGAGAATATGGAAAATATAACTTTGGATTTTGCACATTAGCGTGCGAAGTTTTTAATGTAAATTGTTTGTGTAGGCCGACTGATTCAAATTTGGCTCGCAAGGACCATGTTTAAATGCAATAGGGGTTTCCTTGCGAACCGTAGAATTGATGAAATCTTGCGAGTTAAGTTATAAATGTACAATTAATCTGTTTTTATTCTAATCTTATTATTAAAAAATGTATTCAAAAATTATATGCAAAATTCCAAAGTTAACAAGTATTTAATTTAGTCAAAGTTAGAAATATATTTTACATCACTGCAAGTGGGATTACAATTGAAAATGGATAATTTAATGAGAATTTAATTTACTTTAACGCAAGTTAAGAAGATGAGAACTATAAATAGCAAAATTGGGAATTTGGGAGTTTATGATATTTGGCACGAGCCAAATAAGTATATTTAGTAGATGTTGTTGGATCCCTCGGAGCGGGGGATTAATGCTGCCTTCCGTTGATTGATGTTGTCCGTCTGATGATCGATGGAAAAAGAAGAACGAGAGAGAATAAAACAATAACTTGCTTGGACTGTTCTAATCATATTAAAGTCGGTACCTGTGTTACCTGTAAGCTATGTAAGTGACTCAAAGTTTCATAATTATTGTGCTAAAGTTGAATTTGATGATTCTTCTGAAATATTTATTAATTGCAAAAACATTTTTTTCATCTGCAATAACTGTTTAAACATATCAGTGAATCTCTTTGCTATGATTTCAAACTTATCTAAAGAAATTAACTCTCTAAAGAGTAAGTTCGAAGAGTTTTCGCACAATAACAAAAAAATGTAACTAATTCGTCTCAGTGCAATCCACCTGAAAAACCTACCAACAATCCATACAATCTACGCTCTCAAAGAAGTGTTGTAATAAAATTAAATGATAATGAGTTGCCCACTGAGTCGGCTCTTAACACAAAAAATCAAATCGCATTACCTATGGGTTCTAATGCGCGAACCATCAATGCGCGCTCATCTACTGCGGAGAACAATGTTGGCGCTGATACTCTTTCGAGTGTTGCTTTGTTGAGCTCTTATGCTGCTGCTCAAGCTGTTGTTTCTCCTGCTGCTGATAATCAAGCAGGCGATGCCTTTTTTGATTGCTCTGCTGCCGTTGATAATGTTACTCGCCGTGATGCTGAATACTCGAAACAAACAACATCACATAACAAGAAACATGTCAAAGCTAAACATATTTTAACTGGGAGTAATTCCACGTCGACTGAACTTTCTGTTGTCATCAAAAGAAAAAAGGAGTGGCTGCATTTATCAGCCTTCAGTTACTGTTGATAATGTTATTGATTTTGTAGTAAATAATTTTGATATTCCTAAATATCATCTCTCTTGTTCTATGCTTGTTAAAAAAGATGTCTCGCTAGAGAATTTGCGTAGCATTAGTTTTAAGTTAGGCGTTTCTGATGATTATCTGAGTAAACTCTTAGATGAGACCCTGTGGCAGGCGGGAATTAATGTTAGTAGATTTCAACTCTTTGTTGCTTTTGACTTGTAGTCTATTGCTGTAAATACCGACGGTATTTATAAGCAATTTTCGGGATTGTATGAAAATGTGTTTTTTGAGAAAAATTTACCTACGCGCTGCAGGAACCAGACAAGCCGACATATGTTTCGATGATACTGGAGTTACATCTCTTCAAGGACTTTTCTTCCCGGCATTGTGAGAGTCGAACTCACAACACTGTAGTGACTTGTATGCTAGAAGGTCTAGCAGCTTAGGCCACTACCCAGCTTGAAGGTAAACCCTTCTCAGTGTCCATTTATGCATATATTTATACTTCCATATAGAACATTTCTTTAATTTCAATGCTAACTTATATGAAAGATTTGCGAATTTTAGGACTTGGTGTGAAACCTATGAAAGAATTTTCAATGCTTAATTAAGCACGAATATTTTTCCATTTATAACATTTAGGGAGAACAATGTTCGAGAATCTTTATAGCATATTTTTAATCATTCCCTTGCCAAAGGTGAATTTATTGATCGGTGGAAAGTTGCATCTGTTACTCCAATGTTCAAATCTGGTAACAAAAATGATGTTCGTATCTATAGACCAATTTCTAAGCTCACCACATGCTGAAAACTTTATGAAAAGGTGGTGAAAGATAAATTGTATTTCTTTGTAAAGGAATTAATTGATCCGCGTCAGCATGGGTTTGTCTGTGGTCGCTCCACAGTTACAAACCTTGCTGAATTTTCCCAATATTGCATATCAGCCATCAAGTCGATGTTGTTTATACAGACTTTTCAAAAGCCTTCGATACTGTTGCTCATAGCATTTTGTTGTTGAAGTTAGAAGAGCTTGGTTTCCATTCATCTCTACTTTCTTGGTTAAACCCTTATCTGACTAACCGAGTGTCTTATGTTGAAATTAGTCATACTAAATCGTACCCCTTCGTGGCCACTTCTGGTGTGCCTCAGGGTAGTATTCTTGGCCCATTGCTATTCCTACCTTTTATTAATGATATTAAATCTTGTTTTAATACTTCCAAATTCTTACTCTGATGATTTAAAATTGTTTAATGAAATAAACTGTTCGTCAGATGCTTTATCATTGCAAAGCGATCTAAATAAGCTATCTGATTGGAGTGTGAGAAAAAAACTGTCGCTGAACACAAAGAAATGCTTTCAAATGACTTTCGCTAAAACTGTAAATCCGATTGTCACTATTTACACTATTTCTAGCATCTGCCTAACTAGCGTATATGAATATCGGGATTTAGGTGTGGTTTTTGACTCAGGCTTCACTTTTGTCAATCACATCAATCATATTATACCCAAGGCAAATTCTAACTTGGGTCTCTTGAGTTGTTATGCGCGTGATTTCAAAGACCCATATACTAGAAAATCACTCTTTAACTGCCTAGTAAGATCTAAGTTAGAGTATGCTTCAGTAATCTGGAACCCTATTTCCTCTTTACACTCCGACAGGATCGAAAGAATTCAACGCCGTTTTACTCGGTTTTCTCTGCAACCTCTTCATTTTGACGAGCCATTCCCATCGTATGAGGCCCGTTGCCGTTTAATAAACCTCAAATCGCTTAAGTCTAGGCGCATAATGCACTCTCTTATGTTTGTGTATTATATAATTTCTGGCATGATAAATTGTCCTAACCTTTTCGAGCAAATTGCTTTTAATGTACCCAAAGGGTCCTTCGTAATCAACTTCCGTTTCATGTTAAAACGCTTAAATATAACTATTTATTGCATGCACCCATTACGAGGTCGCTTATGGAATTCAATCGAATTTTCACAAGTCTCGATCTAGATTTTGCTCAGTCCAGATCTATATTTTTGGCTAAATTGCAATCAAATTATTTTTAAGTGTTATTACGTTTATCTTTAAGAAATTTTGTATTTTTAGTCTGTAAGGTTTTGTAACCATTGACTGAATAAAATGTAATGAAAATAATGAAAATGAAATTCTACTCGCGCATTTATACGATAAAATGAAGCAATTTCCAATTGCATATTCCAATGGAATCAGGGAATCTTTAATATTGCCAGATGATAGAGATTATGTGGTGAATTTCATGCAAAGCGACTTCCTTCAATTAGAGATGGACTTTAAGAGGCGTAAGTCGCTTAAACACTTCTTTCTCTTGTAATTCACAGATGCTTTTTCGTGTTTGGGTAAATATACTTCTGATGTATATATGATCTAGTATGTCAACTGCTATTTTTCTGGTGTATATACACAGAAAAAAGGCACTGGTAAAATCCAAAATCTCGTACTGTTATCCTGAAGTTGACCAAATTCTGTTGATTTGACCAAATTTTAGTTGTTTGAACGGTAATTTTAGTTGAAGTAACTGCATTCAACTGTTGATTGAACAGTCATAGATTTGTCAATTTTTGATTAACAAAATTTGATAAACTGACAGAATCTGCAGTTCATCCAACAGCGAAGGAACTGCCATTACTGTCATAGAACAAAGCTGTAATTAGACGCCGATAAGCATAAGTACATGATGGCATCATAGTAGACACCTGAGATGAGCGTTCAAGAAAAATAATTTTTTGTTTTTATATTACGTTACGTTGAGGCGGCCGCCGTGGTGTAGGGGTTAAGTACTCGGCCTACTACACCAAGTCGTGTCATATCGATGCCCGACAAAACCAACATCAAAAATTTTTCAGAAAAAGAATTTTTCTAAAAACGGGGTCGCCCCTCGGTAGTAAGTAGTTTGGCAAACTCTCCGGGTGTATTTCTGCCATGAGAAGTTTCTCAGAAAAATCTCATTTGCTTTGCAAGTGCCGTTGAGTGTCGGAAAAAACTGTAGGTCCCGCCAACTTGCAGGAAAAAAATCATACCAGCACACTAGGTATAAGTTGGAAGAGAAGCTCGGCAATAATCTCGTTAGAGGTTATGATAACCTGTTGCTATAAAACCGCCATTTTTTTGCGGCATAAACTTGGGTTTATTGACAAAAACTATATAAATTAACTCTAACAATGCTCCTTTAACTCGAGTTTATGACCCCGCATGAAAGCAGTCTTACTTTGACTCTTTTTGATGTTAAAATAAGACTTACTTTTATCTATATATGCATATGTGCGACGGGAACTCCGCAGTGGCCGACTAACTTAACCTTAAGTAACCTTAATTTACCTTACCTAAACATACAACCCTAAAGCCCCAATTACATACAACTTTGACAAATGCGCGCCTCGTGTTTGAACATTTGCCAAAAATTTCGCTTCGCTTTACGTTCCAAAAACTTTGTATGAAAGTGGATCTTACAAAGTTTAATGTAATTGGGCCTTTACCTATTTAATCCAACCTGACGAACGCGCAACTTGAAAGGAGCCATTGCAAGTTGAATTAAATAATTAAATTAAAAATACAATAAACTAGATAATTTAAAAAATGTAGAAAAAAAATGTGTTGACTTTACCGAGAATTGAACTCAGAACCTTTAGCTCATTTTTGTCTGTGTATGAACTAGTATATCAACTGGTATACTGCTGATGCAGAGGCTGACTAGTATATCAATTGGTATGGTGCTGATGCAGAAGAGGACAATTGCTTTTCTTTTTCTCTGTAACTGCTTCTTTTTTATCTTGTAATTCACAGATGCTTTTTCGTGTTCGGGTAAATACAAATAGTCGCTGCTTTCTAAATAATAAACTGGTATATTGCTGATATAGAGGCTGGCTATGATACTGGTGCATAGACCGACTAGTATACCAACTGGAATGATTGTCAAATTCGGGGACTAGTATGACAAGTGGTACGATCTGAACGTGCATAATGATTAGTATGTCCTGGCGCATAGACTGAGTAGTATGTCAACTGGTATGATTCTGATGCATAAATAAATTACTATTTCAACTAGTATGATTCTGACGCATATATGAACTAGTATGACAACTGGTATGTCAACTGATGCAGAGGCTGACGAATCAGCCAATTGGTATGGTGCTGATGCAGGAGGGGACAATTGCCATCTCGTAGGACATCGCCGTGTTAAAAACATAGCTGGGGAACTTCGATTAGAATTAGAAATCATTACGATTAGAAAAATTAAGTAATCTAATCATTCGATTTTTTTTTGATTCTTTATATTTTGATTACTAATTGATTAGATTAGAGCTAATCAAAAGTCTAAGAGCGATTAGCATATCTAATCGAAACTAATCAAAAAAGAAATCAATTAGGTTTCTCGATTAGTTTTGATTAAATTTGATTAAATCAACTGTTTTGAAATATTTTTTTTGTCATTTAATTCATAAATTAACAAACTTTAAATAAGTTTTATTAAAAATTTCATCGTAAACATAAACACTAAATACTAGTTAAAGTATAAAAATTAAAGCGAAATTCTGAAAAAAAATAAATATGCTGATTTACAGGCGCGTATTCAGGGGGGTTGTCCGGACACCCCCCGAAATGCGCTAGTTAGTGCACTTTTTTTTTTGCCTGTGACTGTAAAAAAGAAAATTTGGAATAGAATCCCAAACTCATGGGATAATATTTTTTGATTTCCGGTGAAATTCGACATTTGAAATAACATAAATTGCGCCAGTGCCAAATAAAACTTCAAATGTCCCCATCATGCGTGGTAAAACAGTTATTTGGGGTTAAAATATAAAAATATAAAGGGTTTATAAAGCTGCTATAATTCAAAATTTGTATGGAAATGCCATTTTAAAGGCTTTATAAACTTATTTAATTTTTTATGAATAAAGCCATATATACACTTATTTTTGAGCGTGAACGTGGGTGAGCGTGAACAATTTTCTTTTGTGTAATATGTTGATATTACTCCACGTTTCCAAAAAAAATCATCCGGAAGTGGATAAACAACTAAAATATCTTTGATATTACTGCATTTAAACTTAAGTGAAAGTGTTAAATATGCTTTGAAATGCTTATTTTACTATCTCACAGTGAATTATGTGCGAACGCAAAGTGACACAAACCCTTCGCAAGTGAGTGTTGAAATTTGGCAATTACCACGCCAAACTGTGATTTTTTTTACATTTTTTGAGAGTTGAAGTCATTTGACAGATGTGCGTGAACGCACAAAAGAATTGATTTGGAATTATTTTCCTTTGCGTACGCAATAGAAAGTCTCCACACTGTATGAGGGTCTTAAGGGAGTAAGGGTTTTACGAAAAATTATCTTCGACCAAGCTGTACACCTGAAAATTCACTATAAAAATCGTCCTAGAATTTTTCTAAACCGATTAGTAATAATTAAGATTACTAATCATTATTCCCCAGCTATGGTTAAAATACCACTTGCTAATATGGAAAAATTACAGAACTCGTACTAGTTGAGGCCGTTTGGCTGACTAGTATTTGATTAGTATTAAACTAGTTAAGTTGACTGCAGGGGAATTTAATTCGTATGCTTTGCATATCAGTTATACATACGGCTGGGTCGATTTTAATGAAATTTTGTATGTACATACATTTGGGGGGTATGAGAATAGGTTTTAAACTATATTTTATATCCCTAGGGACCCTAGGAACCCGTGTCTGAGATATCGACCAAAATATGGACCAGGTGTGACCATAGAAATTGTTTGGATAATATGGGTACCAAATGAAAGGTGTTGATGAGGGTTTTAACAGCGCGTGGTTCTTAGATCCATATGCGAACCCAGGTCCGAGATATTGACCTTAATGTGGAGCACATGTGAACATGAAAGGTGTTTCTGCAATATGGGTATCAAAAGAAACGCGTTGATCAGTGGTTTAACAGGGTGGAGTTCTTATTTCCATAGGGGTGACTCAAAGGATGTTTGTACGATATGTATATCAAGTAAAAGGCGTTTGCGGGGCTCTTAACAGGAAGGGGTTCTAGGTCCAATGTACGAACCCGTTTCTCTAATATCGACCAAAATGTGGAGAAAGTGTTTGTACGATGTTGGTGTCAAAAATAAGGTGTTGGCGAGTGTTTTAAAAGGGAGTAGTTCCCTGTCCCATGTACGAACCCGACAAGGTGTGACCCTAGAAAGTGTTTTGACAATATGGGTACCAAATGAAAGATGTTGATGAGGGTTTTAACCGGTTGTGGTTATTAGTTCGATGCGAACCGGGTTCCAAGATATTGTCCTAATGTGGAACATTGAGATATTTACCAACTGTTTCTTACAAAATTTGTTTTAGGAAAACTTAGCTTTCCATACTGAATATCTCTAAAATGGTTCATAGTAGGGGCGTGAAAAGTTTAAGGAGATATACGATATCACTATTATACTCACGAAAAAAACTCCAATACATAAACAACAAAATATGTTGGAGTTATCGCAAAAGAGGCGCAGTAGCTCTAATGCATACTTTATTCTTTAAGCTTAATATCTCTATGTGGGGTAAAGGTAGGACTCTTAAAATTTGTATGAAGATGAACGGCCATACTCACAAAAATGGGGAAAAGTCTTGGCACCTTCTATACATACATACTTTTTAAGGCTCAATACCTCTAAAAACATGGCACCTTCCATACAAAATTCTTTTTTTCGAATAAAGAAAATACGGGCGTGATCGGGAATTTTTTAAATGAATTCAACAAAAACCTATTTTGCGCAGAACGAAGTTTGCGAGGTCAGCTAGTTATAATTATATGACTTAGTTCGATACATTTGTACCTATTTCAAAATTTTGGTATTGCACACTTGGCCGGTTGTAACGTTTAATTAATAAATCAATATGCTATAAATGCAAGTTTTTTTCATATTGATAAAAAAAAACATAAATTTGTTCATTTCTTATACGGTAGACAAACGGAGCACTTAATGTGCATTATCGGTCTTAAAGCAAATTATTTCTTGAATTATCCTCTTCTAAATGCACGTTCTAATGCACCAAATTGTCATGAATTATAGCCTGTTCATGTTGAGCCAGCATTTTGCATTTTAGCATTAAACCCAAAATGCAGGATTTTTTTTGTTATTTACCATACAAATTCTGACACCAAAAGCAACTAAATGCTAAATTATTTTTGCATTAGCAATATTAATATTCTGCACACCCTGTATTCTGCTAAAAAATAATCGATTCTCTGCCATTCGTAAACATTTGAAAAATTTAAAAACTAGCCAATTCTCGTGCGTGTGTCCAAATAAAATTAAAAAAGTGAAACTAAAACTAAAGCGATGCTTGTGAAACAATATAAATCGCCCATGTACACATGCTCGGAAGGAACGACGCTTTGTTAGCGGTAAAAAAAATTATTTATGTATTAATAACTAGCAGACCCGTCCTGCCCAAACATTAACTTGTTTGCATTTATAAAATCTGACGGCCCTCCTCATCTCTTTTCTTCCCGTCCACTTCACCGTCGTCCTTTTCATATGCTTTTCTCTTTTCATATGGTTTTTCTAATTGTCATCCATATCCCTAGCCCTATCTCAATCCCATTCCAAATGGCCTTAAAATGACTACCCTTTAACTCTCTCATCAACACCTTTCATTTTAGACAAATTTTTCACAAAAACCTTGTAGACTCCTAATCCACGTTTTAGTCAATATCTAGAAACCTTTGCTTATATAGGAAAAATAGCTAAAACATGTTAAATCACTTGTCACCACCTTTCATTTGATACCCATATCTCGAAAACAGGGCCTCATATTGGACTAAAAACTACACCATTTTAAAACACTCATCGATACCCCTCATTTAATGCCCATATGGAATGAACACTTTGTAAGGTTACCCTGTCCACATTTTGAGCGATATCTCCAAAACCTTTTCAAATGCCTTTATTATACCTTTCATGAACATGAAATGGTATTATAACTTTGGTCCGATGTTTGTAAATATGAGAAGAAGAAGAGATAGACCCATCAATAAGTATACCGAAATGATCAGGATGACGAGATGAGTTGATTTAGCCATGTCCGTCTGTCCGTCTGTCCGTCTGTCTGTCTGTCTGTTTGAACGCAAACTAGTCCCTCAGTTTTTGAGATATTTGGCTGAAATTTGATATGCGGCCACCATTTTCCAATATAGGAATCATTTGTCGGAACCAGTAAGATCGGACCAATATAACATATAGCTCCCATACAACCGATTATTCCGATAAACGGATTTTGGGCTATAACTCCTGTAATTAAACACGAAGGAACGTGAAATTTTATAAGTGTTGCTATTTTTATATGTGAAATATCGATGCTGAAAATCATAGAGATGGGATAAATATTTCACATAGCTCCCATACAATCGATTATTCCGATAAACGGATTTTGGGCTATAACTCCTGTAGTTAACCACGTAGGAACGTGAAATTTTGTAAGTATTGCTATTTTTATATGTGAAATATCGATGTTGAAACTCATAGAGATGGGATAAATATTTCACATAGCTCCCATACAATCGATTATTCCGATAAACGGATTTTGGGCTATAACTCCTGTAATTAAACACGTAGGAACGTGAAATTTTGGACGTATTGCTATTTTTATATGTGAAATATCGATGTTGAAACTCATAGAGATGGGATAAATATTTCACATAGCTCCCATACAATCGATTATTCCGATAAACGGATTTTGGGCTATAACTCCTGTAATTAAACACGTAGGAACGTGAAATTTTGGACGTATTGCTATTTTTATATGTGAAATATCGATGTTGAAAATCATCGAGATTGGATAAATATTTCACATAGCCCCCATACAATCGATTGTTCCGATAAACGGATTTTGGTAGATAACTCCTGTAATTATATCGGTAGGAACGTGAAATTTCGTAAATGTTGCAATTTTAGAATGTGGAATGTCGATGTTAAAAATCAATGAGATTGGACCGTATGAGCTAAAGTTTCGGTATGAGCTAAAGTTAAATTCACACAGGCTGTACTGGGGATCAAACAGTGAAAATCGTGACGCTTATTCATGAAAGGTATTTAGCCTTCGGCACAGCCGAAGACAGCTTTCCTTACTTGTTTTTTTTTAGCGTATAACCATCTCCAGCTCATACAAAATCTACCTCCCAAATCATGATCCAATTAAAAAGATCTCGCATTTAAAAAAAGCTGTGACGTCACGGTTTTAAGAAACATGTTTGCTTCGATTTAAATATCTCAAATGTTATAAAGAAATAAAAACGAAAACAAACAAACAAATATTTTGATTGTGCTTTTATTTTTATGTTTATAAACAAAATTTTATGAAAATCTCCTTATAAAGCGCTAATTTTACGTTGGGTTCTAGAAGCCGTGTTGTAGTGGGTAGTATATCAGCATTGGATACTAAATAGCAGGTTTGATCACCGTTTAACATTAAAAGATTATCAAGGTCTTTAGGAAGAAAGTGGTCGCTGCATATTTTCGCGTTCTGGCTAATGTTTTGGCTTCAGAACTGCACTAACTTAACCCGACATGCCATTTTCATAAGAATCCTTACACCCACACAAGAAACACTTCATTTTCTAATATTATTTTAACATTTTCTAATATCATTTTAAAAATCGCGACGAAAACCAAACAACAAACATGAAACAGTTCTACCAACACATAAAATACAAATACGACGCGGAAACATGTATTTTCATTAAGCAATACAACAAGAATATGAAGAAATTAGCGAAACAAAAAGAGAGGCTCAAATTTCTACTTCGGTGTAAAGATTATGGCATCACACCACCACATTTACAGGGGAAGACAAAAACTATTCAACATTGTTTCAAGTTAGACACCACTAGGCTAGACCTGGTAAAACTGGAACGGATTTTTCTTCTCAAAGTTCTCAACCTGGAAATTAAAGAATCCAACATAAATATTAAAATTATCAACACTACCGTAGGACAAATAGAGTAAACATTAATAAACCGCCTTCAAAAAATAGATTACGATAAAATTTTAGAGAACCACAGATATTACTCCATAAAAATAGCCACTAATACTGAAAAGGTGCACAACAACAAACTACAAACACAAGTTTCCAAAAATGTAAAAAATTTTGGCATGCGATTTAATGAAGACTGGTTCATAAATAAGACAAACATTGAAGTTCCACAAGAGTCACGATGGTTACTATCGCCAGGGAAAAAGTTCGCCTTACCTGTATCCAAAAAGTCATTTTCTCCTATTCAAATAGTTGCAGATTTGGAACAAGGAATACAAGACATTAAAGATGAGAGAGAAAAAGACACGGCTAGGAGCGATTTTGCGTCAAAAATAAGCACTTTTCAACAAAAATTGAGTAATAACACGAAAGAAAAATTCATACTCAAAACGTATACGAACACCAAAAGTTTTCTCAACAAACACAAGGAAGATGTGCTAATCACAAGCGCAGATAAAGGTAACAAAACCGTACTGATGTACAAACATGATTATGAGCACAAAATGAAAGAACTACTAGCCGATAAACAAACTTACAAAACCATGAGGAATGACCCTACACAGAAATTATTAAGAAAGAACAATAGTATGATAAACGATTTATATAAACAAAAAAGAATCAGCACCAAACAAAAACTTGAGCTGTCATGCTCAGCTGCAAATGCACCAAGACTTTACGGTCTTCCCAAAATACATAAACCAAATACACCACTTAGACCTATATGCTCCTCTACGAATGTTCCATGCTATAAATTATCAAGGTTCATTGGAAATATTTAAAAAAATATTATATCTGAAAAACATAACATAAGAAATTCATTTGAACTGAAGGAGAAAATCAAAGATATTAAAATAGAAGAAGACGAGATCCTCCTTTCATTTGACGTCATTTCATTATTTACCATTATTCCAATACATTTAGCAATACGCACGATCATGCAAAAATGGGATAAGTTGGAGCCTCACACGCAATTAGACAAAAAACAATTTCAAAATATTCTTGAATTCTGCTTACGTGAAAATAATTATTTTTCCTATAAAAACATCCTATATCAACAGATCTATGGCATGCCGATGGGAAACCCACTGTCCCCAACTATAGCTGATATTGTTTTGGACAAAATTCTTGACGACAGCCTCGCTGAATTGATAAGCAAAGACATATATGTCAAATACATAACCAAATATGTAGATGACATATTCGCAATAGTTAAAATATATGACGTGGAAACCATACTAGCAACACTAAACTCACAACATACTAAGGTGCAATTTACTAAAGAAGAAGAACAAAACAAAACACTTGCTTTCCTAGACGTAGAAGTCCATCGTAGAAATGATAAATTAATTTTAAATTGGTACGCAAAGGAAGTAAAATCGGGTAGGCTCATCAATTATCACTCCAACCATCCGTGGAAGCAGAAAATTAATACAGTAACTAATTTTATTCGAAAAGTATATTTGCTAAGTGACAAAGAATTCATGGAGGATAACAAGAACAAAATAAAAACCATACTCTTCAAAAATAGCTACCCTCATGCTTTAGTTGAACAACTCATAAAAAAAACTGCGAAAAAAATGGATCGCCCTAATAACAATAATACACAAATAAAAGATAACACAAACAACAAAATTTATATTGGAGTGACTTACATCCCGGGCTTAACAAATAAACAATCGCTTAGAAACATAATAAAACAAGAAATCATAATATATGCTCACAAACAGGGCCGTCGACAGGATTTCCGGGCCCGGGGGGATCGAAATTTCCGGGCCCCCTATATGAAGTATTTTTTTTTTTAGTGAACTCATTTTTTATTTAAAAGTAATACAAGTATACAAGAAGGTTTTATACATATGTGGCTAAACTTATAAATTAACTTTTCTTGATTTTTTGGCGGCGAAATTCCGAATTAAAGCATTGTAGTCCAGTTGCCTTGCTAAACGAGATTCTATACAAAGAGTAGCTAGCCCAGAAACACGATCTTGTGCAGAGCACGAGCGCTGAAAGTTCTTTATCCTCGCAAGAACACTAAATGAGCGCTCAGCACCAGCAACTGTGACAGGTATTGTGCAAAATAAACGCAGCGCGATACAAATATTTGGAAAAAGCGTTTGTAAATCCTGAGAAAAAATTGCATTCAACAAATTGAATGGTGTAAGGGCTATTTCAAAATTAGTTTCGTATATGTGTTTCAAATGGATTATTCTTTCTGGTTAAAGGGAAGGATGTTGAAACATCTAATCCGCTGGCTACGTTCTCACATTCACGCAAAATGCTGTCCCATTGGTTACGAATGACTTGTAAATCTGAGAGTAAGCTGTCAAGATTTTTTACTTCAATATCGACAGTGACGTCTGTGCCTTGTAGAATAACGCTTCTTTCATTGATGGAGCTCAAAATCTTCTCCAAATCGACGACATGAGGATACACTCCAACTTGGTTATGTACATTAGGACTCCGTTTATATCACTCCTAGTTTCTGTAGTCAAATCGAATTTAGTTAATTCTTCTAGAGCGTTTTGCAATCCTTTGAGATGTTTTGCAAAGGGTTTGACTGCGTCGATTCTTGCAGACCATCTTGTGTCTGAGAGTTTGTGAAGTGAACCTGGTACATGTTTTTTGAGAATTTCCCAACGTTTTGCACTACTGCTGAATATGTTAAAACACTTTTGAACCACTCCGAAAAAGGTGATTGAGGCTGTACAACATTCTGCAGCTACGACACCGCACAAGTTCAGACTGTGAGCGGCACAGGGCGAATAAACGGCTTTCGGATTTTTCTTGATAATATGACTTTGTGCACCATTAATTTCACCTTTCATGTTACTACCGTTGTCATATCCCTGCGCACAACATTCTTTCAAAGGAATGTTATATTTTTCCAGAGTATCACAAATCAAATTGGCGATTTCTGCTCCAGTTTTTTTAGTGTAATCGACGAAAAACAGAAATCGTTCTTGGATAGTAAAAGTCTTTTTCAAAGAGTTAAAATTAAGGTATCGCAAAACAAAAGTGTTTTGCTCGTCATTACTCGTATCGGTCGTAGAATCGACGATAATAGAAAAGTATTTGGCCTTCTTTCTTTCTTCTAATATTACTGAAATTACGTGTTGAGCACAAATATCTATGAACTCATTCTGAATAGATGCAGAAAGATAATGCACTTGGAGACGTTTGTGTTCTTGTTGAGCGAATCTAACTTTTTCCAAATGCTCGCGAAGTATTGGATCGTAATAGCTGATGTGCTCCAGGATACCCAAAAAATTACCGATGTTTGGTTCTCCTACAAGATTGCTTCCACCTTTCAAAGCTAATCCTCTTTCACCAAGGAAAATAATGGTGTGCAGAATCCGCTGTAAGATTTCTTGCCATTTTTTAGTTTTGCTGATAATTGCTCATCAAGAAGTGTATCAAGTGAGCTGTCATTCTGGATACGACGTTGCGTTGAGCGCCATTGAAGGAAGCACTGAACGTGATCGGGGTTTCTTTCGTGTCCTGGCAGTTTGTCATACAATTTTTTCCATGATTGATGTTTCGAATATCCTTCTGGACTACAAAGCTTAAAACTATTTAGCTTATTAGTATTTAGTAATCGACAAGGTAAACAGTAAAATGCATCCATGCTGCTACTCCATACCAACCAATCGCGATTGACGATTTCACCATTAGGGAAGGTTATGTATAGGAGCGAGAGCGGAAATGGCTCATTTAATCGATCACGTGGAAAAAAGCAGGCATTTTCGCGTGACCACGACGATCGACTTCGTTTACTATATCGGGCGGCACAAACTAGGTTTTTAAGGTTCCAATATCGTAATCGTAGAGATAGTGTTGATCGTTTTGTGATGCGTCTGGTGAATTTGTTTTTATAGCCTTATCTTCTCCGTCAGAAATTGGCTCTTTTTCAATTATTTCTGTAGAACAGTCTTTAGAGTTAATGGTTTTTTCGGGATTCTCAGTTTTTCTCATAGCTTCAGTTATATTTCCCGAAGAATCGGAAGCGCTTATATTAACACTGGAACTGGCTGTAGAAGTCATAAGCTGCAAATCTCTCTCAGGTGTTTGATCGTGGCTAATATCAGTAGTATTATTCTGTGTTTCGTCGATTTTCCCGGCATTTGAGTTGCCGAAACTAAATCCAAAAAGGGTTTTTTGTTTTTTTGCCATTTCTTTTTCATTTTTTTTCTTCTGTTCTCGTTCTTTTCGCTTTTGAGCTCCAGATTTGTAGCGATACATTATGAGTTCAGACTGAAAATGTTAGTTAATTTAACAAACAATCAATAAATACAGTATAATGTGGGTTTGAGGCTAAATTTTAAATTTTTTTGTACTACATACATGAACAAACCAAATATGGTTTCAAATTTAAACTAGACCAGTTTTCAAGAAAATTCGTTAAGTGAATAGGGTTTAAATTTTAAACCAGTAATTTTTTAACAATTTTGTAAAGAAAAAATAATATTTTGTCCGTTGGCTGGGACTCGAACCAAGACTCCCCGCAGCATGCCGGTCTGCTCTACCACTGAGCTACATCGCACACATAAATTTTGTGGGCAAAATTCAATCTTGAATAAGCTTTCAAAAATAAATGAAAACAAAACAAAAATTTTAAACAAAAAAGTTTTAATTTTAAACCGAAAAAATAAATAAAAAAATTAAAATATTCCAAAAAAAGTTTAAAAAAATCGCTTAAACTTTAGACGGGCTTAAAATTTAGGCTAATTTTTTTAACCGTGTAGTTGGCCACTCATATTTACTTCATACTTCAAAAAATTATTTCTGTCATAAGATATTGCAAAATCAATTAATAAATTTGTAGAAAAGTGGGCGGTGTCACGGTATATAAAATTTTCATTTGACAATTTGATATTTAGATATACATATGTAAGCTTTAATAAAGATTTGCACAATTAAAGAAAATTAAGCTGGGTGGGGCACTTACCTGGTTTATAAATAAATCAAATAAAAATACTTTCACTTTCTGCTTAAGTTCTGTCTTCACTCACTAAAAACACACTAATTATTCCACTTGCAGCATACTGAGCTGATAAACACACTCAATTAATTTTCCTTAAAAAATCAAATTTCCAAGGAAATCTAAGTTTGAATTCTAAACTATCAAAAATATGATGCTGAAATATCACGGAATTTATGTACACGGTTGCCAAAGGCCTAAAAGAGAAGATTACCAAGCTGTTGAAAAAAAACCCAAAAAATTACCAAGATGTTCAAAACGTAGGTTCATTGTGTTAACAAAGAAAATAACAATTTAAAAAATATATTTTACTTCGTATGCTTCACATATCAGCTTTTAACTTTAATTCAACGATATCGGCATTACAACATAAAATAAGTTTTTTCAAATTATAAACACATCTGCACAATGAAAACTGTTAAATAATTGGAGACACTTCTTTCTAGCGTCACATATTTTTCTGTCAAAATACAAAATTATATGCCCTTTTTATTCAAAGCCGTCTCATACTTGCTACGAAAAAGTTTCAATGGAAGGGCAAAAACAAACTTGATAAGCGAGTAAAATTCTTAGCAATCATATGCAAAGATTCTTAACTCGAAGCGACTTATTCTTAATGAATTTCAAAAAACTCCATATTTTCAAATAAGGGTTTTTGGTTCGTTAAGGATACATTTGTAGTTCAGCTTTATGGTATTGATAGTATGAAATTCAAAATTATTTCGTAACCTAGTTTTAAATAAGCTTAGTTCGAAAAATTTCCGTTCCGCAGTAGCTGAGCTGTGTGAAAAGATTATTAAATAAACGACAAAAAAAACCACCTACTTTGGTACTTAATTATAGAATTTGGCAACAGTGTGCGATTTGATTCGAAATAACGACGAAGCTAGTTTGTGCACTTTTTATCTTGTTTATCTTATTTTATCTGTTTAGTTTATATATTTACCGGAAACAAAGTAAAAAAAAGCGTAGACACAAACTACGGTCGGAAACTCGGATAGATTATATGGTTGCTATTGGAATAAGAAGTCATTGTATGGTGAGAATATTCAAATATTGCGTGGTGAAATTGCGATTTATAGGGCAAGCATGAACGAATATGGGACAAGTGTTGTACAAAAATAATCGAATTATGCGGCGCTGTTATTTTTTTCCGAGTTATTCAAATTCCCGGGCCCCTAAAAAATGCCGGGCCTGTTGATATTACTCCACTTTTCCAAAAAAAATCATCCGTAAGTGGATAAACAACTAAAATATCTTTGATATTACTGCATTTAAACTTAAGTGAAAGTGTTAAATATGCTTTGAAATGCTTATTTTACTATCTCGCAGTGAATTGTGTGCGAACGCAAAGTGACACAAGCCCGTCGCAAGTGAGTGTTGAAATTTGGCAATTACCACGCCAAACTGTGATTTTTTTTTTTACATTTTTTGGAGAGTTGAAGTCATTTGACAGATGTGCGTGAACGCACAAAAGAATTGATTTGGAATTCTTTTCCTTTGCGTACGCAATAGAAAGTCTCCACTCATTCACGCTCACGTTCACACGGAACTGTATGAGGGTCTTTAGAAGTTGAGGGAAAACCGAAACGGAGAATGACACTGGAAAGTCTCCACATACAACAGCAGCTGACAAATGTTATGAATTTCAAGGAAGATGTGGACAACACAAACAGCGCTTACACAGCAACAAGTGCAATGATAAAATATGTTTTGTGATTATATATTTGATACAAAATTTTAATGTGAGTTTTTAGTTATTGTTAATGCCAAATATTTTAAATAATTCGTTTGTTAATGTATTTTATGTTTGTTGTTTGACATAATTAAAACAGGTCTCCCTGATGAAGACGCGAAAGCGTTGAAACGCGTAGGAGAAAAAAGAAATAAGTTGTTTTTCTTTTGAACATTTCGGCCGAAACAGCTCCAACCCAGCAAACAATTAAATTTAGAATTTTGCCCAATTTGAAAAAAAAAAACGTTCAATGTTTACAAAATTGTAATTAAGAAATTTAAAAAAAAGGCAATGAAAGTGTGAAGAGAAAAGTTAGTGAAACTTTCAAAACCGTGACGTCATTTGACAACAAATTTGTTTCTCAAATTAAATTACAAATACACGGTTGTCGGAAGGCGTGATCTGTAGTAATTGGTTCATGCTTAGGGCTGCCAGGTCCCCCTGGGGCAAAACCGGGACACTTTGGAAATTCAAGAAAAAGTGAACAAGCAATGGAAACATTTTTTCGGCTTTGTGGTTGCTGGTGTCCGTTGAAATTCCATAAAAAGGTACATTTTTTATTAAAATATCTACAAAGTTTGCTACTGAATGCGGAGCCAAAACATTTTTGATTAAAGCTGTTGCTTTGGTCCTGCAAACTGATTACTTTGCTGCTATTTCCGAATCAGGATACATGAGCGCATTTAGTTTTGTAGTGACATCTATTGAGCTGAAGTACTGATAGTGATTAATAATCTTAAAGGCATTTGTTAGCTCAGCGGCGGAGATCAGATGCCTCTTTGCTGTATTTGGTTTTACAAAAAAAGAAGAAATTTCTTTTGAAGTAGACGCCTCGCATAACCTTGATTTGTGCTTGGAACTGCCGATATGATCAAGAATTTCTGAGCGACCACCGTTACCAATGGCAATAAAACAATCGCAAACTGTGCACAACGATTTATGTTCACTTCTCCCACGTTTCATAAAAGAACATTCCAAGTGGTTTAATGTATTATAAACATATCTATTTTATAAATTTTGTGAGAAAACTTACAATGAAATCAGAAACACTCAACTCGAAGAACCAAATACTTAGTGCAAAACAAAAACAGCTGTAGCTAATTAGGAAGAACACTTTACATCGATAATCGATATATGTATACTATACAATGTGCAACTATCGAGCGATGCTAGAGTTTTACAATTGAAGTCGGTAGTTGGTACTTTTATTCAGACTAGTTGGAGCGGCGCATTATAAGCAAACCAAATAGTTGGTAGATTTCATGGCTCCTTACAATCGATTAGATTTAAAAACCGGGACATTTTAGGGTTGGACCGAAACACCGGGACAAATGGCCTAAAACCGGGACATGTCCCGGAAAACCGGGACGTCTGGCAGCCCTATTCATGCTTCCAAATTAAATATTCCTATGTCCAGCCGTTATCAAAACAGATGCTAGCATAGAGGAAGCAAAGTCCAAATGAAACTTGTGGCCTTACCCTTTCGTTTGATACCAGTTTTATGATAATATTTCAAAGTTTTTGCGCAACCACATTTCGACCGATAACTCTGTTATCGATAAATATATGGAAATATACCAAAGTCCAAATAAAAGCTGTGGTCTCCCCTTTCGTTTGATACCAACCTAGTGCGAATATTCCAAAGTTTACGCGCAACCACATTTTGACCGATAACTCGGTTATCGATAAATAAATCGTAATGGACCAGAGTGCAAATGAAAGCTGTGGTCTTCCCCATTCGTTTGATACAATTTTGTGCAAATATTCCAAAGTGTACCCGGAACCACATTTTGACCGATAACTCTGTTATCGATAAATATATCGAAATTAACCAAAGACCAAATGAAAGCTGTGGTCTTCCCCATTCGTTTGATACCAATTTTGTGCGAATATTGCAAAGTTTACGTAAAACTATATTTTGACCGATAACTATCCCTGCAAAGACGTTCGGGTAAAATGACTAGTAAATTTACCCGGAGCCCTCCCGAAAGTTTCCGGATTTTTCCCATCACAATTTCATGGGCATCGGTAGACTTTTTTACCGGTCCATTCCACACATTCCTGTCTGTGTGGTTTGACAATGGTTTTGCATCTCGCTCTTCCCCATTCATTTTGACATTAACTTTACTGCTCACACCGTCACAGCTACCAGTCATATAACTAGCCATTTTACGCAAATCTTATAAGGAAAATTACTACTTCTGTGACTGTCATTTTACAGTACTATTTGGATGCTTTTTACGACTAGAGTGACAGGGATTATTATGGTTATTTTACCAGTACTTTACTTGTAATTTTCCTTGTATAATGACCGCAATTTTTATCGTCATATACTATATAAAATGACTGTCATTTTCTAAAATGTTTACCTATCCCAAATTGTAATAAAACACATAACTTTATATAATGTAGTTTATTTTATATGATCTTCAAACAAAAATATACAACAAACAATCATTTAAATAGTGTTTTTGTTTAATAAATAAACAGGCACGTTTTAAAAGGCACATATTTGAGTATTAGATATAAAATAAATTAAATTAAATAAAATGAAACAGAATAAAATGAAATAGAATAAAACAAAAGAAAAAAGAAAACTGAAATAATAGAATAGAATAGAAAAAAAAATCAACGAGAAAAAAAAACATAATTAAATAGAATAAAATTTAATTATTAATTTTTGGCGACCTTTTTTGCAAAAATATTTTCTTTTGTTTTACTTTATTTTAAGTTTTTTATTTATTTTACTTTATTTATTTTAATTTTACTTTATTATATTTTTGGTTTCTATTTTCCTTTTTTTTTTAAATAAAAAAATTAAATAGAATATAATAAAATAAAAAAAAAAGAATTTAAATAGAATGGAATAGAATAAACACAACACAAAATAGAATAAATATGAAAAAAAATTAAATAAAAAGGGGCTGAACATAACAAAATGAAATAGAATAAAATGAAATGCAATAAAGTAAAATTGAATAAAAAATCAAATAAAATTGAAAAAAATAAATACGTATGTAGAATAAAGTAAAAAAATTGCAAAATAAAAGCCAAAATTAAATAAAACAAAACTAAATAAAATAAAATTAAGTTGAATGAAAAAAATAATAAAGTCGAATTAAAATAAGTAAAGTAGCATAAAAATATTATAATTAAATTAAATTAAAATAAAATAACATAAAATGAAAAGGAGTAAAAAAAAATAAAACAAAATAAATAAAAATATAAAATAGATTATAAAAAATAGACTGAACAAAATAGAATGAAATAAAGAAAGAAAACACAGAATAGCTGGTAGACAAACCCCTTAGTATTTTATTATTTACGTTCATTTTATTTAATATTTTATTATATTTAATTTGTTGTATTAATGTATTCTATTTATTTTACTAGTTTGTTATATCACCATTTATTTTATGTAGTATTTTATTATTTATATTTATTTTATTCAGTATTTTGTTATTTTTAATTTAGTTTGATAATTTATTTTATTTACATTTATTTATTTTAGTATTTTGTTATATTGCCATTTATTTTATTGAGTATTTGATTATTTTATTTTTTGAAAATGTGTTTTTTGAGAAAAATTTTACCCACGCGCTGCAGGAACCAGACAAGCCGACATATGTTTCGATGATACTGGAGTTACATCTCTTCAAGGACTTTTCTTCCCGGTGTTGTGAGAGTCGAACTCACAACACTGTAGTGACTTGTATGCTAGAAGGTCTAACACCTTAGGCCACTACCCAGCTTGAAGGTAAATCCTTCTCCGTGTCCATTTATGCATATATTTATACTTCCATATAGAACATTTTTTGTAATTTCAATGCTAACTTAAATGAAAGATTTGCGAATTTTTAGGACTTGGTGTGAAACCTATGAAAGAACTTTCTATGCTTAATGCACGAATATTTTTTCATTTATAACATATTAAACTCTTTGTTGCTTTTGACTTGTAGTCTATTGCTGTAAATACCGACGGTATTGTGAAGCAATTTTCGGGATTGTATGAAAATGTGTTTTTTGAGAAAAATTTTACCCACGCGCTGCAGAAACCAGACAAGCCGACATATGTTTCGATGATACTGGAGTTACATCTCTTCAAGGACTTTTCTTCCCGGTGTTGTGAGAGTCGAACTCACAACACTGTAGTGACTTGTATGCTAGAAGGTCTAACACCTTAGGCCACTACCCAGCTTGAAGGTAAATCCTTCTCAGTGTCCATTTATGCATATATTTATACTTCCATATAGAACATTTTTTGTAATTTCAATGCTAACTTATATGAAAGATTTGCGAATTTTTAGGACTTGGTATGAAACCTATGAAAGAATTTTCTATGCTTAATGCACGAATATTTTTTCATTTATAATTTATTTTTTGTTTAGTTTAGTATTTTCCTTTTATATTATTTACGTTTCTTTTATTTATTTTTTATTATTTAAAGTTATTTAAATTAATTTAATTATTATGCAAATTTATTTTATTAAGTATTTGATTACTCCTACTTTTTTATTTACATTTATAAGTTTTTTATTTACTACATTCTTTTATATTTTTTTAAATTTATTTTAGTATTTTGTTATATTTATTATTTGAGTCAAATGTATCTTTTTTTAGATTAAGTTAAATAAAGTAATAAAATAAAACTAACTTAACTTTAACTTAATAAAAAAGTTATATAGAATAAAATAAAATTAAATAAAAAGTAAAATAGAATATAATCAAAAATAAAATAAAATAAAACAAAACAAAATAAAATAAAATAAAACAAAATAATAAAAATAGTATTATGAATGAAAATTGTTAGAATTTAGTATGTATGTACATACGTATGTATGTAGTTGAATAATAGCGATGACTTTGGTTCATCTACATACATACATCAATGACCATTATCATAGAATTTGGAATAAAAAGTGCAACGTATAAATTTAAGTGTAAATAATAGTTACGCAGTAGCAATACAAATAGTTTGAATGCTTATAATTTATTCCTTTAACCATCTAATTCTCCAACAGCACAGACATCTGCATAACTTTTGCCTCCTTTCGCTTCTGGACTCAATTTGATCATATCATACGTAGGAGGTAATGGCAGCTTCGGTTGCAAATTTAAGTGATTTTATTTTTGACATCGCTGGCTCCAATACACCAGCATTCTTGTTATCACGTACAACGCCTTCGATCAAATTCAGACCAGTCCATTTGAATTGCGCATGTTTGGGATTTGTTTGACTGGAGTTGTGGTATGCGCACAGCAGCATTCAGAGATAATGTTTTCGGAATGACCAACCAAGACTTGGCAAATTCAGCAATCGCCAGTTGCTTACGAGAGCCCTGCAAAAATATTACAATAAAAAATTAATATAAGTATAATTTTATTGTACGTGAAACAAACTCACTACAGATCTTGCAAAGTTTTCCAAGTATATAGAGAGCGCAGCTTCTACACAACCACCGCCGGCTAGAAATTTTTTGCTTCTCGTAGGTACATGTTTGACAATGCATAGCGCATCGTGGATAGAGCATTCCATTTCGTGACGATATAAATCCGTAGGGCCACGCAAAATAATGGAAGCAACAGCTCTGTCTAGCCAAAAATCAATAGTAATGGCAAAAAACTAGAGGATAAAAAAGTAACAATAAACAAATGTAAGGATTAGGAGTGTAATGGAGTGTGGTTGCTAAGTGACCTTGCTCAATCCCGACTCTTGCGTCCTCGTTCGTGCACTCTGGGCAACGGGAGCTACCTAGGCTCGCGGCAGAAAGAGAGGGAGCCCCGGTGGGGCCACTCTGACATACTTGGTTTAAGGGCTCACCGAGGTTTTTGCGTAGCGTCTGTTCACCGTGAGGTGCGGCTGCAAGCGGGCGTCTGTCTTGAAGCAAGCGGCTCGCTATATAAATGTGTAAATATTTTCCAAAAACCCAGAAACGGGTTGTGCGCTGGATTTGGGACCCGCCTCGTAAAAAACTTAACTCCAATGAAAACAAAATCAAAGTCTCGGATGAGAACCCCCTTTAATGTTGACGACCCGGCAAAACGAATAAGGCATAATGATTTGGATATTAGGGCATGTACCGGTAATGTCCGGACCCTTTCAAGGGACGGTGCCGCTGCCCGACTGGTTGATGTCCTCGTAGGCGCAAAGGCCGACATCACCGCCCTGCAGGAAATGCGATGGACGGGGTAAGGAAAGACGACCATCGGTCCTTGTGACGTATACTACAGTGGCCAGACACGCGGCAAAGCGCGTGGTGTAGGATTCGTGGTGGGAAAGAGACTTCGCCGCCAAGTATTAGCGAGGTTTTTCAACATAACATTTATCTGCGCCTATGCGCCGACTGAGGAGACGGACGACGCAGAGAAGGACTCCTTCTACGATAAACTTGAACAGACTTATGATCGCTGCCCCCAGCATGATATCAAAATCGTGCTCGGCGACTTTAATGCCAAGGTGGGCAAGGAAGGAGTCTTTGGTCCTACAGTTGGAAAATTCAGTCTCCACGATATAACATCCCCCAACGGCACTAGGTTGATTGACTTCGCCGCTGCTCGCAATATGGCCATCAGTAGTACCAGGTTCCAGCATAAGCGAATACACCAAGCCACATGGCTGTCCCCTGATCAAAGAACTAGAAACCAGATTGATCATGTCTTGATTGACGGCAGACATAGCTCCACCGTTCTGGACGTGCGTACACTGCGTGGTCCCAATATTGACTCTGACCATTATCTTGTCGCAGCCAAGATACGCACACGCCTCTGTGCAACGAAGAAAGTGCGCACAGTTACGGAAGGAAAGTTTGACGTCGAGAAGCTGCGCATGACACAGACAGCTGATAATTTCACAACTCGACTCTCACACCTGCTAGCAGAGGGCAATCCCCGACCTAACGATGTAACCGAGTAATGGAAGCATATCTCTCACTCATTGCGTACCGCCGCTGAGGCCACTATAGGGTTCCAGCGAGCCCGCAAGAACAAATGGTACGATGAGGAATGCAAAACTGCCTCGAAAAAAAGGACGCTGCCTACAAGGAGACGTTGCGAACGGGCGCAACCCGCAGTGTATGGCAACAATATCGCGAGGCAAAGAAGGAAGAGAGACGCCTTTTCAGAAAAAAGAAAAGTGAGGCCGAAAGGCGTGAGTGTGAGGAGCTTGAGATGCTGGCTGACAGGAATGATGCCCGAAAATTCTATGAAAAGATCCGGCGGATGACGGAAGGTTTTAAGACCGGGGCAAGCTCCTGTAAGGACAATAATGGCGACCTGGTAACCGACGTACAAAGTGTACTTAAATTATGGAGGGAGCACTTCTCCTCACTGGTAAATTGCGAGGGAGACGTCGAACCCGATACCCCAATCCCTGACGATGGAAAAGTCGTCCCACCACCTGACTATGATGAAGTGAGGATAGCTATATCCCGGCTCAAAAACAACAAAGCGCCTGGAAAAGACGGACTACCCGCCGAGCTGTTCAATCACGGAGGTAAAGAGCTGGTAAAAAGCATGCATCAGCTCTTATGCGGAATGTGGTCAGACGAATGCATGCCTCCGGATTGGAATTTAAGTGTGCTTTGCCCAATCCACAAGAAAGGCGATCCCGCTAACCGCACCAACTACCGCGGAATTAGTCTTCTTAATATTGCATATAAGGTTCTTTCTAGCGTGTTGTGTGAAAGGCTGAAGCCCATCGTAGACAAACTGATTGGACCTTATCAGTGTGGCTTTAGACGTGGTAAGTCTACCATCGACCAGATTTTCACGATACGCCAAATCCTGGAGAAGACCCATGATAAAAGAATCGACACACACCATCTCTTTGTCGATTTCAAAGCCGCTTTTGACAGCGCAAAAAGGAGTTGCCTGTATGCCGCCATGTCTGAATTTGACTTCCCTGCGAAGCTTATACGGCTTTGCCAAATGACGTTGAGCAATACCAACAGCTCCGTCAGAATCGGGAAGGACCTCTCTGAGCCATTTGAAACCAAACGAGGCTTCAGACAGGGCGACTCCCTTTCGTGCGATTTCTTCAATCTGATGCTGGAGAAGATAATTCGAGCAGCAGAGCTAAACCGCAATGGTACAATCTTTTACAAGAGCGTGCAATTGCTGGCGTATGGCCTTAACAACCGCGCCGTAAGCGCTGCCTTCTCTGGACTGGATAAGGAAGCGAAAAAAGTGGGTATTGCCGTGAACGAGGACAAGACGAAGTATTTGCTGTCATCAAAGAAAGAATCGGCGCACCTGCGCCTTGGCAGTCATGTCACTGTTGATAGTTACAAATTTGAAACTGTGAGGGACTTCGTCTATTTGGGAACCAGTATCAACACCGAAAATAATATCAGTCTAGAAATCCAGCGGAGAATCACTCTTGCCAACAAGTGCTACTTTGGACTGAGTAGGCAATTGAGAAGTAAAGTCCTCTCTCGAAGAACAAAGATCACGCTCTATAAGTCTCTCATCATACCTGTCCTGATGTATGGCTCAGATTCATGGACAATGTCAAGAGAAGATGAGATGGCCCTTGGAGTATTTGAGAGAAAAGTTCTCCGGAAGATTTATGGTCCTTCCCGTGATGCCAACGGCGAGTATCGAAGGAAATGTAACGATGAGCTGTACGAGCTCTACGCAGATCTGACCATAGTCCAGTGAATTAAAGCCCAAAGACTCCGCTGGCTGGGCCATGTTGTGCGAATGAACAAAGAAGCTCCAGCACAGAAGGTTTTCCTATCGTCGCCTGAATTCGGCAGCAGATGAAGGGGGAGGCCTCGACTGAGATGGAAACAACAGGTGGAGGATGACTTGAGCTACCTTGGGGTCTCCAATTGGCGTCAGTTATCGCTAAAAAGGAATGACTGGCGTGCTTTGATATGCAACGGCCAAAATCGCTTATGCGGTTAAGCGCCAATAAATGATGATGATGATGAAGGATTAGCACCAGATAATATACATAACTACAAATGGGAAATTTGTAGAAGAGTCCAGTGCTTAAAAAGGCCATGTCCATTATGGAAATGTTGAGGAAACGCAAAAAAAAATTTGGCCTAACCTTTGACTTGTCCGATTTATGCGCTGGACCCTTCAATAATTGACTTACCTGTTGCTCAAGGATCGATGATTGAACTACTCAAACGATTTGCAGGAACAATTGCAACGAATATGTAGTTTTTATTTATTTTTAAATAAAAAAATCACAATTTCTTCGCACCGCTTCGAAGAATTTTTAAAATGGCGAGCTCAATTCCCGAAATTCCGCACGTCAAAAATAAAGCGTTTCCGTATCGACAAAAAAGATGTTTTTGTATGGACACTTTTTTTGGTTTTAGATGTTTTAACAACTTGACAGCATTAATTTGTCCCATTATATCCATTTCATTCCGAATTCTTACATGTACAATGGGTGTGCTCGTAAATTTCAAGAATACCTGTGAATGTATGCGAATTTCGGTAAATCGACTTTTGCAGGGTATGTTATCGATAAATATATCGAAATTTCATGATGCCTGTTGCAGAATTTATACTCCTAAGAATTTGTCTGCAAAATTTCGTAAAGATCGGGGTATTGGTTCAGACGTTAAAGAACCGCAAACATCCGCAGTCACTCACAAACTTACGTTTTTATACCCAGCGTACTAGTACAAGGGAATTATAATTTTGTCCACATAACGGCACAAAATAATAGAGATAGATATAGATTTCCATATATGAAAGTTCTTAGGTTGAAAAGAGGAGTTCATTAAGGCATGTCCGTCCGTCTGTCCGTGTACACGATAGCTTGAGATATTTGCATGAACAATTGAGATATTTGCATGAAGTTTTGTATGCAGGTTACTTTCTGGCCACGGTAGGTTGCTATTGAAAATGAGCGAAATCGGATGATAACCACGCCCCCTTTTTCGATATCGAAAATCACATAAATTGACATATCTCGGTAGCTGAAATGGCTAAAATGATATAATTTTATGGGTGAATCCCCCCGGCAATTCTCTTATGATTTTTCCATAAATTTTTTATAGTGGGCGTGGCACCGCCCACTTTTAGGGGAGGCATTTTTGAAAATTTGACTGGTCGTTACTTTAAAGTGATTACGATATAACCATGAAATTTGGCACAAAGCATACTAGTAGGTGGCGCGAGCTAAATTCAGTGGAACTAATGTCAGTGACATTAATTCGCATCCCAAAAGCGAATCAATGTCAGTGTCATTAAGACGCATTGCCAAAAGCGAATTAAAGTCAGTGCGATTAGTTCGCTTGAGGTTTTGACATTAATTCGCATTGGACATGAGACATTCGGGTTTGAGATGGGACGCAGTGAAAATCCTGCGAAATCTTCTCCAAATTTTCATTGTTTAATACAACCTGAATCATACAAAAATTAAGCCTTTCATTGGGGATGTTGTTTTAAAAAGCACCTCCGGCAAAAATTTTAACTTTGTAAATACTACAGACAGACAGAAATTTACAATTTTATTATATGTAGAGATTATGAAAAGGTAAGATATAACCGGCAGGGTGGGAAGAAAGAGTTGGGAAAGGGGGCGCGGCGCGGAATAAGAAATCGCGCGAAAATTTGGAATTAAAAATTTGACATGTCGATATAGGTATGAAATTAAAAAACTTAACAATAAATATTTGAGATTTTCCTTTAATGTGTGGGTGTTTTGAAATTACAAGGCGCTTTATGGAAAAAATCCCAAATTCATGATTTAAAATTCCTTAATTTCAGGTGGTAATAAACAAAAAAAAAAGAATTTGTAATATATTTACATATCGCGAATTAATATTTTTGACTTAATATATTGAATAAAGGCATAATTAGTTATTGTTAACGCTAACGCCATGCCCATAACGCTAACGATAGCGCTAGCCATCTCCTATGTGAACAATTAGTCATGCAGTAACCATAAAGAAGTGACAATTTGATTAAAACAAAGAAAATTAAAACAAGTAAGGAAAGCTGTTTTCAGCTGTGCCGAAGGCTAAATACCTTTCATGAATAAGCGTAACGATTTTCACTGGTTGATCCCAGTACAGCCTGCGTGAATTTAACTTCCGCTCATACCGAAATTATCGGAACTATCGATTATATGGGGGTGATGTGTTATATTGGTCCAATCTCATTGATTTTTAACATCGACATTCCACATTCTAAAATAGCAATAGTTATGAAATTTCACGTTCCTACCTATATAATTACAGGAGTTCTCTACCAAAATCCGTTTATCGGAACAATCGATGATATGGGGGTTATGTGAAATATTTATCCCATCTCAATGATTTTCAACATCGATTTTTGCATATAAAAATAGCGATGCTTACAAAGTTTCACGTTCCTTCATCTTTAATTACAGGAGTTATAGCCCAAAATCCGTTTATCGGAACAATCGATTGTATGGGGGCTATGTGAAATATTTATCCCATCTCAATGATTTTCAACATCGATTTTTGCATATAAAAATAGCGATGCTTACAAAGTTTCACGTTCCTTCCTCTTTAATTACAGGAGTTATAGCCCAAAATCCGTTTATCGGAACAATCGATTGTATGGGGGCTATGTGAAATATTTATCCCATCTCAATGATTTTCAACATCGATATTTCACATATAAAAATAGTGATACCTCCAAAATTTCACTTTCCTACGTGTTTATTTACAGGAGTTATAGGCCAAAATCCGTTTATCGGAACAATCGCGTGTATGGGGGCTATGTGAAATATTTATCCCATCTCAATGATTTTCAACATCGATTTTTGCATATAAAAATAGCGATGCTTACAAAGTTTCACGTTCCTTCCTCTTTAATTACAGGAGTTATAGCCCAAAATCCGTTTATCGGAACAATCGATTGTATGGGGGCTATGTGAAATATTTATCCCATCTCAATGATTTTCAACATCAAAGTTGAGTACAATAGCTTTAAAGTATAAGGGTCAGAAAACGATGTACAATTACGCCGAATAAAGGCAAGCATGGCATAAGCTTTGGAGACAATGAAAGTGATGTGGGTAGCAAAGCTCAGCTTAGGGTCGAAATAAACACCCAAGTCCTTCAATTCATTTACCTCATTTAGCGCAACATTCGAAAAACAGTACGAAAAGCGAGTAATGCGTTGAAGTCTAGTGTAAGAGATATAGTGGCATTTAGCAATGTTAAGAAATAAGCGATTACGTTCACACCACTGGAATACGTTGTCAAGCTCGCTTTGTAAAATAAGAGAATCTTCTATGCATTTGATTTCATAATAAATTTTTAAATCATTAGCATAGAGAAGATAATTACATTTAGGGAAGCATGATGAAATATCATTAATAAAAAGAATAAACAGTAAAGGTCCGAGGACACTGCCCTGGGGAACCCCAGACGAAGCCACAAAAGAAAAAGAGGTCGTACCATCAATACGCACGACGCAACGTCTGTTATGTAAGTAGGATGAGATTCATTTTAGTACTTGAGAGTGAAATCCCAGTCTTTCAGGTTTTGCTAAGAGAAAAATCGGTATAGACCGCGTCAACATGAAATCCTTTTTGAAAGGAGTCCAAACAATCTTCTGTAAACACAGCTAAATTAGTTACGGTAGATCTACCCGGAATGAAACCATGTTGTTGGGGACAGAGTAGGTGTTTCACCGCAAAGTATATTTTGTCCTTAATTATACACTCAAACAGTTTCGAAACAGTGGTTAGCTTGGAAATTGGCGTAATAAAGGATGGGCGTAATAAAAGTAAGTTTCCAAGCATCCAGAAAAATGCGGGAAGCCAGAGACTTGTTGAAAATATGAGTTAGAGGAGCTATCAGCGACAAAAAATTTTTCAGTAAGACAGCTGAAAGACCATCAGCGTCAGTTGTAGTTGACAACTTTAGCTGAGCAATGCCATTGGCAATATCCTGTTCTGTCAAGCTTAACATTCCAAAGTTAATGGGGGAATCAAAGTTTGGCAAAACATCCTCGGAGATGAAATCATTAGGATTGTCCGAAATGAAGTTAGCAGAAAAAAAATCGGCAAAAAGATTAGCTGCTTCGGATAACGAGGTCGCTGAAACCCCTCTAAGCTGCACCGACGTAGGTATATCCGAACATTTTTTTAGATTTAATATAATTCCAAAAGAATTTCGGGTTACATTTAATATTGCTTTCGACACCACGAATATAACGGCGGTACATCAGTCTTAGGTTAGGTTAGGTTCAAGTGAATGCCGCAGAGGCACACCTAGGCCAGCATTAAAAGGCCCGTTGTGATACCACCAACACTAGGAAAGTCAGTTCCGGGACCCTGCCATATGGAAAATCCCGGTATTAACGGAATTCTCCACATAGCAGAATCCCGGGACTGACTTTCCTATACCGACACCGTTACTCCTCCTCGAACCATTTAGATGACTTGATGAAGGCCATCAGGTCCTTCATGTCCAGCTCCGTGACCTGGCGTAGGCTGACCAGGAATGGTGCTCCCAAAAAACGCATTCTCGCGCCACTTAAAGCCGGGCAGTTGCAGATGAGGTGCTCCACCGTTTCCTCCTCCTCATCATCCTTACAACTCCTACAGCATCGTCGGTAGGGCACACCAAGTCTTTCTGCGTGCCTACCAATGAGGCAGTGCCCAGTTAATACGCCTATTAATATGGAGATTTCTCTTCTCCTTAGGGCATAAATTTGTCTTGATCTTTTATGATCCCATTTCGGCAGGTTTCTTTGGATATCCGGCATCCTGGAGATGGCAGCCATCTTTCGTTGGTTTGGCGGAGTGTGTACTCCTTCAGCATAAGCTTGCATGTGGCAAACGGCATACCTAAGCGCTCTTTATCGCGAAGAACCTGCTTGGTCGTGCCCTGCCTCGCAAGTTCGTCTGCCCTACAATTTCCCTCAATGTCCCTATGGATTACGCGATTCTGTTGGGCCATCTCTTGTAGAGATCGACGACAGCTGAGCGTCAGTTCAGAGTTGAACGGGTAAGAGCCAAGGGATTTGATGGCCGCCTGGCTTTCGTTGAATATAAAAATGTCCTGTCTGATAGTGTGTTGGCCTATCCAAGCCGCGGCGTCCATGATTGCTGAAACTTCAGCCTGGAAGACACTGCAGTGATCAGGTAGTCTGAAGGAGAGTTCAAGGTTCAGATCCTTTGAATAAACCCCTCCCCCAACTCTGCCATCTAACTTCGAGCCATCAGTATAAATGGAAGTGCCGCCGATCCGTGCTCTCCCATTCTTCCCTGCTGGGAATGTTGATTTTAAAACCGCTATCTCCGACTGTTGTGGTCGCACAGCGATCTGTGCTCAGCGGAAGAAAGCTATAGGATCCCAAAATATAGGCATGTCCAGTAGTGCTTGCGCCCCAGCCGGACGTTTCCCTTAGACGCAGAGCCGATGCTGCTGCTACTCGGTGCCCTTCCAGATCGAGTGGCAAAATGCCAAGAATGGCCTGGAGTGCTTCATTGGGCGTTGTTCTTAACGCACCGCTTATACAGATCATGCAAGATCTGTTTACTTTACCTAGCAGATTAAGCTTTGTTGCCTTGCTCAGCGCAGGCCACCATACCACAACTCCATAGAGCATGATTGGTCGAATGGTTGCTGTGTAGATCCATTTGCATATTTTGGGGCTGAGCCCCCATTTCTTTCCAATGGCTCTTTTGCACGTGTAGAGTGCAATACACGCTTTCTTCTGGCGCTGAAGAACATTCTCCTTCCAGGTTAGTTTCCTATCCAGAACTGTGCCCAAGAACTTGGCTTTGTCAGCCAAGTTCAGGTGCACGTTATTCAGTTTTGGTAGTATTAGCGGTGGTATCTTATAGCGGTTGGTGAAAAGGACCAGTTCTACTTTTCCCGGGTTGATGCTCAGTCCGCAGCGCGAGCACCATGAGGAAACCTCTCTCAGTGCTACTTGCATCAAGTCGCACAGGGTTTGTGGGAATTTGTCCCTATATACTATAGCTAAGTCATCTGCATATGCCACTACCTTCCCGCCCCCCAGCTTGTGTCTCGCAGCATCGAGGTACATCAGTCTACTTAGCTTATTAAATTCAGCTCTATAAAATATGAAACGCCTACGAAAATGATCATTATTTTGAACCCTTATACTTTTTAAAAAACTTTTTTTTAAAAAAACTTATTTTCTAGATTCCTTAATCTTTTTAGGTCTTTAGCAAACCACGGTCGTTTAGAGGTTTTTCTTCTATGCCTTGGGATGTGACTTAAGCAAATATCAGATATTGTTGCCTTAAAAATATCGTAGCAGCCAGTTACATCCTCATTTCCAAAAAGTTGGAGCCAATCCAAATCTAGAAGGGTATCTATATCAGAAAAATTACAGTAAGAATAATTAAATGAAACAGATTTCTGACTATCTGATACCTCAAAATATTGATAAAATTCCACCTCCAACACCACCGGTTTATAATGCTGATTTGGAGGTGAGATGTAACTATCTGCATGCGAGAGCGCATAACTTGTATTATAACTTACAAAAACTAGATATAACAGTTTATTTAAAGCGTTGAAAAGAGTATTAACTTGCAGTAGTTCAATACATTGCAAACTTTCAGTTAAGTAGCATTCAGAAAAAGTTGTAGCATTAGATGGAGTCAGAAAGGCATTACCATCTAACCATTTCCAGATAATGCGACTCAAATTAAAGTTGCCAAAGACACAGATTTGATTGTCGCGAATTATGTCCTGAACAGCTAAAATGTTGTCAACAATCTTATTCGCTGGTGATTACCCTGACTTAGACCCAGAAAGTAAAACTCTAGAATTGAACGGGCGACAGAAGCTCTATATGTTGGATTTAGCAGCTTTTCTCATCAAACATTTTTTGATATTTGTATATTTATTTTGAGGATTTTCTTTCGTTTGCCAACTGCAGAATCGGCTACTGCTTCGAACTGCATCGAAAAGTCGATTTTGCCATGAACGGGATTTAGCAGGTTTACACTCTTCTACGACGTTATGTACTGGCAAATATTATATTGCTTAAAAACTTCAATATAAAATCAAAAGAGAGAACGGTTATACCTGTAGTATTTATATCATGTTGCAAACTACCAGGTTAGTTGTTAATAAATAGTTAAACAAAGACTCTCCCCTAGCATTGATATCGGAGCTTCTTCTCCACTGGACGCGAGCAGCCCCACTAACATGAGAGCTCGGAATTCCCTGCCACCGCCGTATTGTCAAGTTCTACCTCCGCTGGAGGCTCTTTTTTCAACGACGAGTTGTTCGGACCACGATTTGGCGTGGCAAAAACCCTACTATCTGTTGCAGTATCAACATTGTGCGCTCATGACTAGATGCTATCACCGTGACGTTGAGGTCTTCCCCGTCCAACAGGCTTTTTCCCATCTCCGAGCTGTTCCCTGCTCCTTCGCCATTTGACGTGGCAGATATCATACTTTCCGTGTCGGACACCTCCGCCTCCTCTTCCGGCACTGCGATGTCCGAATCCTCCGGAGTACCCGAAATAGCAGCGCGTGGTGCATCGCCACGGTAACGTGGATCACGATCTGAACAATGCCGTATTGCACTCGTCCATTGCACCGTTTAACGGGCTAGAGTGCCTCCTTATTCAAGGTGAAGACCACCAGCCTATCACGCCCTACCGCATCCTCAAACAGATTGACACTCCAGCCCTGCCTTGTACATTGCAACAGCTTTTATATCCTCGCAAGTGAAATACCTTGATTCGACCCTGGTGCCATCCCGCATCAGAACCTGCCACCGTGTCACCCGGAGACTCATCCATAATGTCAAGAAGGGCATTACCGATTGCGTCCCGGACGTACCGCCACTGGTCCTTAGGGATGGCCCAGCTTTCGTTACCTCGGTCAATGACGCCTATGAGGATCCTGTCCTTTGTCACTTCAGCAAAGCTAAGTTTACCCACGCCGGGGGTGTTCTGCTTGCCGCTTCGGATGAGGTTTTAAATCCCCGTCCTATCTCTGGCGTTTGAAGGTATTTCCGTTAACCTTCTTTGGCGAAGTTCGGTAACATAGCTTGAGCTATCTCCACCGTCTTTTTGGCATTCGCCGATGGCTTCTCCTGTGAAACTCCTTCGTATTTCATCAGGATCTTTGCGGCCGTTCTTTTGTCCAAGTATTCAGAGCGACTGCGAGATGTCTTTTGAGAGGAATTTCGACCCGAAGTTGCCATCGCGGTCGTTCCCTTTTTTGGATCTCTGAGGCCAGGTCGTGAGACCACTGCCGCAGACATTAAGGAATTGGTTTCGGTACCGGCACTTAATGGAGGTTTAGCATCAGCCGTTGTTGGTTTCACTATGTTTGCACCGGGGGATTGCCTCCTTTGGTGGCGTAATTCGCCTAACATACTGATATGGATATAAAGCGATGCAGAATTCTAATTGTAAATAGGTCACAGTTAATGTGGCGAATGAAAAATGTCAGGCATATTATTGGCATGTACCTACTTTTATATACCTGACATGCGGGTATGTGTGGTTGTTCGCTGCTGACTTTGGTATGCTATGTGCGGGTGGTTGTTCGCTGTGCGTGGTAATCGCTAGGCCCATGCTGTGTGCAGAAGGAAAGGAGGAGTTATACTTATGAATATTATTGTGACGTGGCATTTTGTTACGTTACAGTCCCCCTCCCACTTCAGGAAAAGAAAAAAAGGGAAAAAGGTTAGGTTAGGTTCAAGTGGCTGCCGCAGAGGCACACTTAGGCCAGTTTTGAAAGGCCCGTTGTGATACCACCAACACAAGGAAAGTCAGTCCCGGGACCCAGCCATATGGAAAATCCCTGAGTTGTTGGGATTTTCCACATAGCAGAATCCCGGGACTGACACTCCTAAACCGACACCGTTACTCCTCCTCGAACCACTTAGATGACTTTATGAAGCCCATCAAGTCCTTTATGTCCATTTCCGCGATCTGGCTTAGGCTATCCAGGAACGGAACTCCCAAAAAGCGCGTTCTCGCGCCGCTTAAGCCGGACAGTTGCAGATGAGGTGCTCCACTGTTTCCTCCTCCTCATCATCTTTGCAACTCCTGCAGCATCGTCGGTAGGGCACACCTAGCCTTTCTGCATGCCTACCAATGAGGCAGTGACCGGTTAATACCCCTATCAATATGCAGATTTCCCTCCTAGTTAGGGCATAAATGCGTCTAGACCTTTTAAGATCCCATTTTGGCCAGGTTTGTTTCGATATGCGACACCCTGGGGATAGCAGCCATCTTTCGTTGGCTTGACGGAGTGTGTGCTCCTTCAGCATTAGTTTGCCTGTGGCAAACGGCATACCTAAGCGCTCTTTATCCTGAAGAACCTGCTTGGTCGTGCCCTGCCTGGCAAGCTCGTCTGCCTTACAGTTTCCCTCAATGTCCCTATGTCCCGGGACCCATATGAGGTTTACGCGGTTCTGTTGGGCCATCTCCTGAAGAGATCGACGACAGCTGAGCGTCAGTTCAGAGTTGAACGTGTATGAGCCAAGGGATTTGATGGCCGCTTGGCTATCGCTGAAAATAGCGATATCTTCTCCGATAACACGTTTGCTTAACAAGGCCGCGGCGTCCAGGATTGCCGAGACTTCCGCCTGGAAGACGCTACAATGATCAGGTAGTCTGAAGGAGAGCTCAAGGTCCAAATCCCTTGAATAAACTCCTCCTCCAACTCTGCCGTCCAACCATTTGTTTCGGGACACCAATCCGTCCTCTCCCAGTCTTGTCTGCTGGGAATGTTTATTTTGAAACAGCTATCCCCGACTGTAGTAGTCGCACAACGATCTGTGCTTAGAGGGAGAAAGCTGTAAGATTCCAGAATACTGGAGTGTCCAATAGTACCCGCAGCCCAACTGGAGGTTTCTCTTAGGCGCAGAGCTGATGCCGCCGCTGACCGAAACCCTTCCAGATCAAGTGGCAAAATGCCCAGAATGACGCTTCGTTGGGCGTTGTCCTTAGCGCACCGCTTATACAGATCATATTGGATCTATGGACTTTCCGCAACAGATTCAGGTATGTTGCCTTGCTCAGCGCAGGCCACCATACGACGACTCCATAAAGCATGATTGGGCGAATGATGGCCGTGTAGATCCAACTGCATACTGTAGGGCTGAGCCCCCATTTTTTGCCAATGGCTCTTTTGCATGTGTAAAGAGCGATGCAAGCTTTCTTCTGGCGCTGAAGAACATTCTCCTTCCAATTCAATTTCCTGTCCAGAACTATGCCTAGAAACTTGGCCTTATCCGACAAGCCCAGGCGCGTGCCATCTAGTTCTGGTAGGCTTAGTGGCGGTATTTTGTACCGGTTGGTGAAGAGGACAAGTTCCACCTTCCCTGGGTTGATACTAAGTCCGCAGCGAGAGGACCACGTCGAAACTTCTCGCAGTGCTACTTGCATCAGGTCACACAGAGTTTGTGGGAACTTGCCTCTGAATGCAATAGCTAAATCGTCTGCGTATGCAACTATCTTCCCGCCCCCCCAGCTTGTGTCACGTAGCAACGAGTTGACTGTGAGGTTCCATAAAAGCGGGGAAAGAACACCACCCCTTGTGACATAACGTGATAACTCAACCGTACCAAGTGAAGAAGCTATTTTCCTTCCCCTTAAAAGTTGGTCAATTAAATCAGTTAGAGGTCTATCTACGCCCAGATTAGTTAGAGCGGAGTTGATAGCCTCCGGGCTTATATTGTTGAAAGCCCCCTCAATGTCTAGGAGGGCCACGAGACAGTAGTCCTTTTCACACAGTGATTTCTCAATGACAGACACTAGGCTGTGCAGAGCAGTTTCTGTTGATTTACCCTTGGTGTATGCATGCTGATAGCTAGAGATAAGGTTGCTATCAATAGTTGTTAAGAGGTAGTTGCTTAGTATCCTCTCAAAGGTTTTTAGTACAAAGGACGAGAGACTGATCGGTCTGTAGTCTTTTGGCTCGTAGTGGGATGCCTTCCCAGCCTTAGGGATAAACACTACCGTGGCGCTTCTCCAGGAGCCCGGAATGTGGTTGAGAGCCAGGCAGGCTGTGAAGAGAAATACCAGCCATTTAGCTGATGTCTCCAACGTGTTTATAAGTTGCGCGGGGATAATCCCGTCCGGCCCGGCAGCCTTATACGGTTCAAAGCTCTTAATTTCCCACCTTACTCTTTCCTCAGTGATGGGTATATTTACTGCCAGGTTTGTTGCAGGTGCTAGTGGTGCATCAAGCAGATTCCCCGGAAAATGTGTATTCAAGAGCAGCTCAAGGGTTTCCTCTTCCGTGCTGGTCCAGGATCCGTCAGGTTTTCGCAGATAGCTGATGGTTGTTTGACTTTTCGAGAGGACTCGTCTAAGTCTCGCTGTGTCGTCGACCTTTTCGACGCCAGTGCAGAAATTTCTCCACGAGGTTCTCTTCGCCTGTCTCAGAGCTTTTTTGTAGGCCCTTAGTTTAGCTTTATATTCGTGCCAATGAGGCTCAGAGCCGAAGCTCTTGGCCTTGTTAAATTGTTTCCGGCATGATATTCGGAGCGAGTCCAAATCGTAGGACCACCAATGTGGCCTGTGTTTACCGCGTGGTTTTGGCACTGGACAAGCCTGTCCTAGAGCATTTGAGAGCGCCGATGTAAATGTAGTAACAAGATCCTCCAGCTCCTCTACTGATGAGGGGGCTTGTGAGGGCAGTACTGGTAGGTCTCTGTCTAATATTTCATTGTGTAACTGCCAATCAGTGTTACGTGGATTGCGCTTCATGATTGGTTGTTCTACAATAAAGTCTAAAACCATTTCTATGTAACGGTGGTCGGAGAAAGAATGTTCTTCCAGAACCCGCCATTTTCTGACCCACTCATAAGCGCCTTCACTGCAGATAGTGAGGTCTATGACCTCCCTGCGGGTCTTAGTGATAAAAGTAGGCTCATTACCCACGTTGCAAATCACCAGGTTGGTTGTTAAGAGGTAATCAAACAGAGACTCGCCCCTCGCATTGATGTCGGAGCTCCCCATTGGACATGGTGAGCATTAGCGTCCGCTCCAATAATAAGATTACCCGTGCAGAAATTTGACACCAGGTCTTTCACCTCCGTTTGTGGTGGGGGTTCTTCGGCGTCGTAGGGCATATAGACCGAAGCCACCGTCAGGCGGGTGCTGTCGACCGTTAGACTGATAGCGGTAATATCCCCATTGGTGTAATTAGGTAGGAGAAAGGAGTTCAACTCAGACTTGACCAGAATACACGTTCTGACTTTGCTCTCCTCGCTGGCTCGAATGAGCTTGAAGCCCTTAGTCCCCAATCCGCAGATTCTCGAGCTATTGACCCAGGGTTCTTGGATGAGGACCACATCCACGTCGCCTTTAGAAAGACGACTACTTAAAGCAGCCGAAGCTACTTTAGATTTGTGCAGATTAATCTGAAGCACCACCAACATGAGAGCGCACAGACTTCCCTGCCGTCCCCATATCGTCGAGGTTTGCCCCATCCCGGAGGTTGCCTATCAACGACGAGTTGTTCCGATTAACTGCCCGATATGGCGTTGCAGGTGTCTTGCTGTCTGTAGCGTTAGATGTTAATCGCTCAGCGTTGGCTGCTACCACCGTGACGTCGAGGGCTTCCTCGTCCTGTAGGCTGTCCTCCATCTCCGAGTTGTTCACAGCACTATCGCCAAGGGACGTGGCGGATAACATGCTTTCCGCATCGGAATCCTCCGCTTCCTCTTCTGGTAATTCGTTTTCCTGTTCCCCCGGAGCAGCCGAGAAGGCAGCGCGCTGAGCATCACCACGATATACGTGGATAACGATCTGGCCTACGCTGTAATGTACTAGGCCATTGCACCTTTTGAGGGGCTCGATTGACTCTTTATTCATGGTGAACACCACCTGTCTGTCGGGCCCTACCGCATCCCCGACCAGATTGACCCTCCAGTCATGCGTTGGCAGGGACGGATTCATTAGCCGTAGCATCCCGAGAATTCTCTCGGGTTCGTCAGGGATGGCCGGAATCCACGCCCTTGCCCTTGGACGAGCTGGAATGTCCTTCCAGTCGACGACCTCTATCTTTGCGCCCTTGTAGACTTCACCCAGCTTAGCAGCTGCTGCCTTGTACAGTGCTACGGTTTTTGCATCCTCGCATGCGAGTAATTTAATCTGACCCTGGTGCCAACCCGCATCCGTTACTCGCGCCGAACTACCCGGAAACTCTGGAGCAACATTGAGAAGAATGTTGCCGAGTTCATTTCGCACGTAACGCCACCGGTCCTTAGGGATGGCCAGACGGTCATTGCCTCGGTCAAGGACGCCTATAAGGATCCTGTCCTTGGTTACCTCAGCAAAGCTTAGTTTGCCCGCTCCAGGGGTCTTCTGATGCCGCTTGGGAGGGGGATTTAACTCCAGGTCCGATCTCTGGCGCTTGAAAGGGTTAACTTTTAACCTCTTTGGCATGTACGAATTTTGGAAATCCGGTATCACAGCTTTCGCTAGCTCTACCGATTTACTGGAATTCGGCGACAGCGATTCCTGCGGTACCCCTTCATACCTCTTCAGGATCTTTGCAGCCAATCTTTTCTCGTGGTATGTGAAGCGGCGGGGAGATGTCTCCTGGGAGTGCGGACCCGTAGTTGCCATCGCGGTCGCTCTCCTTGCCGAAATCTCAGTTGCAGCTTCCTTCTCCTTCGAAACTCCGTGGCCAGGTCGTGAGACCGCTGCCACAGACGTAAAGATGCTGGTTTTCATATCAGCGGTTGATGGGAGTTTAGCATCCGCCGTTGTCCGCTTAGTTGCGTTGGCAACCGCACTGGTGCTAGCTCCCATCAAGTCAATCTTAGTCGATAGAGGGTTGGTTGACCGACTCGTAGTTGCCATCGCTGTCGATCCCCCCCTTGATTGTGGAACGGAGGTTGTCCTCCGGCGTTGTTGTTGCTTTCTCGCCTGTTCCTCCATAGCTCTCCTTTGCTGAGGAGTGAAATTTGGCGTTGTTTGTTTTTTAGTTTTATCGTTTTTATTTGGGTTATTTGAGTTCATCTTGTTCGTACTACCCGTCGCCGGACAAGGCCAGCTTAGGGTCAAGGGAAGAGTAGGGGAAAATGTGTCGTCCGCCGCGGCAGAGCCCGTACCGCGGTAAGGCCATGCTTACTCTCTGAGGCGACCCGGTATCAGAGAGGCTCCGTTCAAATACAGCCACGATTTGCCTCCCGGCTGCAAACGTCCAATGGGCACGGTTTCGCATAACACCCTGGATTGGGAGGGGGAAGATCTTTGTCGTCGCGCCAGAGAGGCTAGGCTGCTCTCGTGATGAAGTGCCGTACGGAGCTATGATCACAAGGGCAGCGTAGCCCTGTGGCTATCGACTTAAGCCCTCGTACCGCGGCAAGGTATCCACCCTTCACGAGGGAAAAGGGAAAAAAGAAAAGCAGCTTTTGCTTCGGTATTCAGGAGTTTGTGGCCATGTCGCCTGCACTACCTTGCACAAAGTCCCGGTATAATATACCACCTTGGCGGTGGCTTGGCCGTCGTGAGTGTGTGTTTGTGTGGTCGGGTGTATTTATTTAAAAAAAAATTGTTCTTCTCTCTTTTTTTTTAATTTTCGTTACAATGTTTGTATACATATATTTCTATGCTATGAATATATGTGTGGTGAATGCAGTTTTATTTAAATTTTGAGTCCTATTAATTTTAATACTTTAAGTTATTAACAATACTAATTTTTTTTACAATAATTGTGAGGACTTGTATACAATTCCAAAAATAGGCTTAGTATAAAAATTTTTTTTTTGTTGTATAGTTCGTATCAAAATAAATGAATTTCAAAAATAAGAATATAATTTCAAGAACAACAATATCAAAAATATCTTCCTTTCGTAATTTCAATTAAGTATGTTGTTTCTTTTGGGTATATCATTTCAAACAATGTGTTATTATTATTATTATTTTTTTTTTTCTTAATACTACATTGTACTCATGTCACCCAAATCAATTGCTGAACTTTAGCAACAGCTTGTGACCTACAATCTTCACCAGTGCGTAGTCTGCGTCCATCTATGTGCAGTAAATATTGCTTTTTCCATATCGGAAGTGCCCTCGCCAATTTTCTCAAAAATTCGGTTGGCCTGTTTTTCCCCGTTCTTTCTCTTGGCCCCAGTCTCTTTTGTGTGTTTAGTTTCGATTTCATGTTAGTTCCTGTTGTTTTCATCGGTTTGTGGTTGTACCGGTGCCGGATCGACTGGGCATTCGCTTATGCTTACCAGCGGATGCATGGTTGGTGACAAGTCGGGGTAATGCGGTGGACCGTGGAAAATTTGCACTCTTTTTATGACGGCTTTATTTCGTGGCCATGGACTTGCTTCGAACGGCGGGCGCCATTCTTTTACCTTTTGTGGTGAATCTGGCGGTGCTGGTTGACGCATTTCTGTGGTGATATTGTCGTTGTCGTTATTCTGCATTGATAAGAATGGACATAGATATTTGTGGTGTTAGTGTTTGGTCCTGTCGGTCTGATGTGGGCGTCCGTCGTCGTACGGTTTCAGGTCTTGTAGGTGCATGTGTGATTTTCGTTGATTGGGCTGCTCGGGATGTTTTAGCAAAACGGTGTTGGATGATATGTATTTTTCCACTATATAGGGGCCGGAGAATTTCGGAGCTAATTTTTTAGCGAATTGGTTTACTGCGGACGAGAGTGGATGCTCTCGTTTCATTACCTTTTCTCCAACTTTTGGCTTCCAAGGCCTGCAGCGTAGGTTGTAGTATTTTTTCTGTGTTTCCGCTGCTTTAGCCAAATTCTTCTTGATTTCTTCCCAAAGTTCGGTTATGATTCGGGAGGCTGTAGGGGGTTCTTCGGGTACCGCACCTTCAGAGCGCATTTGCTGTCTTGGCACAATGATTCGCCCAAAATTTATTTCTGCTGGTGATGATGGCGTCGCTTCATGGTGCGCTGTATTCATGGCGAAAGAAATTTGAGGGATTTCCTTGTCCCAGTTGCGGTGATCGGTTTTTGTGCGCTGTGCTATCATGGTCTTAATTACCCTGTTTGCTCTTTCAGTCGGGTTTTCATGGGGTGCATATGTTGCTGTAAATTTGTGCGTTATTCGATGTTCATTGAGAAATGAGGTCAGTGATTTTCCCATGAATTGTCTGCCATTGTCCCTAAGGAAGACCTTTGGGCACCCAAACCGGTATATTACTCGTTGCTGTAGACCCTTAATAACGCTTGCAGTGGTTGCTTGTCGTACGGGTATTAGTTCTACCCACTTGGAAAATTTGTCGACCAGGACCAGTAGAGAGGTATTCCCTTGCCTGGCTCGAGGCAAGGAAATCGTTACGGCAGACTTCCGTAACGATTTCCCATGGCTTTGAGCATTGCATCGTGGCCATCAATCCTGCCGGGCGGCGTTGTTCGACTTTGTATTCGGCGCAGCGGTGACACTGCTTCACGTATTTGAGAACGTCGCAGTACATTCCTGACCAGTAGTAATTTTGTTGCGCGCGTTTTAGGGTTTTCTTGACCCCAAGATGCCCTGCGGTGGAGGAGTCATGTAATTCCTTGAGAATGTTGCTTTTGTGGTGGGTAGCGATACAAAGCTTCCATTGCGGCGAACAGTCGAGCTTATTGCGCGTCTTGATGTGTTTAAAAAAACGGCCGTCGACGATCTGATAATCGCGGTGACGATGTGGACTTTGTAGCGTTTTGGCAAATTTCTTTTTGTACCAGTCGCTGTCGGTGTTATCAGTGATACACATGATGTCTGCTTCGTCGTCTTGGATGGGCAGCGGACATCGGGGGAGTGTATCCGCCACTGTATTTAATGCTCCTTTCTCTGATACGGCGTTAAGTTTGGCGATTGTGGTGTTCTCGGGTGCAGTGGCCGGTAGCAATAAGCGTTCGTCCAATGTAATGGTGAGTTCCCGCTCCCTGAGGTAATCCATGCCTAAAATCATTTGTTCTGCCAGGTTAGGAAGGCTGGACACCCGCATGCGAGTTCTTTTGTCGTTGCAGAGTATGATTACCTGATAGGTATATGAGCTGACGACACATGTCCTGTCTGCGAGCTGTACGTTGCGGACGCTGGGCGTGCGCGGAATTTTCTTTGTTTCGAGATGATCCCTTACCGTGTCGTCTACGTAGGTAAGCGTGGCGCCAGTGTCTACTAAGGCTACAACGTTTAACCCTTCGATCGTGAGTTCAACGTAGTGGCGACCATCAACTTTTCCACCCGGTGCTTGTGCGGTATCGGTCGCTGACGGTGATAGCCTCCCGTTCTGGGCTCTCGAAAGCAGTCCGGCCTTTGCTGTGTTACATCGACAATCTCTGGACAGAACGTTGTCCTGGCCATATCTAGAGCAAAGTAACCTGTACGCTCTTCTACATTGGTAGCGCAGGTGTCCCCGTTCCTTACATCTCCAGCAGCATTCCCCTCGGCTATATGGTTCGGTTAGTGGTGATAAATAATATGCTGGTTGCCTGCTTTGCCTGGTGGCCTCTATTTGTAGCAGCTCAAATTCGTCGGTGAGTTCCATCAGCTCTTCGATGGTGTTGAATTCGCTGCGCTTAGCAAATAGCCGATATTCGACACGAAGTCCGTCGTAAATACGCTCAAGGTGGTTATCTCGGGCCATGATTGGGCGTTGTCGTATCAGCATTTGCATGGCGTAATATCCTTTGCTTTCTCTCGTCCCTGTTGCTTCCTCTGGCGGATGGCGTCTTCCAATTGGTGTAGATGCCGTCTGGGTAGGAAGAACCGTTCGGCCGCTGTACGGAATTCCGCCTAAGAATGTATCTCAGCTTTGCCTACACGGAACCATTGCAAAGCCTTCCCACGCAAAGCCTCTGGCAGCGTCGGGAGTAATTTATCTAAAGGGATTTTGTAACATTCCGCCAGCTCCTCAATCCTCTCCAAAAATTCATACAGCGACTCTCCCCCCGTAAAGTGGATGTCCCACCGGCGGACGGTGTTCATTACTTCTGTGTCGCTTAAATCAGTACGGGGTGGTGTCGCTCGTGGTTTCTCTTTGGTCGTCAGTACTCCCTTGTTGACTATTTCAGTGTGGGGTGCTGTCGCACCGGGCCTCTCTATGTTGCTTTCTGATGGAGTACTGACGTGGATAGTGGGGATCGGGGCGGACGGCGTTTTGACCTGGCTGTTCTCTTCTGCCTTAATTTCATCTAAAAATGCAAATTCAATTTGTAGCTGAACTGCAGCTGAACCGTAGCAAACATAAATAACCCAAAGCAATTGCACAAAAATAAAAGTAAATGTAGCAAAAGACAAATGGGGAAACACAACAAAAAACAAATAGCATCTGATAAAATAGCAAAAACAACGAGTAGCAAAACAACCAACAACATCAATTGCATGTTGCGAGATAAGCCGCCCCTCCGGACGTTTGTTGGCGGCGGTGGAAACGGCTTCGCATCAACGGTGGCATTGGCGGCCACAACACTCTCATTGCTGGAGCCATATTGTAACTAGAGCAACCAACATTTCACGTTCACACAGTAGCAATTGATTGAAGCCAAGGGCCAAGTCGCAAGATCACACACAGACAGCGCTAGCGTGCATTGGATTGACTGAAGAAGCACCGCAATACGGGCAGCCTAGCTACGGATATGCACATGAGGCAAGCGTGCGAGAGCAGAAGATGAGTGCGCTCTAGTGAAGATATCAGCGAATGATATTGCAAACGTCTTTATGTGCTGCTCATTTGTTATTGTTTTTTATTGAATATTTTTGCATGCGCACATGCCAGAGCTGTAAAAACGTGATACAAATTAATAATGATCAATACCGTGGGCTTTCATAATTTTAATGATTAATCGGAATTGGTGTTTTATTGTTTTATATTATAGTTTATTTTATTTTATTTAATTTAATTTTATTTTATTTTTAATTATTTTATTTTATTTTATTTAATTTATTTTATTTTATTTTATTTTATTTTATTTTATTTTATTTTATTTTATTTTATTTTATTTTATTTTATTTTATTTAATTTTATTTTATTTTATTTTATTTTATTTTATTTTATTTTATTTTATTTTATTTTATTTTATTTTATTTTATTTTATTTTATTTTATTTTATTTTATTTTATTTTATTTTATTTTATTTTATTTTATTTTATTTTATTTTATTTTATTTTATTTTATTTTATTTTATTTTATTTTATTTTATTTTATTTTATTTTATTTTATTTTATTTTATTTTATTTTATTTTATTTTACTTTATTTTATTTTATTTTATTTTATTTTATTTTATTTTATTTTATTTTTTTATTTTATTTTATTTTATTTTATTTTATTTTATTTTATTTCATTTTACATGATAAAATCTGACTAAATTAACAGTGAACTGCGATGGCTTTCGAAGTGACAGGGTGGAAAATCGCCCACTACATCGAAGGGAATTTGAATGTGAAATGACTATGAATTCAAAGCAAAAAAAAAAATCGTTATCAATCGATCTAAAACGACAGCGATTAGCAGCTGTGAGAACCGTTAACTGGGCAATTGATAGACTGCCAAAGTGCCAACAAAAAGTTGGCGATAGACTGATCGCTAGTGACAGGCGCGCATATATAAGTGACTGGATTGATTCAGGGGCTGGATTGGTAATAGGTTGAGCTGCTAATTGTCAGTTAATGTGGATAGTTAACCTGGCAGGACTGCTCACTACGTTCACCCCACATTGAACCAATCCAGCACACACATACATCAACAAACACAAGAAATGTTTTAGGGTCTCCATGTGTCCAGCACCTACCGCTTGGCGCATAAATTCATATCGGACAAAACATACGTCAAATCATGTCACGTCATGTCACGTACAAATTATTCAGTTTTGTATGCATTTGCCACAGCAATCGGGCTAAAAAGTCGGCGACCCGCCCGACAGCCGCCACTAATGCACTTCATCAATGTCAAAATGCATAAAATTCGCGTTAAAAATGCACAACTGCGCTTTTTATTTTTTGTTTTTTTGTTTTGTTTTTCCTACCATGAGACCACCGAAAAGAAACATATTAAAATAAAAGAAAATATGTGCATATTTAATTTAAGAGTACTACGAATAAGTGTGAAATTTTAATGTATGTTTGTATACGCAGTCCAAAAGCAAGTCCACGCGCATGCGCACATTTCAAAGTCAAGTCAACGCCAGCAACACGTTTTTGCATACTTAAGTAGAACAAAATTCGCACGCCTCAACAGGTCACACACAGTTTGAATAGTTTTTTTATTCTCTTCAAGCGTTTAATTTCATCCTCTTTTAAAAGATTCTCAGTTGATTTGCGGCTTCGCTTGGCCTTTACGTAAGCACTGAGCGCCTGACGTAGGTCAGCGACGGTGGAGCCGTTGACGAATATCCTATGGTTTCTACATTCTTCGACCAGTCTCTCTTTTTTCAGTGAGTATATCCAATTCAAGCTGTCGACATTCAATAGGTTGGTGTCGTTATCTAATTGTTGTTGCTGCGTGTTCTGTTGACCCTCCCCAACCGTGTTGGTGGTTGTAGTTGAATTTCCATTATCGCCGGTGGAGATGGGTCCCTGCTCGGGCGCCATTTGTGAGGTGGGTTTTGTCGAGGCTGAGGTAAGCTCAGTCATTCCAGAGTCGAGTAGAGGTCCCACGAACCCCTACCAAATAATAACACGATTTAGTTGTTGTATTGATTTAGAACCCGGCAGACACACACCCACGATACGGCTCTGGCCTGTATACCGATAGCCTTGATCGAATAGAGGGGAGAATAGGGCGGCAAGAGGAGGAATTACAGGCGCGGTAGCGTAAGAACTGGCAGAGATGAGGCGTAGATCCAACGGTGTACGGTACGAGTTCGGTCTTGTTTTCCCAGACGGGTAACTATCCTTTCTTACCAACAAGCGGAGCGCTTACGGGGCACAGTTTCAAGACGGTTGCGGCGGTGTGGCTACGGGCGTAACCGATGGTAGCGGATTATTTGGCGGCTTATAAAAAATACGGGTACGGCGATGCTCCTGCGGTCGTAACTGACGGTAGCGCTGGTGATCTACTCGGTAGCGGATTGTTGCCCTATCTGGCGTATACCTATAAGAGTATGATTTTTGGTGGCGTAATTCGCCTAACATACTGATATGGATATAAAGCGATGCTGAATTCTAATTGTAAATAGGTCACAGTTAATGTGACGAATGAAAAATGTCAGGCATATTATTGGCATGTACTTTTATATACCTGACATGCGGGTATGTGTGGTTGTTCGCTGCTTTGGTATGCTATGTGCGGGTGGTTGTTCGCTGTGCGTGGTGATCGCTAGGCCCATGCTGTGTGCAGAAGGGAAAGGAGGAGTTATACTTATGAATATTATTGTGACGTGGCATTTTGTTACGTTACAAATTTTTCTTATTTTAAATTTTTTGAATATTTTTTTTCTACTTGACTTATCGTCGGCTAAGAGTGTAAACCTGCCAACGACCAAAGAAATATTTTTCAGTAGAGGCAAAAAACCAAATTTAACTTGAACTTTCAGGTTATGGTTTGAGGGCCATGATTGCCTTGATATATCAAAAATTAAATCTTAGTCGCTGGTGATTACCCTGACTTAGACCCAGAAAGTAATACTCTAGAATAGAACGGGCGAAAGAAGCTCTATATGTTGGATTTAGCAACTTTTCTCATCAAACATTTTTTGATATTTGTATATTTATTTTGAGGATTTTCTTTCGTTTGCCAACTGCAGAATCGGCTACTGCTTCGAACTGCATCGAAAAGTCGATTTGGCTAAGAACGGGATTTAGCAGGTTTACACTCTTCGACGACGTTATATATAGATATATTTATTTATTTATTTATTTTCGAAAAGTCAAAAAACTACATCGTTTCTTACTGACTAAAACACTACATATTCCTAACCTAACTACAATATAGAGTTAAGTAAGTTACAAAAAGCATATTTTGAAAGAGAAAAATCAAGCCAGATTGAATTCGAGAGCTCGTTAAGCTCACGAAGAGCACGGATCACCGGAGCATTCATCGCATAATTGGTAGAAAGATGTTTAATATAGAATGGGTGATGAGCCCTCAGGCTCCGAGAGGGTACTAGAAAAACGATCAGGCGAAGCAGAAAAGGGCAATCAATGTCACCACTAATTAACCCAAAGATGAAAGATAGGGAGAGCGTGGTCCGTCTGACCTCTAATGATTTGAGTTCAATAAGAAGAAGGCGGGACTTATAGGGCGGAATTGGGTCTGCAAAGTGTAGGGATCTCAGGCAAAATTTAAGGAAGAGCTTTTGCACTCGCTCAATCCTATCAATTGCAGACTTGTGATATGGTCTCCAAATGAATGCAGCATACTCAAGTTTGGACCGATCAAACGAGGAAAAAAGCAATTTAAGGGTATATGGATCAGAGAAAGAACTGCTGTCAGGAAGCCTAATGTAGCATACGCACTAGATATGATATAATTAATGTGATTGTTAAAAGAGAATGAGGAGTCGAAGATGACCCCTAGGTCCTTTATCTCATCCAAGGACCTAAGAAGGACCCCCGAGATGCAATATGCCGTTGGGACCACATTATGACTTTTTGAAAATTTTACATGAAAGCACTTCTTAATATTGAGAGACAGGTGCGAGTTGATACACCAAAGAGGTACTCTATTCAAATCTTCCTGGAGACACAGTGCGTCTTCAGAGTTATTTACAACAGAAAATACTTTCAGGTCATCCGCATAGAGCAGGAACTCAGATGAGACAAAACAACTGCCAATATCTTTAATAAATAAAATAAATAGAAGTGGATCTAGGATACTACCTTGCGGGACTCCTGAGGTGGCAATAAACATGTTAGAGGATACACCTTCGACCATAACCATGCAGCATCTATTAGTTAAATAAGAATTCAACCATCTGAGAAAAACGGATTGAAATCCCAAGGCAGCGAGTTTCAGTACAAGCATTTTGTGAGATACCTTATCAAAGGCCTTGGAGAAATCTGTATAGATACCCTGCAGTCAACTTAACTAGTTTTATACTAATCAAATACCAGTCAGCTAGGCGGCTTCAACTAGTTCGAGTTCTGTAATTTTTCCATATTAGCAACTGGTATTTTTAACACGGCGATGTCCTACGAGATGGCAATTGTCCTTCTCTGCATCAGCACCATACCAATTGGCTGACTAGTCAGCCTCTGCATCAGGAATATACCAGTTGATATACTTGTTATTATACACATCAGTATCATACCATTTAAGATACTAGTTCGTATATACGTCAGGATCGTACCAGTTGAAAGATTAGTTCATATATGCATCAGAATCATACCAGTTGACAGACTAGATCATATATGCATCAGAATCATACCAGTTGGCAGACTAGTTCATAAATGCATCAGAATCATACCTGTTGACAGACTACTTCTTATATGCATCAGAATCATACCAGTTGACATACTAGTTCATTAATGCATCAGAATCATACCAATTAACAGACTAGTTAAAAAAATCATCGGAATCATACCAGTTGTCATACTAGTTCATATATGCGTCAGAATCATACCAGTTGATATAGTATTATGCATCAGAATCATACCAGTTGACATATCAGTTCATTTATGCATCATAATCATATCAGTTGACATACTAGTTCAAATTTGCATCAGAAATATACCATTTGACATACTAGTTCATATATGCATCAGAATCTTACCAGTTGACATACTAGTTCATATATACATCAGAATCATACCGGTTGACATACTGCTCAGTCTATGCGGCAGGACATACTAATCATTATGCCCATTCAGATCGTACCACTTGTCATACTAGTCCACGAATTTGACATTCATTCCAGTTGGTATACTAGTCGGTCTATGCACCAGTATCATAGTCAGCGTCTACATCAGCAATATACCAGTTTATTCTTTAGAAAGCAGCGACTATTTGTATTTACCCAAACACGAAAAAGCATCTGTGAATTACAAGGTAAAAAAGAAGCAGTTACAAGAGAAAAAGAAAAGCAATTGTCCTCTTCTGCATCAGCACCATACCAATTGGTATACTAGTCAGCCTCTGCATCAGCATTATACCAGTAGATATACTAGTTCATACACAGCCAAAAATGAGCTAAAGGCTCTGAGTTCGATTCTCGGTAAAGTTAACACAAGTTTTTTTTCTATATTTTTTAAATTATGTTGTTTATTGTATTTTTAATTTAATTATTGAATTCTACTTGCAATGGCTCCTTTCAAATTCCGCGTTCGTCAAGTTTGATTATATAGGTGAAGGCCCAATTGCATTCAACTTTGTAGGATCCACTTTCATACAAAGTTTTTTAAACGTAAAGCGAAGCGAAATGCTCAAAAACGAGGCGCGCATTTGTCAAAGTTTTATGTAATTGGGGCTTTGGGGTTGTATTTTTAGGTAAGGTAAATTAAGGTTAAGTTAGTCGTCCACTGCGGAGTTCCGGACCCACATATGATATATAGATAAAATTAAGTCTTATTTTTACATCAAAAAGAGTCAAAGTAAGACTGCTTTCATGCTGGGCCATACACTCAAGTTAAAGGAGCATTGGTAGAGTTAATTTATATTGTTGTTGTCAATATACTCAAGTTTATGCCGCAAAGTAAAAAAAAGGCGGTTATATACCAACAGGTTGTCATAACCTCTAACGAGACTTTTGCCGAACTTCTCTTCCAACTTATAGTGTGCTGCTTTGATTTTTTCCCTATGAGTTGGCGGGACCTAGTTTTTTTTTTAAATTTAAAAATCTATGACTGTTCAAACAGTTGAATGCAGTTAGGTTAGGTTAGGTTAGTGGCTGTCGCAGAGGCACACTTAGGCCAGTTTTGAAAAGCCCGTTGTGATACCACCAGCACTAGGAAAGTCAGTCCCGGGACCCGGCCATTTGGAAAATCCCAGCGGTCTGGTTTAGACTATCCAGGAAGGGAACTCCCAAAAAGCGCGTTCCCGCGCAGCTTAAGGCCGGGCAGTTGCAGATGAGGTGCTTCACCGTTTCCTCTTCCTCATCATCTTTGCAGCTCCTACAGCATCGTCGATAGGGCACCCCTTCTGCGTGCCTACCAATAAGGCAGTGCCCAGTTAGAACACCTATTAATATTAAGATTTCTCTCCTTCTTAGGCCAGGTTTGTTTGGATGTCCGGCACCTTGGGGATTGTTGCCACATTTCGTTGGCTTGGAGTACACACTCCGTCAAGCCAACGAAAAGTAGCAACAATCCCCAGGGTGCCGGACATCCAAACAAACCTGGCCAAAATGGGATCATAAAAGATCTAGAGGGATCATAAAAGATCTGAATGCAGTTACAGAATTTCCATTTGATTTTCAGAAAAATACAATTGACATTCAGAAAATTACAATTGATATTCAGAAAACTTTCTGAATATAAACTGAAAAAGGTGTAGTATGATTTCAACCCGAGTTTCATACATACTTGCATACTAGTACGAACCAGGATTTTTCTGACTAGTATTATTTCGCCCAGCAAATTATATTTGTATACTAGTATGTTTTCTGATTAGATTGGCATTGATTGGTTTAAGGGTAATCAGCAAAGAACTAGTATAAAAACATCCATAAAATGTATAGTAAACGAGCTAGGTGTCTGCTGAGTAGTTTGGAATTGATTAGTTTGAAGGTAGTCAGAAATTAACTAGTATGAATACACCACAAAATTTTTAGGCGTAGAACTATAATGTTGCTGAGTAGTTTAGCATTGACTGGTTTAAAGCTAATCAGAAATGAACTAGTATGAATACACCACAAAATGTACAGTCAATGAACTACATTGTTTGCCGACTAGTTTGGCAATGTCTGGCTTAAAGGAAATCAGAAATGAACTAGTATGAATACACCACAAAATGCATAGTCAATGAACTAGAATTTTCGCTAAGTAGTTTGGCATTGAATGGTTTAGGGCTAATCAACAATGAACTGGTATCCATATGCCACAAAATGCATAGTCAATGAACTATATTGTTTGCTGAGTAGTTCGACATTGACTGGTTTAAAGGTGATCAGAAATTAACTAGTATGAATACACCACAAAATGTATAGTCAATGAACTATATTGTTTGCTGAGTAGTTTGGCCTTGACTGGTTTGAAGCTAATCAGCAATGAACTAGTATAAATACACCACAAAATGTATAGTCAATGAACTATATTGTTATCTGAGTAGTTGGACATTGACTGGTTTAAAGGTGATCAGCAATGAATTAGTATGAATACACTACAAAATGTATAGACAATGAATTATGTTGTTTGCTGAGTAGTTCGACATTGACTGGTTTAAAGGTGATCAGAAATGAACTAGTATGAATACACCACAAAATGTATAGTCAATGAACTATATTGCTTGCTGAGTAGTTTGGCCTTGACTGGTTTGAAGCTAATCAGCAATGAACTAGTATAAATACACAACAAAATGTATAGTCAATGAACTATATTCTTTGCTGAGTAGTTGGACATTGACTGGTTTAAAGGTGATCAGAAATGAACTAGTATGAATACACCACAAAATGTATCGTCATTGAACTATATTGTTTGCTGAGTAGTTCGACATTGACTGGTTTAAAGGTGATCAGAAGTGAACTAGTATGAATACACCACAAAATGTATAGTCATTGAACTATATTTTTTGCTGAGTAGTTTGGCCTTGACTGGTTTGAAGCTAATCAGCAATGAACTAGTATAAATACAACACAAAATGTATAGTCAATGAACTATATTGTTTGCTGAGTAGCATGGCATTGACTGGTTTAACGCTAATCAGCAATGAACTAGTATGCATACGCCACAAAATGTATAGTCAATGAACTAGAATTTTCGCTGAGTAGTTTGGCATTGACTGCTTTTAAAACTAATCAACAACGAACTGGTAGGCATATGCCACAAAATGGTTAGTCAATGAACTAGTATGTTTGCTGAGTAGTTCGGAATTTGACTGCAGGGTACAGTCAACCTGTTGGCCTGATGAAAATGCATTAAGGCAGTGCTCACTAAACAGGGCTAAGTTTGTGACTGTAGATCTCCCCCACAAAGCCATGCTGGTTAGGTAGTATCAAACTTTTAACAGCAAAATACATCTTATCTTTTACAATAGCTTCGAAAAGTTTGGAGATAATAGATAACTTAGAAATTGGTCTATAATTCGAAACGTCATTCTTTTTGCCACTTTTGAAGATTGGTGTAATGTCCGCAACCTTCCAGGCGTCCGCAAAGACACCAGAACTGAGAGATTTATTAAATATAGCTCTGAGGGGGGTTACAAGAGCAGAACATTTTTTCAAGAGCAGAGTACTGAAACCATCTCGATCAGTCTGAGACGAGATTTTAAGACTATTGATACCTTTGATAATATCCTCCGAAGTAAGCTGAAGGTCACCGAAGTTCACAGCCGTTTGATGAACATAATGACAACTATTATTTGATGTTACGAGATCATCAGAGGTAAAATTGGCTTTAAAAAATTTAGCAAACAAATTAGCCACTTCTGAGGGCGAATTAGCAAGTTCGTTATCAAGAACTACAGCAGCTGGAACTCCAACCCCAGATTTTTTAGATTTAATGAAATGTCAGAAATTCTTAGGGTTCGATTTGATATTAGCTTCAACCCCAAGAATATAATTTCGATGTAGGAATTTGTTAAGGCAATTAAACTTCTTACACAGAGCCAAAAATGCCTAATAAAATTAATAAGATTGTCTTCATGATCAGCTTTTGGGCAAAGGGGTAGTCGCAACGGTGCAAACGAAGAAAAAACTGTACGGAAATCTTTTTGGTTCTAAGAAGAAATTCTTATTAAAAAACTATACATTTAGTACAAAGGTGTAGTTAGACGCTGGCAATTATTAGTATACGATGGCCGGATGGTTAGCAGCTGGGTTTAGCAATCGAAAAATTGTAAGTTCGATTCTCTCTCTCTTTTTTTCCTAATTAGAAATGTTAAAAAGAAATCTTCTTAAATATATTTATAAGATTTTCCTTTGAAACATTAACAACTCTACACATATCGGTAATTAGATGCTAGAAATCAAAAGTGAGCGATGGCCTGATGGTTAACAGCTGGGTTTATCATTCCGAAAATTGTAAGTTCGATTCTCGGTGAGGGCAATATCATTTTATTTTTCATTTAAAATATTAAAAAGAAAATCTTCTTAATAAAATTAAAAAGACTGTCTCTACAATAATAAGAAGCACATCTTCTTGAAGAAAATCTATAGAGATATCTTATGACTTTTGTTCTATTTTATTAGGCATTGTTGGCTCTGTGTAGACAGTTGTTTATACTTTCTTAGATGGATTTGATTCTTGGAATTAAGAAACTTTTGTGCCACTTATTTCTCTGATTCTTAAGTCTTTTTAGTGCATGTGTATACCATGGAAGTTTGTAGGTTTTTTTAGCCCTACGTGGAATATGGTAGGAGCATATCTCGATGACATGGGTTTTAAAAATGGAGAAACTTTCATTAATGTCTGAAACAGACAATAGAGAAGCCCAGTTAGTGTCAAGGAATCACGCATTTAGCTTTTGAAAGTCACACGCCTCAAACTTAAAGGAAATTCGACCATCACTCTGGTTAATAAGAAAATCGTAGAACTCAACCTTCAGAGACAGCGGAGTATGATGTCGATCAGCAGGTGAAATAGGGGATAGGCATTCCACTATGGTTACATTAATATTTGAACTTACGAAAACGTGATCAAGAATTCTATGAAGCTTGTTGGTAAAATTATTGATTTGAATTAAGTCAAGACTAAGAATATTATCAACAAAATATGAATCAAGTAAACCAGAAATGTTTGTTAGCATAAGACTAAGTTTGGAATAACTTCCGCTCCAAGTTGTATTAGGTAGATTGAAATCGCCCAAAACGCAAATGTTGTTACCAGCTACTTTATTCAGCACAATGTCAGTGATGTTGTCAGTATGAGCCTCTGCCTTAGTACGCATGCCACCCATTTTCTGGAAGTATATCTTTTAATACTTATAGTCGTAGTGATTGGCTAATTGCTAATCTTATTTAGAAGCAGGCGCTGTTCTGCTTACTTTTTGGAAGGCTTTGACTTTAAAATAAGGCGGTAATAACGCAGGGTTTAAGTCTAAGTTAATGAGGGAGGGCGAGATACCTAATTTGAAGTTGACTTTTCTAAGCTTCTCTAAGTCGGCATCTTTTTTAACTAGTGGGAAGCAGGAAATTTGATGAGCATTAATTTTCGCATTTTTCGTCACATAAGATACAATATTCTCAGCAGTGACAGAAGACTTAAAGGAGGAGAGATGAATCCATTTCTTCGATTCAACAACTTCAAGATCTGTATTGGTACTCTCCCCTATTACCACCCCAATACTATCATCGGGAGAAATCTGATTCTTATTTGAAACTTGCCTCTGCATGTGTGGAGACTGCGGACGAGGTGATTTTTTTGTATTGACTGGAGTCGATTTATCCCTTCCAGAATCACTACTACCATCACCTTGTATTAACTTAGACGAATTTAGATTTTTGGCTCGATCCAACCTGGTAGCTCGAATCAATTTATTATTATTGGTTGGTTACTTGCATTTACATTAGCAGCTATGGCAATAGACGCAGCAGGCAAAACGGTCGCAGCAGAGGTAGTAGTAAAATTCGCGTCAGCAGCAACACTTGAGTACAAAAGAGAACTGGCGCCAGCACCAGTAATGCAGGGAGCATTATCATCGCTCTTAGATAAGGTATCAGGTGTTTGTTTATGTGTAGCATCAATCTTAGGTACGCTCTCAGAATTATGTTGAAGTGTATAAGAACACATGGTGAGTTTTCGAATAGCATTGATCTCATCAACTAACGAAGAGATAACAGAGCGCAGATCATCACAACAAAGTTTACTATGAAAAGTGTGCACTTCAGCAATTAGCGACTGAGACTTGCTGATGAGTGATTTGTTTTCTTCTTGAAGAGAATATAGGGCAGAAACAATGCGTTTGTTTTCCTCAGTGAGATCGGTGATCACCTTTAGGGCATTATGTAAAGCAGTTGTGTGTTGTTTCGGAGCAATACTATGCTCATTATTATCATTTATAGAGACAAGATTATCAACCACCGTCGGAATAGGAAAATTGTTCGTAATAAGCTGAGTATCAGCTGAGGTTGAACAGGTTAGCTTCGAATCATCCAAGTTAATTATGGGAGGAGGTGAGCGAAGAGAATTACGCCTTGCATTTGTACAAGCACCACAAATGAAATCTTGACCGGTTTTGAGCAAATAATCCAGGTCGGCAGGTCGAATTTTCACACAGTCCAAATGAAAAAGTTCATTGCACTTAGCGCACATTACTGTAGACCGCGCTCTATCAACTTTGTTAGCACAAATGCACGGCATGGTAATTGATTTAGGTTTAAATAAGAGTCACTGTCTCACAAAAGTATATATGTATGTATGCAATAATTAATAAAGCACACGATGATCATTGTAAACAAGAATTGATAAAGCACCAGATAATCATTGTTAACAACACGATTTCAACTGCATATATATGAAACTATACGCAGAAAGAAAATTAAAAATTAAAACCGGAGCAATCAAAAACACGTCCGATCACTACGACTTCCAATCTCAAATACTGGCAAATATTATATTGCTTAAAAACTGCAATATAAAATCAAAAGAGAGAACGGTTATACCTGTAGTATTTATATCATGTTGCAAACTACCAGGTTAGTTGTTAATAAATAGTCAAACAAAGACTCTCCCCTAGCATTGATATCGGAGCTTCTCCACTGGACGCGAGCAGCTTTAGCGTCAGTTCCGATAATAAGATGGCCCGTGCAAAAATTTGACCAGGTTTTTTACCTCCCTCTGTGGAGGAGGTTCTTCGGCATCGTAGGGCATATAGACCGACGCCATCGCCAGGCTGGTACTGTCGACTGTTAAACTGGCAGCTGTAACGACACCATTGGTATAGTTGGGCAAGAGAAAGGCGTTCAGCTCAGATTTAACCAAAATACAGGCTCTAAACCTGTTCCCCCTCGTTGGTTCGGATAAGCTTAAAACCCTTAGTCCCCAGACCGCAAAGCCTTGAGGTATTGGCCCAGGGTTCTTGGATGAGGACCACATCTACGTCGCCGTTGGAAAGACGACTGATTAAAGCAGCCTCGGCTGCTTTAGATATGTGCAGGTTTATCTGAAGTCCCACCAACATTAGAGCTCGGAATTCCCTGCCACCATTGTGCGCTCAGGACTAGATGCTATCACCGTGACGTTGAGGTCTTCCCCGTCCAACAGGCTTTTTCCCATCTCCGAGCTGTTCACTGCTCCTTCGCCATTTGACGTGGCAGATACCATACTTTCCGAGTCGGACACCTCCGCTTCCTCTTCCGGCACTGCGATGTCCGATTCCTCCGGAGTACCCGAAATAGCAGCGCGCGGTGCATCACCACGGTATACGTGGATCACGATCTGAGCCATGTCGTAGTGCACTCGTCCATTGCACCGTTTAACGGGCTAGAGTGCCTCCTTATTCAAGGTGAAGACCACCTGCCTATCAGGCCCTACCGCATCCTCAAACAGATTGACACTCCAGCCCTGCCTCGTACATTGCAACAGCTTTTATATCCTCGCAAGCGAAATACCTTGATTCGACCCTGGTGCCATCCCGCATCAGAACCTGCCACCGTGTCACCCGGAGACTCATCCATAATGTCAAGAAGGGCATTACCGATTGCGTTCCGGACGTACCGCCACTGGTCCTTAGGGATGACCCAGCTTTCGTTACCTCGGTCAATGACGCCTATGAGGATCCTGTCCTTTGTCACTTCAGCAAAGCTAAGTTTACCCACTCCGGGGGTGTTCTGCTTGCCGCTTCGAATGAGGTTCTAATCCCCGTCTTATCTCTGGCGTTTGAAGGTATTTCCGTTAACCTTCTTTGGCGAAGTTCGGTAACATAGCTTGAGCTATCTCCACCGTCTTTCTGGCATTCCGCGATAGCTTCTCCTGTGAAACTCCTTCGTATTTCTTCAGGATCCCTGCGGCCGCTCTTTTATCCAAGTACTCATGCCGACTGCGAGATGTCTTTTGAGAGGAATTTCGACCCGAACTTGCCATCGCGGTCTTTCCCTTGTTTGAATTTCTGAGGCCAGGTCGTAGACCACTGCGGCAGACATTAAGGAATTGGTTTCGGTACCGGCACTTAATGGAGGTTTAGCATCAGCCGTTGTTGGCTTCACTGTGTTTGCACCGGGGGATTGCCCCCTTATTATCCAGAGTTGATTGACCAGTAGTTGCCATCGCTGTCGATCTCTCGGCTGATATAGAAAAGGAGGCTGTCCTCCGAAGTTGTGTTTTCGTTTGCTGCAGCATTGTCCTCCTCTGCTGTGCAGTATACGTGGTTGCTATATCTTTGGTTTTGGTGGTTTTATTGTTCATCTTGTTCGTACGACCCCTCGCCGGACAAGGCCAGATTAGGGTCAAGGGAACAGTAAGGGGAGTGTGTCATCCGCCACGGCAGAGGCCCATACGCGGTAAGGCCATAGTTACTCTCTGAGGCGGCCCGGTATCAGAGAGGCTCCGTTCGATTACAGCCACGATTTGCCTCCCGGCTGCAAACGTCCAATGGGCACGTGTTCGCATAACACCCTGGATTGGGAGGGGGAAGGTCTTTGTCGTCGCGCCATAGAGGCTAGGCTTCTCTCGTGATGTAGCACCGGGCGGCGCTATGATCACCGGGGCAGCGTAGCCCTGTGGCTATCGACTTAAGACCTCGTACAGCGGCAAGGTGTCCACCCTTCACAAGGGAGTATACCGTTATAATCAGGAGCAAACTACGCACCATTCCAATGGGTGAGGAGCCTGTATTCTGCACTTGTTCCTTTTTATGATTCAGGTTATAAAAAAAATGAAAATTTGGATGGCCTTTTTCGGGATTCTCACTGCGTCGCATCTCAAACCCGAATGTCCCAAGCATTAAGCGAACTAATGGCACTGACATAAATTCGCTTTTGGCCTTGCGTCTTAATGTCACCGACATAAATTCACTTTTGGTCGCTTTTGGAGTGCGAATTAATGTCACTGAACGCCGCCGGTAATTTGTCTGAACATTTTTATTTTAGTGGCAACCCTGGTCGCAACCATTCTACCTACCTTCCCTTACCAAAAAGGAGGGTTAAAAAGTGGGCTAACTAGAGTTGGACATTTTCGAATTATCGAGTTAAATCGAATTATGGGTTGGTATTTCGATGCCTACTTTTACGCACGCTCATTTTCGGTATTGCACAGCTCTAATGTGCAAAGCAGTGCAATTTTTGTGTCTGTGCCTGTGTAAAAAAAATAAAATTTGGAACATAAAAGTTCGCGATTTGTATACCCAGGGAAATAGTATTAGTACAAGGGTATTATAATTTTGTCCACATAACGGTACTACGTAACGGCACAAAATAATCGAAATAGATATAGAGTTCCATATATGAAAGTTCTTAGGTTGAAAAACTAGTTCATTAAGGCATGTCCGTCCGTCTGTCCGTGTACACGATAACTTGGCCAAAGTAGATTGCTATTGAAAACGGGCGAAATCGGGTGATAACCACGCCCCATAAATTTTTTAAGTGGGCGTGTCACCGCCCACTTTTAAGGAAGGCATTTTTGAAAATTCGATTGGTCGTAACTTTTAAAATGATTAGGATAGAACGGTGAAATTTGGCACAAAGCATACTAGTATCGTTGCATACCTGAAGAAATTGGATAAACTCGCCCTCCAACCATGCCCACTTTCGATATCGAAAATTTCGAAAATCACCTAAATTGACATAATTCGGTAACGGAAATGGCTAAAATTATATAAGTTTAAAGGTGAGTCCCCCTGGTCATTATATAATGATTTTTTGATTAATTTTTTAAGTGGGCGGTGAACCCCTGGTCATTTTATTATGACTAGTATCGCTTGTGATCGAAAATTCGACCAATAAAATCTATACCGCCTATACCTCAGTTTTTTCAATTTCCTTTCCATCGGTGCATATTTCATTCAAATCGGTAAAACGGTTGGCTCACAGGAGGTTCCTAAAGTTTTTCATGTGGCGTATTTATATACACTAGAGTTTGCCCAGTGGTTGAAATTCAACCACAAAAGCTTATTTTATTTTCCTACCTTTTTGCTGTTTCTTAAATCTTCTTTTCATTCTTTTCATATTTTTTATATTTTTGGTTTCTATACATTCCTGTTCATTTTGCCTTTTCCTCCCTCTTTACACCATTCAGTAATATAGTTTCAATGTTGATAATTATTTATTCTTCTTAGGTAGTCTTCATACGTATATATTTCCTTTCCTTTCCTTTGCTTTTATTTCCTTTCCTCTCCTCTCCTTTCATCTCATTTTATTTCTTTTGCTTTTCTTTCCTTCCCTACCCTTTTTTTCCTTTCCTTTTCTTCCCTCTCTTTTCTTTTAGTTTTCTTTCCTTTTCTCTTCTTTCATTTCATTTTATTTCCCTTCTTTCTTTCTCTCTTTTCTGTTCTTTTCTTTTATTTTCCTTTCTTTTCGTTTCTTTTATTCTCTTACCTGACCTTTATTTCAATTTCCATTACATTCCATTTTTCCTTTTATTTTCTTTTTCTTTAATTTCCTTTCGTTTCCTTTGCTTTAGTCTCGTTTCCCTGAGTTTCCTCTCATTTTATTAATTTTTTTTTTCATTTCATTTCTTTTCATTTATTTTTTTCTTATCTTTATTTTCTTTCACTTTTTTTCCTTACCTTTCCTTCCCTTACCTTTCCTTTTCCTACCTTTCCTTTCCTACCGTTTCCTTACTTCCTTTTTTTCCTTTCCGTAACTCCTTTAGGTTTCTTTCTTTTCCATTCATTTCCCTTACTTATTTTTTTTAGCTTTTCATTACCTTTCTTTCCTTTATTTTTCATTCTTTTTATTTTCATTTATTTTCCGTACCTTCCTCCTCGCTACCTTTTCTTTCCTTTCTTTTCCTCTTCTTTCCTTTCTTTGTCTTTCTCTATTTGCCTCTCTTTGCCACACCTTTACCTACATTACATTTCCTTTTTTCTTTTCCATTCCTTTCCTTTCCCTACCTTTATTTGCCTTTGATTTTTCTCTCATATTTTCCGTTCCTTGCCTTATCTTACCTTTATTTTGCTTTTAACCATTCCTTTCCTTTCCCATTCTTTCCTTTATTTTATACTTTTATTTATTTCATTTTGTTTTATTTTTATTTATTTTATATTCTTTCTTTTCCTTTCATTTCCAACAAATTTCTTTTTTTACTTTCAATCACTTTTTTATTTCTTATTTTACTTTTTTTAGTTTTATCAATTTTCCTTTTTATTTTATTTCACTAAGTCTAGCCACGAAGGGCTTTGTGCATTTGCTTCTCTGAATACCCACGCACAGATTTTGTTTTTGTAAACACTATTTATACCAGCGGTTACCAAAACTCAAATTGCAGCAATGTTAGTAACTGCAGCAGTGTTAGTGAAAAACGACTAAGTGAGTGCCCATCTGCTAACGTCGCATCGTTCAGTAGCTTGCGGGCAAGCGAAAAGACCAAGAAGGTATGCGCGTTTATTTTTCGATTTTATGCGCTGCTATACCACGTCGCACAATGCCATACGATAAATACTTTATGATGCCCAATGCCTTTTCCTCTAAAAATACATTTTGAGCTTTTCTATAAAAACATAAATGATCTAACCGAATCTAAAAGGGAAGAATTATTTATAGAAAAAAAATATCATTGCATAGATATGTATATGTGTAAGGGAATGAACGGGTGGGTGTGACTTTGGGAGCTTTATAAGAGTGCTGAATAGTGCTGTATAGTGAGGGTATAACAGAAAGTGGAGATAACAAAATAGCTGGATAGTTTGTAGACATCTTTTTTGTTTAATAATAAATAAACGCAGAAAAATTTTCAAAATTTTTTTTGGCAAGACACCAGAATTCATCATCATCATTTATTGGCGCTTAACCGCCTAAGCGATTTTGGCCGTCGCCTATCAAAGCACGCCAGTCATTCCTTTTTAGCGATAACTGACGCCAATTGGAAACCCCAAGGGAGTTCAAGTCATCCTCCACCTGTTGTTTCCATCTCAGTCGAGGCCTCCCCCTTCCTCTGCTGCCGAATTCGGGTGACGATTGGAAAACCTTCTGGGCTGGAGCTTCTTTGTCCATTCGCATGACGTGACCCAGCCAGCGGAGCCTTTGGGCTTTAATTCGCTGGACTATGGTCAGATCTGCGTAAAGCTCGTACAGCTCATCGTTAAATCTCCTTCGATACTCGCCGTCGGCATCACGGGAAGGACCATAAATCTTCCGGAGAACTTTTCTCTCAAATACTCCAAGGGCCATCTCATCTTCTCTTGACATTGTCCATGAATCTGAGCCATACATCAGGACAGGTATGATGAGAGACTTATAGAGCGTGATCTTTGTTCTTCGAGAGAGGACTTTACTTCTCAATTGCCTACTCAGTCCAAAGTAGCACTTGTTCGCAAGAGTGATTCTCCGTTGGATTGCTAGACTGATATTACTTTCGGTGTTAATGCTGGTTCCCAAATAGACGAAGTCCCTCACAGTTTCAAATTTGTAACTATCAACAGTGACGTGGCTGCCAAGGCGCAGGTGCGCCGATTCTTTCTTTGATGACAGCAGATACTTCGTCTTGTCCTCGTTGACCGCAAGACCCACTTTTTTCGCTTCTTTATCCAGTCCAGAGAAGGCAGCGCTTACGGCGCGGTTGTTAAGGCCAATGATATCAATATCATCGGCATACGCCAGCAATTGCACGCTCTTGTAATAGATTGTACCATTGCGGTTTAGCTCTGCTGCTCGAATTATCTTCTCCAGCATCAGGTTGAAGAAATCGCACGAAAGGGAGTCGCCCTGTCTGAAGCCTCGTTTGGTTTCAAATGGCTCAGAGAGGTCCTTCCCGACTCTGACGGAGCTGTTAGTATTGCTCAACGTCATTTGGCAAAGCCGTATAAGCTTTGCAGGGAAGTCAAATTCAGACATGGCGGCATACAGGCAACTCCTTTTTGCGCTGTCAAAAGCGGCTTTGAAATCGACAAAGAGATGGTGTGTGTCGATTCTTTTATCATGGGTCTTCTCCAGGATTTGGCGTATCGTGAAAATCTGGTCGATGGTAGACTTACCAGGTCTAAAGCCCCACTGATAAGGTCCAATCAGCTTGTCTACGATGGGCTTCAGTCTTTCACACAATACTCTAGAAAGAACCTTATATGCGATATTAAGAAGGCTGATTCCGCGGTAGTTGGTGCGGTTAGCGGGATCGCCTTTCTTGTGGATTGGGCAGAGCACACTTAAATTCCAATCTGGAGGCATGCACTCGTCTGACCATATTCTGCATAAGAGCTGATGCATGCTTTTTACCAGCTCTTCGCCTCCGTGTTTGAACAGCTCGGCGGGTAGTCAGTCTTTTCCAGGCGCTTTGTTGTTTTTGAGCCGGGATATAGCTATCCTCACTTCATCATAGTCAGGTGGTGGGACGACTTTTCCATCGTCAGGGATTGGGGTATCGGGTTCGACGTCTCCCTCGCAATTTAGCAGTGAGGAGAAGTGCTCCCTCCATAATTTAAGTACACTCTGTACGTCGGTTACCAGGTCGCCATTATTGTCCTTACAGGAACTTGCCCCGGTCTTAAAACCTTCCGTCATCCGCCGGATCTTTTCATAGAATTTTCGGGCATCATTCCTGTCAGCCAGCATCTCAAGCTCCTCACACTCACGCCCTTCGGCCTCACGTTTCTTTTTTCTGAAAAGGCGTCTCTCTTCCTTCTTTGCCTCACGATAGCGTTGCCATACACTGCGGGTTGCGCCCGTTCGCAACGTCTCCCTGTAGGCAGCGTCCTTTTTGTCCGAGGCAGTGCTGCATTCCTCATCGTACCAGTTGTTTTTGCGGGCTCGCTGGAACCCTATAGTGGCCTCAGCGGCGGTACGTAATGAGTGAGAGATATGCTTCCATTGCTCGGTTGCATCGTTAGGTCGAGGATTGCTCTCCGATAGCAGGTGTGAGAGTCGAGTGGAGAAATTGTCAGCTGTCTGTGTCGTGCGCAGCTTCTCGACGTCAAACTTTCCTTCCGTTACTGTGCGCACTTTCTTTGCTACACAGAGGCGTGTGCGTATCTTGGCTGCAACAAGATAATGGTCCGAGTCGATATTGGGACCACGAAGGGTACGCACGTCCAGAACGGTGGAGCTATGTCTGCCGTCGATCATGACATGATCAATCTGGTTTCTTGTTCTTTGATCAGGAGACAGCCATGTGGCCTGGTGTATTCGTTTATGCTGGAACCTGGTACTACTGATGACCATATTGCGAGCAGCGGCGAAATCAATCAACCTAGTGCCGTTGGGGGATGTTATATCATGGAGACTAAATTTTCCAACTGTTGGACCAAAGACTCCTTCCTTGCCCACCTTCGCATTAAAGTCGCCGAGCACGATTTTGATATCATGTTGGGGGCAGCGATCATAAGTCTGTTCAAGTTTATCGTAGAAGGAGTCCTTCTCTGCGTCGTCCGTCTCCTCAGTCGGCGCATAGGCGCAGATAAATGTTATGTTGAAAAATTTCGCTTTGATGCGGATCGCAGCGAGACGCTCGTCCACGGGGGTGAACGCTAGTACTTGGCGGCGAAGTCTCTTTCCCACCACGAATCCTACACCACGCGCTTTGCCGCGTGTCTGGCCACTGTAGTATACGTCACAAGGTTCGATGGTCGTCTTTCCTTGTCCCGTCCATCGCATTTCCTGCAGGGCGGTGATGTCAGCCTTTGCGTTAACGAGGACATCAACCAGTCGGGCAGCGGTACCATCCCTTGAAAGGGTCCGGACATTCCAGGTACATGCCCTAATATCCTTCTCATTATCCTGTGTTCGTTTTGCCGGGTCGTCAACATTAAAGGGGGTTCTCATCCGAGGCTTGATTTTTGTTGTTTTCATTGGAATTGGTTTTTACGTGTCGGGTCCCAAACCCAGCGCACAACCCGTTTTCGGGGTTTTGGAAAAGATTTACACATTTATATAGCGAGCCGCTTGCTCCAAGACAGACGCCCGCTTACAGCCGCACCTCATGGTGTACAGACGCTGCGAAAAAGACCTCGGTGAGCCCTTAAACCAAGTATGTCAGAGTGGCCCCACCGGGGCTCCCTCTCTTTCTGCCGCGAGCCTAGGTAGCTCACGTTGCCCAGAGTGCACGAACGAGGACGCAAGAGTCGGGATTGAGCAAGGTCACTCAGCAACCACACTCCAAACACCAGAATTAGTCCATACTAAAATTCCAATATAACTTTTATAGAGGTCTATCTATAAATACTATATGAAGTTTGGCAGTGAAAGCTTGTATGGGGAGAGTGTTAGCGTATCAGGTACTAAACACGCATTCACTTTATAGAGCCGCTGTTATGTGTGTATGTAGGCACACTTGCATTGTTGTGCTTGCATTCCTTGCAGTTGGGGAGAGTCCGAGTGTGAGTTGTTTTGTTGGCAGCAATAATAAACATGAGCCAGCTCGTCAACTTTATTGAGCGTAGGTATAAACCAGGCATCGTCATTTCATGGCACTGAGGTGCAATGCTCAACTCACACAGATTGCTATACTCTCTCGTTTTGTCGTAGTAAGAGCGCAAAAGCCAACTGACCATCTGTTGGCGTCGCATCGTTCAGCAGCTTGCGGTCAGGCAAAAAGACAACAACTGCGCGTACGTTGTTGTCTTTTTGCCTGACCGCTACTTCGTTTTCTTGCGCTTATATACCACGTCGCACAATGTCTTTTGAAAAAATTATATGATACCCAATGCTTTCGAGCAATGTAAAAATAAACTAAAATATTTTTTTTTCTATAAATAATTCTTCCCTTTTAGATTCGGTTAGATCATTTATGTTTTTATGGAAAAGCTCAAAATGTATTTTTAGAGGAAAAGGCATTGGGCATCATAAAGTATTTATCGTATGGCATTGTGCGACGTGGTATAGCAACGCATAAAATCGAAAAATAAACGTGCATACCTTCTTGGTCTTTTTACTTGCCCGCAAGCTACTGAACGATGCGACGTTAGCAGATGGGCACTCACTTAGTCGTTTTTCACTAACACTGCTGCAGTTACTAAATTGCTGCAATTTGAGTTTTGGTGACCGCTGGTATAAACAGTGTTTACAAAAACAAGATCTGTGCGTGGGTATTCAGAGAAGCAAATGCACAAAGCCCTTCGTGGCTAGACTTAGTGAAATAAAATAAAAAGGAAAAATGATAAAACTAAGAAAAGTAAAATAAGAAATAAAAAAGTGATTGAAAGTAAAAAAAGAAATTTGTTGGAAATGAAAGGAAAAGAAAGAATATAAAATAAATAAAAATAAAACAAAATGAAATAAATAAAAGTATAAAATAAAGGAAAGAATGGGAAAGGAAAGGAATGGTTAAAAGGAAAATAAAGGTAAGATAAGGCAAGGAACGGAAAATATGAGAGAAAAATCAAAGGCAAATAAAGGTAGGGAAAGGAAAGGAATGGAAAAGAAAAAAGGAAGGGAAAAAAGGAAATGTAATGTAGGTAAAGGTGTGGCAAAGAGAGGCAAATAGAGAAAGACAAAGAAAGGAAAGAAGAGAAAAAGAAAGGAAAGAAAAGGTAGCGAGGAGGAAGGTACGTAAAATAAATGAAAAATAAAGGAAAGAAAGGTAATGAAAGGCGTTATTTCCGCGGGCGTTATTTCACTGCCCCTAAGAAAAGTACCTGTTTGTTGTTTTAACAAACAACACCAAATTGGAGGTCGACAATTATTTCGCGTTAACAATAACAGCTGACATTTCGATAACAAATGTTGTCAAATAAACTTGTAGTGAATAGCGAAATTGATAAAATTGTTGTTAAGTCAACGTAATGTGACGAATTCGATGATTCCTTGATTATTTTCCCTGAGTTCGATCACTGTACGTTAAATAAAACACTCCGATTCTGCTTAATAAATAGTACGCTTTATTTACTACTAAAAACCGTAGTACAATATCGCGGGTTAACTCACTGTTCAGTACTTCACTGTACAACACTTGAAAATAAACTGATCGATTTGCGTTGTCTTTGCGCGGTTTATATACCCTAGCAGACAGCAGCTTCACAACCTAGAAATGTCTACACCTTTCTGGTTTATTCGTGCAACAGTGTTCTCGAAGCGTTTATCTATCGTCATCTCCTCTTTGTGCCACATTCGCAAACACGCGAGCTGACTCTCCCTCTGTCGCTCTCACGCCATGTATCTAAACAGCTGTAGTTGTGGTAGTGACGCTAGTGGTGGAAGATGAGCGATTCTTGATAACATTCGCCACACTGCCCTCCACCTAAGTCTGATCGTCCCGATCAGACACATTTCCCGATCCAAACGTTGCTAGCCTCTCCAGGTGAACCACCTTCATTTTGTTTCGTGGCCTTCCAACAGTTTGTATGCGGTAGACAACATCATTTATCCGCTTTATTACTTTATATGGGCCTTCCCAGTTACATTGCAGTTTTGGGGACAAACCTTTCTTTCGTTGTGGGTTGTATAACAGCACTAAATCTCCTTCTTTAAAACCTTCCGAGTTGATAGCTTTGTCGTATCTGGCTTTCATCTTATCACTCATGATCTTCGTCCGTTGTCTTACAAGATCGTGTATTTCTCTCATTTCTTCTTCCAAGATGCTAGTGGATTTCCTGGCATTTATTCCTTCATCAGCATTTATCCCAAACTTCAAGTCAGCTGGCAACCGAAGATCATTCCCAAAAATTACTTTTGCTGGAGTCTGACCCGTTGTTTCATGTATTGCCGAGCGATATGCCATCAGGAACAAGGAGATGTGCGTGTCCCAATCTCTCTGGAACTTATCCACTACTTTCCTCATGTGCTCTTCCAAAGTTCGATTGAAACGTTCCACCATGCCATCTGACTGAGGATGCAGTGCAGTTGTTCGCGTTTTCCGAATACCCAATGTCTTGCACATTTCTTGGAATACAACTGATTCGAAATTCCTGCCTTGGTCAGAATGTAACTCCATCGGTACACCAAACCTCGCTACCCAATTGTTAATGAACACCTCTGCAATGGTTTCTGCCTCTTGATTTGGAATCGGGTAAACTTCTGGCCATTTGCTGAAATAGTCCATAACAACTAGTACGTATTTGTTTCCGAGTTTGCTAGTAGGAAATGGGCCAGCTACATCCATGGCAATCCTCTCAAACGGTGCACCTGTGTTGTACTGCTTCATCTGTCCATGACTTCTCGACTTCGGACCCTTTGCTTTGATGCACACCTCACAGTTGGCAATCCACTCCGCGATCGACTGCCGGCAACCAACCCAATAGAATCTCTGCTTGACTTTCTCCAACGTTTTCGTGACTCCGAGATGACCTCCACTTGGGCCATTATGTAGCTCATTCAAAACATCAGAGATTTTCTTCCTTGGGACAACTACCAGCTTCCGAGCGCATTGACCATCTTCGCTTTCCCATACTCTATGTAAGCAACCGGATACCAATTTCAGACTGTTCCACTGTGCCCAATATGACTTGGCAACAGGACTCTCTGCTGACATCTCCTCTCTTGTTGGTCGTTCGTTTTGCTCGATTCCTTGCATCACACGTACCAGATCTGGGTCCTCTAGCTGATGCTTCCTTAGTTGATCCATGTTCCATTCGTCCGTAGATGTTATAGTCATTAGCCGCACATCTATAACATCTTCCTTGGCCTCAGCTTTCGAACAATGCTTGCATTCTAGGTTACATGGTCGCCGGGACATTGCATCAGCATTGCCGTGGTTGCTGCCTTTGCGATGCTCTATGGAAAAGTCATAACTTTGTAGTCGCTCTATCCACCGTGCCAATTGACCTTCTGGATTACGGAACTGCAAGAGCCATTTCAAGGCTGCATGGTCTGTCCTGACGTGAAATCGCTGTCCATAGAGATACTTGTGGAAATGCTTGATGCACTCCACCAATGCCAGTAGTTCTCTCCGTGTTACAAAATAGTTCCTTTCGGGCTTCCCAATTGTGCGGCTATAGTACGCCACTACCTTCTCCTGCCCATCGACAATCTGTGACAAAACCCCTCCAATCGCGTAACCGCTCGCGTCTGTATCCAAAATAAATGTTGAGCCTGGGATTGGATACGCTAGCATTGGGGCAGTGCACAGCCGTTCCTTCAAGGTTTGGAAAGCCACTTCATGTTCCTTCTTCTAATCAAATGACATATTCTTCCTGGTCAACTCATGAAGGCTACTGGCTACGCTGGCGAAATTCGGTACAAATCGACGATAATACGTGCACAGTCCGAGGAAACTTCGTAGCTCATGTAAATTTTTCGGTCTTGGCCAATCCTTTACTGCTTCGATCTTCTCTTTAGCAGTGCAAATTCCCTCCGTAGTAACCTTGTGACCTAAGTAACTTACTTCCTTCTTGAACAATGCACACTTTTTGGGACTTAATTTCAGACCGGCGCCAGCTATCCTTTGGAAAACTTCCTCCAAGTTCTTAAGGTGTTCCTCAAAGCTTTTTCCCAGCACGATGATGTCATCCAGGTACACCAAACATGTTTTCCAATGCAGTCCTTTCAATACTTGATCCATGAGTCTCTCAAAAGTAGCTGGAGCGTTACATAGTCCAAAGGGCATTACCGTAAATTGCCACAGCCCCTCTCCAATGCTAAAGGCTGTCTTTTCCTTATCCTCATCTTTCACCTCTACTTGCCAATAGCCGCTTTTCAAGTCCAGTGTTGAGAACCATTTCGTACCAGATAGTGAGTCCAGAGTATCGTCAATTCTGGGTAATGGATAGCTGTCCTTTTTCGTTACGTCGTTCAACTTCCGGTAGTCCACACAGAACCGCATTTTTCCATCCTTTTTCTTCACTAGCACTACCGGTGAGCTCCATGGACTAGCTGATGGTTCGATCACGCCGCTGTCACTCATTTCTTGTATAATTTCTCTTACCACTTGGCGTTTGGCCAATGGAACACTTCGAGGAGCTTGGCGGATTGGTCTCGCGTCACCGGTATCAATGTGATGCTTCACTACATTGGTCCGACCTGGTTTGGAGCCATCCTTGTCAAATATGGTAGAGTACTTTAGTAGAAGTTGGTTTGCCTTACTCTGGTGGTCTTCTTCGAGCTCTTGCGTCCACGCCGTGATATTATCTGATAGATTACTGTTGCTGGTAGAGACATTTCCCTGGAGCTGTTCACAGTTTATAATCACCTCCACCTCCTGACATTGTTCCAATATAGCTCCTTTGGAAAGCTTGATCGGCGATCGGAACTCATTTAGTACTCTTACCGGTATACGTCCATCTTGCTTTGTCATAGCCAGTGTTTTTCCTATTAGTATATCCTTGTTATCCTTTTCAATGTCCTTGTTATCCTTTTCAATGTCCTTGAATTTATTTAACAATACCGCTTCTGACACCAATTGTGACGAATTCGATGATTCCTTGATTATTTTCCCTGAGTTCGATCACTGTACGTTAAATAAAACACTCCGATTCTGCTTAATAAATAGTACGCTTTATTTACTACTAAAAACCGTAGTACAATATCGCGGGTTAACTCACTGTTCAGTACTTCACTGTACAACACTTGAAAATAAACTGATCGATTTGCGTTGTCTTTGCGCGGTTTATATACCCTAGCAGACAGCAGCTTCACAACCTAGAAATGTCTACACCTTTCTGGTTTATTCGTGCAACAGTGTTCTCGAAGCGTTTATCTATCGTCATCTCCTCTTTGTGCCACATTCGCAAACACGCGAGCTGACTCCCCCTCTGTCGCTCTCACGCCATGTATCTAAACAGCTGTAGTTGTGGTAGTGACGCTAGTGGTGGAAGATGAGCGATTCTTGATAACATTCGCCACAGTAATAATTAGGTTTCGCTTATCACCCATATTTAATTGCTATTGCAAAATCCAATTTATTTCACTAAATTTATCTGTTAAACAAAATTTTCGTCAGCTGATTTTCAACCACCTACCCTGTCAAAGCTTCTACTTTTTTTACGAAAAACGCATTTTTACTTTGATTATTTGATGTTCTAAGCTGTTCTCAATTTGTTTAAGGTTTAATTCACTTATGAAATTTTTCGGGGGTTAAATATTAGAAAAGTATATTTTCTAAGCAGAAAATATATTTGTCATACAGTTGAAGATTGGCCAGACAAATATCCCTAATTGTCTTATTTATAGCAAAGCTGTAAAGCTGTAATTAGACGCTGACAAGTATAAGTATAAGGGGTCAGTTACATAAAGCTTTATTTTGACTTTACCTCAAACTTTGACTTTGACAGAAAAGTTCAGTATACGTATTTAAACGAAGCATGGCAAATTGAAGACCTCAAAGTTGAAGCAAGGTTAAAATTTGGCAAACTCTCAAATTTTGCTTGCTTTGATAATCAGATCTTGATGACTTTGCTTTAATTAAAGAATAAAAAGTTGGAGGAAATAATAATTAATTAATTTTTTCTATATTAAATTAATAAATTAACTAAAACACTACGAATGCAAAGAAAAAAATAACGAAAACAAATGTATAAAAGAGAAGCGTCAAGGCGTTCATTGTAGCATACCTCTGAAGTTGGACGCAAAGTTTTGAGGTAGCAAATGTCAGGCGAGGTTAACAAAGCTTTATGTATTCGACCCTCAAGTAGTTGCTGACGTCATGGTAGACACCTCGATTGTCAGAACTCTGATTTTTTTTAGTTTTCCTTGCTTTAAAACAAAAAAAAATAAAACAATTTTTAAATATTTGCCTTCGCCGAGAATTGAAGTCAGGTGTCCTGCAAGTAGTATATATTTATACCCATTCTGGTATAAAAAGGGTATAATAAGTCTCTTCATAGGACATACTTGAACAAATGCGACCAATTTATTCCATCTAAAAGAGACTAAAAAAGTAGTAGTCTACTGTTCCTCTACGATTGATCCCGAACTAAGGAATTTTTGCAGGGAAATACCATACGAGTACATGAGTAACTCCACTTTTTTGTATGAAAACACATTTTCTAGTTTGATAATTTAATGTGCTAAGCTTTTTCTATTTTTTTTTTATATTTTTTTCACGTATGAAATTTTCAGAGGAATAAAATATTGGAAAAGTATATTTTCTAAGCAGAAAATGTATTTTTCAAACTAAAAAGTGAAGTTAGTTATATACTTGGCAGAACAGTTCTGTTTTTAAGGAGCTTGTTCTGCGTATTTTTTTTCTAAGGAAAATAACAGAAATGTTCTGTTTTTAAGCAAATGTTCTGTTTTTGTTCTGCTTTTTTGTGCCGGCAACCTTTTTTAACAAATGTAATGAGTAGCTCTGTAAAGTTAGTTTGCTCAATAATTTCAAAACTTTATGAAAAATTTAAAATCTTTCAAAATATTTTAAAAATAATTTAGTTTATGTTTAACGCGGTCAAGTGCTTCAGCGAAATCAAAAATTCAGTACGTTAAAATGGCAAAAACATACCAAATTTGGAAGTTCCGTACCCGGAAAAAATTCGTACCAAAAATGGTACATTTCGGCCAAAACGGCAACCGTGGTTATGGTAGGTTTTAAATTAACAAGGAAATGTCTCGCACCATCAAGAAATACTATTCACAAAACGGAAAAATATAAATATTGCAATTTCAATGTTTCACAGACGTTGGCAACATTTTTTACTGCAAAGAGATGATTACGCCATAAAAACACTTTTTTTTTCCAAATATTGAGAGTGTAACCCCAAATAGTTTATAGCCGGGTAGCGAAATTTTCACGTGAAGGCAATACCAAGCCTTAAGTAAAAAGAGTTCTGTTTTTGCAAAAAAAATTGATGGTCACCGTAGTTATATAGAATTAAAAATTTTGATCGCAACACCAGAATTGTAATTTTCAAAAAATAGCTTAAAAAAAATGTGTTTAAAAGAAAAAACAGTTAAATATACTGCACCACCCTAATGTGTGGATTCTTTGCATGGTGTTACTCAAATCAAATGTTTAAATTCCCACACATCATATATATATATATATACTCTCCCGCAAAAACTCTGCGCTTCGAAAATCACTCCCACCCCTTTCCGCGCTTATTACTCTCACATGTACGTACATAAATATACAGAGATCCAGGCAGCTACCACTTACCTTCATTTTTATGGGAAAAAAAAACAAAATGTACCAAATCATATAAATATCATTGCATCCTCGCCATCTTCACGCCATCATCATTCACATAATCCAAGGTATATCGCAGAGCACTTCTGGTTTTCTATATTTAGTTTTTTGTCAATTAAAAAGTTTATATTTTTTTTAATGATATGGTTTTTTTAAAAGTAAAATTCCACAAGGTTACGATAAAAAAGTTCCATTATATATTGAGCATATAAATTTGTTGTAGATATATCCTAATGTATTGCCAACAAAGCCCTCCTAGCGAAACTCAGCTATTCTGTTGTACTACTTTGCTGCACCACCCTAATGTGAAGATTGTTTGTATGGTATCACTCAATCCAAATTTGCATTTGTCACGGCGAGCCACTTACTTGGTATTGTTGTGGACGGGAGATATGTATGTATATTAAGAGAGGGTTGAACAAAATTTAAGTTGGTCGAATTTCGACCACGGGCGATCCTAGTTATAATTAATTTTTTTAAATTTTTGGTTTGTTGTCGCACACCCTGCTCGGCGAGACCTATCGATACATATCAAATTTTATATACCTTAGTATTGTAGTTATTACGAATAGATATATAATAGATATAGATTTTTTGATAAATTTTTAAAGTAGGCGTGGCACCGCCCACTTTTCAGGGATGCATATTTGAAAATTTCACGGGTCATAACTTTTAAACTGATTACGGTAGAACGATGAAATTTGGTACAAGTATACTAGCATAATAGGGGGTATACATGATGTAATTGGACGAAATCCCTTCCCGGGTAGGTAGGTAGATAGGTAGTAAACGGACCAGCACACATAGGCTCCGTAGGTCCCGTTGTGATACCACATAGATCTGAATGACCCCCTACTCGAACCATTTCGTGGATTCCGCGAACCGCAGGATATCCTTTGGCTTATTTCTTAATAACTCGCCAAGGTGATAGAAAATACCAGACCCCAGGTATTTCAACCTCTTGCCCCCAATGCCGGACATTCGCATAGAAGATGACTCACTGTTTCAGGCTCCTCCTTCTCTCTGCAGCTTCTGCAGAAATCATTATAGGGAATGCCCAGCCTTTCCGCATGCCTGTCTAAACCTATATGTCCTGTGAGAAGTCCCATGAGCTCCTCCCTTCTGAGCTTGAGCAGGTCTTCCAACCTACTCGTGATAATGTTGTTGTTGTTGTAAAGAGGTGTAGTCCTACCCAACGCGTACGTTGCCTTAGCCTTAATTGTCATCAATATCTTCTAGCTGTTTCAATAGGGTTGGACCAAAGGGAGATTGGGTTTAGAAGAGTGGGCTCCGTAGAGCAAGTGAATAGCTGGTTGGTATTATGGGGGACGAGCCGCATGCCGGACATTCCTTCCCTGTCCCTTGCGTGCTTGAGGAATATATTCCTCGTTAAGAGCTTGCTGGTCGCGAGCGGCATGCCTAAACCCTTCCAGGACTGTGAAAGCGGAGCGGATGTGCCCCCTCTAGCTAGCTCGTCTGCCGTCTCATTTCCCGGTATGCCGCTGTGTCCAGGCACCCATACCAGATGAATTGAGAGTTGCTCAGCCATCTCGTTGAGAGATTTGCGGCAGCTCTCCACAGCCCTGGAATTGCATGTAAAGGCCCCCAAAGACTTGAGGCCTGCTTGGCTGTCAGAGAAGATGTAGACATCCCCGCCATTGATGTTGTTGTTGTTGTAGCGAGGTGTAGCCCTGCCTAAATGTCAGACAGGGTCACCCCGAGTGTATTGCTCTTGGCCGGGTCGATATAAGAAAACGGCCCGGGTCGTTTCGGCACGATGGGTACAGCACAAGTACTGGTACCGTTCTCGTAGAACCGGCAATACAAGAAACTAGCCGTGAAGGCTATGTAGGTCATTTAGCGTTACCCAGGGTGCACCAACTGGGAGGCGACCTACTTTTACACCCCTTGATGTTCACTGTCTTCAGTAGTTCTACCGCTTCCTGAATAGCGGCCACCTCTGCCTGAAAAATACTACAGTGCTCCGGCAGCTGGAAACCAGCTGAGCGGCGTAAACCCCACCGCCTACCTTATTATCAAGTTTCGACCCATCTATTTACAGATGGATTGAACAGTTGTCGTGGGGATGACCTCTATCCCAGAATTATCTATCGAAACCGTTTTTCGGCAAGCATTAGTCCGAGATGTGCGTAGGGTTATTTTTAAGGATGGAAGAGTGACCTTCACCAAGGGTCCTCCATTCTGGTAAATTACTAATACGCAGGGCGGAGTATGTCGCATATAGTTTACCGGATATATCAACCGGTAGAATGTTGTGGACTGCATTCAGTGCCTCCGCCGTTGTTGTACGTAGCGCCCTACTAACACAAATGAGTGCGCTTCTCTGTACTCTTTCGATTGGGATAATAGTGGAGCTCTTCTCCAGGCCTGTCCACCAGACGAGGACCACATACAGAAGAATTGGTCTTACCAAGGCAGTACAGAGACAAAGTGTGACTTTGGGGGACAGCCCCCATCTATAGCTTATGGCCCCCCTACAAGAGTAAAGGGTCACAAGAGCCTTTTTAGCGCGCTCCTGGATGTTCACCCTCCTTGTAAGCTTTTTGTCGATAATACCCCCAGGTATTTTGCGGAATCACCCAATTTAAGGGTGTTATTACCTATTGCTGGTAACCGTAAAGCCGTAAACAGATACAGCGTTGCGTGACATTTATAGCTTTGGCAAAACCGCGCAATCTCGAAAAAGTATCCCACAATGAACCCGAAAATATACAAGGAAAATTCAGCTGATTATGTCATCGCAAAAAGATAAAACTTGGTTAGCTCTGTTGACAACCCTGTTCACCGACACCCCGGCTAGGTCCGCGTACACCCTCCTACTCGTCAGCAGTTTATGTACGAAAGACTCTAGACAAGGCTCGATGCCCAGGGTCGTCAGGGCTGTCGTTATCGCTTCCGGGGTCACGTTATTGAAAGCCCCTTCAATATCCAGAAAGGATACTAATGTGAATTCCTTATTCGCTAGGGATTTTTCTATATGCGTGACAATATCATGTAACGCTGTTTCCGTGGATCTACCTTTCATATATGCATGTTGGGATGGTATGATTTTGCTCTCTATCTCTTACGTGGGGCTCAATTAACCTCTCCAGTATCTTAAGTTAAGTATAAAAATTACCCTAGAGTTCCTCCAAGGGTTGGGGATGTAATTAAAAGTAAACACCCCTTTATAAATTGCTAGCAACCAAGGGATGCTCAGCTCCAAAGACTTCTGAAGCTGTACGGGCGAAATTCCACCTAGACCCGGTGCTTTGAATGGCTTCAATGACCCAATGGCCCATTCAATCCTTCTATAGTCAAGGTACTGCCCTAGGCTATGCACAACATGACCCCTAGAGGGTTGGTACCTATGGTCGTTTTCCGCTTCCGGAAAGTGGATATTAAGGAGAAGTTGCAGAGTTTCCTCCCCCGTGTTTATCCATGACCCATATGGTCTTAGTAGACACCCCGGCGCACTATAAGGTGATTTAGATAGAATCTTACGTAACCTAGAACCCTCCGATACTGATTCCATGCTGCTGCAGAAATCTCTCCAGAAGGTTCTTTTTCCGTTTGTACTCTCTAAGCTGCTCCTTATAAGCTTCCCATTTCGCATCCTCCATTGAGGCTTATGTCGTGTTAAAGGCTTGTCTATATAGCTTCCTATATCTATCCAGTTCGGAGTTCCACCAGGGTGGTTTTTGCTTACCTCTAACCCTTTTGATGCGGCAGGCTTTATCTAAAGGCAATTGGCAGGCGTTGGTGAACTTATCCACCAGTTCCTCTATTTCTATAGTATCCAGTTTATTATGTAGTTGCCAGTTGGCGTTCTTGAGATTTCTGATGTAGCGATGGTCGGACAAGGAGTGCTCATTATAAACCTTCCAGTTCTGACCATGCCCTCCGCACTTCTTGAACAGAACGTGACGTTCAGAACCTCCCTTCTATTTTTCATGACGAAAGTGGGCTCGCCACCTCTGTTACATATAAAGATATTATGAAATAGGATGAAATCAAATAGTGACTCACCTCTGTCATTAGTGTCGCTACTGCACCACGCCGGGTGATGTGCGTTAGCATCGCCCCCTACGATAATGTGTCCTTTTGTTCTTACGAAAATACGCCGCACAGCCGTTACCTGAGATGGTGCATCATGAGCCATATATCTTGGAACCAATGTGCATACGGCTCCATTGATCTCTATATGGATAGTAGTGGTATCCTCATCGCTAAATTGAGGGAGAAGTAAAATAGGGCTCCTGTATTAGGACTATATCTGCTGCTCCCTTTGACGCGAGGAGGAGCAGCAGCGCAGCCGACCCTTATCTGCAGAACCTGCACCATCGTGGTGACTACGCTCCACCACCGAGATATTTTCGCAGTCATTGGCTTATCCCTTATGTGCTCCTCACACCATTTGCTAAAACCCAGCGAAAAGGAGGAGGACCTCAAAGAGGATATCGATCATACCGGCAACTTTCGACATCAACATCGTTCTCCCCATTGTCGTCCCTCTCCAACTCCGCCCCTAGGTTATTCGCTGACCTGAGATCGCTGGAGGACACCTTAATCTTGACTTCCAAAAAGCCAAAATTAACTTTCCCCTTCGTCCTTTCCAGGAGGGGGAGGGACCCCCTATTTAGCATCAGCCTCACCTGACGCGTAGCCTTAATACTCGCCACTAGGCTAAGGACCTTACTTAATTAATTACTGGTTGGAAGGTCTCGGTTATAGGCCCTGAACACTTCTAGGACATTTCCTGGCTCTTCCGGTTTGGATGGAATCCAAGCCCAAGCCCGTGGTCTACCCGGAATTTCGCTAAAATCCACCGTCTTGATTTGCGCACCCGGGTAGACCTCCTTCATTTTGGCTATCGCCAACTTATACATCGCGGCAGACCGCGAGTCCTCACAGGCCACCACCTTGACCGTTCCCTGGAACCATCCCACTTCTTTACAGGAGGGGATAGTACCAGGGAGCTCGGTCAAGACACTGACCGCGTGGGTGGTCATCTCGGCTCGCACCCATTCTCAATTTGGTCGGAGGGACCTCTCCCCTTTGGGGTTAGCATCAAAGATCCCCAGAAGTATGCTCCCTTTAGCAACTTCAGCGAAGTGGGCCCTTATACTCTAACCCTTTTGGGGTTTGAGGTACCAACCCCGACCTCCATGGACCTGTTGCGTTTCGCGGCCCCCTCTTCGCTCGCCAGACGACTACCATCGAAGTCCGGGACGATTATCCTAGCCCACTCAAGCTCTGCCTTGAGTTCTGCGACGTCACCAGGCAGCGCCTTTTCTAGCAGATCGGGCGTGTACCAGGATCTCTTCAAGATCCTCAGCACTGTCCGTCTGTGATTCGCAGGTGCGTCCATTAGTGGCGGCCTATCGGAGGCTTTTTAGAACGCAGTGGGCGTAGGGAAGGGGTTCATCGGGGCGCACGCACCTGCTTCAGCATTTGCCCCAGTATAGAGCCGATTACTGAGTACACCTCTGCCGGCAGACACAACTCCCTTGGTTGCCCCACCCTCGCTCACTGTTTCCTCTTTGGTGGCAGTTGACTCCGGCGTCACCTGAAGTCCACGCGAAACATTTAACTCAGCCGCAGCGCGGCTGCTAGAGGCGCCCTGCAACACAACTTACTTACTTAAAATAGCCTTTAACCGCCTAGGCCATTTTGGCCGTCCGTGGGATGGGGCCGTGTGTAGAAGTCCACGCAAGTGGGGAAAGCTTCTGATCGCCATTCAACTGGAAATGGCCAGAGCGATTCTTCTATGTGCGGTCCAAGCAGCTCACTACGTCCGGGAAAGCCCACGTATCTCTGGATAGCCACTGAACACCCGTTCGGTGGTGAACTAAAGTGAGAAGGCGACAACCTGACAAGGCCACTCCGACATAATCGGTTTAAGGGCCTGCCAGGGGACTTCATCAGCAGCGTCTGTCACCATGAGGTGCGCCTGCAAGCGGGCGTCTGTCTTGAACCAAGCGGCTCGCTATATAAATGTGTAATTTAAATCCAACCCCCGAGAAACGGGTTGTTCGTAGGGTTTGGTTCCAATGAGATCCTGCAACACAAGAGCGCCGTATAAAATGGGGGATGACCCCTTTTTAGAGTGTCGGCCAAAAAAATCGCGTCCCAACCACGCCCACTTCCAAAATGGAAAATTTCGAAAATCATATGAAAACTACCGCTGGGTATTTAATGTTCTGTTTACCCGAACTTAGACTTCCTTACTTGTTTTAATATATCCCCAATTCATAGTGTTTACGCGGCATAAGCTATGATTATTTCGTTTATTTCATATATTCTGCATTACATACCAATGTAATTCGCAGATAGTTTATAGAATTTTCTGAATACATAGCTTATAGCCGCTTCAACAAATCGTGGTTTTAGCACTGCGCTAGCCTCCTATGCAAAGGATTAGAAGGGGATCTACGCCCCTAATGACAACGATGCATATAAAACTATTTGCAAGGGATCTACGTGCCTAAATAAATACTAAGTGTAAATTAATAGAAAATGTGGGTAAAGTGAGTGTCAATCAGCTTAAGCTGTTAACTGCCTGAGAGCCTAGTGCTGAGTATCATTCAGCTTTTGCTGCTAACTGTCTCGTTAGGCCTAGCGCTCACCCTCATTAAATAACAACAATAAAGTTTAATAAATGGGTTTTACATTCCACTAAACTAAATAGAAAATTAAAATAATAAAATAAATAACATTAAAAAGTTTTTGGGTTTCGAACCGGCAACCCCGGCCAACTCCCTCAACCACATAATATAACAACAACTATAATAATAAACTGCTCGCCGCCCACCATTTAACTCCAGCTTAGACACATAGCATAATATTTTTTGATTTCAGGTTACAATAAAAACGAACATTTGGAATAAAAAATCACGCTATTTTTTATTGCAAATTTTTGAATAATAACAAACTCATGTTTTGATTTCAAGTTAAAGTCCGGTCAAATAAGACATTTGTAATAACAAAAATTCCGACAGAGGCAAATTTTTGTGGAGAGCTTAGGTTCGCCGTCAGAAAGAAAACTTCAAAAATCGCTATCGATCCCATTTGTGCTAAAAATGTTATTCCAGATCAAAGATCAACATTTTAGGTTTTTTGGATTTGTTTCGAAAAATTACCTGAGACCAAGTTGTGGACAAGAAAATTCACTAAAAAAATGGTCCTACCACTTTTTGTAAGGGTCGCCAGTTGTGAGATATAGCGACTGTAAGATTACTAGCTAGCCCGGCAGACGTTGAACTTAAGCTAAGTCATTTTCATTTTCCAGTCAAAATGGTTATTATGAAAAAAGAGAACTTGAAACTTATATTTTTGGATAGTCTATCATAAACATTATACACATATGTAATTGTAATTAGTTTCTGGTTTTAATATTACTAATATTATTTTACATTATTTTGGTTTTGTTTTTACAGATTTTGAGCAAAACAAATCGATATTTTACAAACGGCTATTCACATCAACAAATCGCTTCGGATTATGTTATCACTTTCGTAGACTCTCCACCGAACTCTGAGGAATCTTGGACAGGTAAGCTTTAGCAAAAGTAACATTATTTATATATAAATACGCAAAGTTCAAAAGTTTTTCTCCTTTTTTGCAATAATCACAATTCTAAGGTACACAAAATTTTGTATGTATCGATAGGTCTCCTTGAGATGGGTGTGCATCAACAAACCAAAAATTAAAAAAATTTATTATAATATTAAAAAACTAATTTAAAAGTCACACCACTAAAAATGCTAAACACTAGGGATTCCAATTCCGGGATCCCGTAGTTTTGTAATTACTAGAACTAAATCCCGGGTTCACCGAAAATAAATTTTTAAATACATTTAAGTTATCTTGTATATATGTACTTTAAGTAGAACATGATTCTGAATGATTCTAAACTTCTACTAAAAACATCCCCCTTTGAGGGAAAAATAACTATTACTACAACATTTGCAACACCGCCTTTTTACGCCTTTTTAATTAATCCGAGTAATATATATGATTTAAAGTATGCATTTTCCAAAGGAATTAGCTTATCAGTCATTGGGGGGAGCTCGAGAGCATCCTTCGTAATACAGAAAACATGCTTCATAACGAAAATCATTCTAATATCAACGACGAAGTGGTTGCAGTTGACAAGCCCGTTAGTCTTAAAGAAAAGTTACATCAAGTTTTGACTAGTAGCTCCAAATTTCCATCAATAGAAACGAATATAAATTAAAAAAGTAAGGAAGTCTAAGTTCGGGTAAGCCGAACATTAAATACCCAGTGTATGGAAACAATAGTAGTACCTATAAGTTATATATTTTCTATATATATTATAATTTGGGAAAAACGAACTCAATAAATTTATTAGTTAGTTTATAAAATTAATATTTATTTATGCTGCGGTATAACATATATGTACATTGTTCGTGTGCCCTCAAAATATTACTTATAGTTGAATGCATTTCTTACTTCTAATATACTTACGCCCAACTTGTGACAAAGTTTTAAATTGAAAAAAACACGTTTGGGCCAGTTTTTCGAAATTCAAATTATTTTCAAAGTTATAGCTATCACCACTTTTCGAAATTCCTTACTTTTTGATGTAAATAACTTCCGCTCCCTTAAAGTGCCAAAAAAATTTTTTTTTGCTAATAGTTACTAATGCAATGCCCAACAACATCATTCAAAAGCGCCATCTCGCCACGATGGAGAAGTTAAAAATTGCGAAAAATTGGAAATGTCCTTTTGTAGAAGATACCATCTTTTATATATATTTAAAATATTAGCAAAATCGGTTTGACCAATCGTGAGAAAATCTTAAAAAAGTGAGGAATTTCGAAAACTGTTGATAGATATAACTTTCAAAATAATTCGAATTTTGAAAAATTGTATACGTATTTTTGTTTAATCGTTCTGAGCCATACTACCCACTTTCAATAAAATAGAATGCCGTCGAAAAAATTATAGGTGGCTCACTTAACAAAATTAACTCATCTTTTAAGACTCGTTAATAGTAGACAATTACTTACAAATTTAACTACCAAATTATACTATAATTATACTATTTTAGTTATTTACCTTACCGAATTATGTCAATTTATGTGATTTTCGAAATTTTCCATACTGAAAGTGGACGTGATTGGGAAGCGATTTCGTTTAATTTCAACAGGTATACTTCCTATAACTCTAGTATACCTTGTGCCGAATTTCACGATTCTACCGTAATCAGTTTAAAACTTACGAATAGTCTTTTAGGTGATTTTCTAAATTTTCGATATCGAGAGTAGCCGTGGTTGGACGGGGATTTTATCCAATTTCATCACGTATACTCCCAACAGTACTAGTATGATTTGTGCCAAATTTCATCGTTCTACCATAATTTGTTTAAAAGTTACGACCAGTCGAATTTTCAAAAATGCCTCCCTTGAAAGTGGGCGGTACCACGCCCACTTTTTAAAATTTAACAGAAAATCATAATAGAATGATAAGAGAGATTCACCTATGAAATTATATCATTTTATCAATTTCAGCTACCGATATATGTCAGTTTATGTGATTTTCGAAATTTTCGATGCCGACAAAAGGGACGTGGTTATAATCCGAGTAATCTGTATACCATGCAAATTCCTCAATTTTTACTCAAATTTACGATCTCGAAAAAGGGGGCGTGGTTATCATCCGATTTCGCCCGTTTTCAATAGCAACCTACCTGGGCCAAAAAGTAACCTGTATATAAAATTTCATGCAAATATCTTAATTTTTACTCAAGTTATCGTGTACAAAGACGGACGGACGGACGGACGGACGGACAGACGGACGGACATGTCTTAATGGACTCCTCTTTTCAACCTAAGAATTTTCATATATGGAACTTTATATCTATCTCGATTATTTTGTGCCGTTACAAACAGCCGTTATGTGAACAAAGTTAATATACCCTTGTACTAGTACTAGTACACTGGGTATAAAAAAGGGTTGGGGAAAGAAATTGATATTTTTTGGAATGGGGGGCAACAAAGGCTATTAGATATATTCAGAAAGCATTTGACTTTTTGTCAACTGTTCAACCCACCAGTATTGAGGCAGAGGTTCAGGTTAAGAGATGACACTATTAATGCAATAATTTCTTCAACTTTTCTCTAAGTCAAATGGCATTCATTTTTATTTTTATTTTTTTGTAAGTCGTTATTAATCAAATATATGAGTATGTATATTTGGCTATGTTTACCAGTAGTACAAACAACTTACATTTCAAGTTCCTGAATAGTAACTTTGAGTTACAAATTTAATGTTACTTTTCGTTCGTATTTTTATAACTGCCTTGATAAATACACACGTACATACTTAAATGAATTACTATAATTTAGTCTACTTTATTACATAGATATCGGGTGCCATTTTTAGCAAAAAAAAAAATTTCGGGACAATCCCGGGATTGAACTTTCAAATCCAGAAAATCCCGAGAGGCTAGAAATCCCGGAAATTGGATTCCCTACTAAACACATATTCACTTTATATGGCCTCTGTTGTGTGTGTAGGTATGACCACTTGCATTCATTGCTGTTGCTGAGAGCGAGAACAAGAGTTGTTTTGTTGTAAACATTTAGCCAGCAATAATAAACATGAGCCCGTCAACTCTTTTAAATTAAAAAAATGAAAGCAGATGAAATAAAAGGAAGGAGGAGTGGAGTGGGAAAGATAGGAAGAGAAAGGAAAGGAAAGGAAAGGAAAGAAAAGGAAAGGAAAGGGTGGGAAAGGAAGTTTAAGTAAAATAAAGTAAGAAAATTAAATGAACTGAAAAGAGAGAAGATTTAATTAAATTGAAGAAAAAGAGAGGAAGGGAAACGAAAAGAAAAGGAAGGAGAGGAGTGGAGTGGGAAAGATAGCAAGAGAAAGGAAAGGAAAGGAAAGAAAAGGAAAGGAAAGGGTGGGAAAGGAAGTTTAAGTAAAATAAAGGAAAGAAAATTAAATGAACTGAAAAGAGAGAAGATTTAATTAAATTGAAGAAAAAGAGAGGAAGGGAAACGAAAAGAAAAGGAAGGAAAGGAAATTAAAGAAAGGAATGTTAAGTAAAGGAAAGAAGGGAGTGAAACGAAAGGAAATAGTAAAATTAAGTAAAATTAAATGAAATAGATTCAAAAGTTTAATAAATCAGAACAAATACGAATATAAATTGAAACTGTATTACTAAATGGTGTGAAAGGAGAAAGACAAAAAGAAGGGAAAAGTAAAGAAAGAGGAAAAATAAAGGAAAGTACGACACGAGGAAGATACTTCGGAAGAGGTAATATAAATATTAAAATAAAGTTTTGTGGTTGAATTTTAAGCACTGGGCAAACTCTAGTATTATTTATTAACTGATTTTATGCGTAGAACATTATCAAGGTGACCAGGTATTGAAACCAGAGTTTAAAGATTTCTAGCCACCGTACCATTTCAAACAACACTAAAAGGAAGTGGGGGTTTATATTATGATTATAGTGGGAAAACTATAGCATTTACGAGAAAAACTGGCATGACACTTTTCATGGAGAACCGAATCCCGAACAACCTGTAGAAGAAAACTTTTTGACAGATTTTTCCGTTACTGAAAGAAATACAAACCCCGAAAACAATGCATTTTTACCTTTATTTTTTACCTTTTTATGTTCATTAGTATGAGAGTTACATAAACCAACCGCAGGCTTTTTTAGTGTTTATTGAAAAGAGCTGCACAGAGCAAAGCCTCTTTTTCTGATTTTCAAAACTGTAGACAAACAGGGCTAAAATATATGAAATTTGCGATACATAATGTTTTTATTTTCCAGACGAACAATCTAAGGGATCACCCGGCCCTCAAATTATTGACGTACAAACAATTTATTCAAACAGTGAAACGCGAAAGAGACGAATGGATTGGGACTCATTGGATATAGGCCAGAGTGGAGTCCCAGCTACAGCACAGTCTGGAGAAGTAGCTGCGAAAATTGCACATCAAGAAAAGGAAAGACAAAAGAAAGAAAAATCGACTGGTAAGTATGTTTAATTATTCATTAACCCCCATATTCATAAAAAATAAAATTGGTTTATAAAGGTTTTTAAAATGAAATTTTCATACAAATTTTGAATTATAAGAGTTTATTAAACCCTTTATAGTGGGGTAACTATTGAATTTTCATTTTTGTGGTTTCTGCGGTCAGTTTCAATTTCATTTAATAGGGCATCGTAGGCTGTTTTGCCCCATTTTTAATTTTAAGTTATCGTTGGAAAATATAAAACCGTGCATAAAACTTTCTTTTGTTGCCATTTAAACTACATATGTCAATCATCTCAACCATTCAAATATAGCGCTATGGATTGGTCCAATGTAAATAAATATTTTTAGTTGTATTAGAACATATGTATGTTTGAATTTGATAAGTCCCATCACAAATAAATAAATTTTTTACATAAATACATACAGAGGCGTGGCGTGGCCCCCCCTTCGTCACTCGAATAATTTTGCAAATTTTAATTTTACAGCAGAATTATCAAATTTCCTTCTAGTTAAGGAAAAAACCTTGCCGCGGTACGAGGTCTTAAGTCGATAGCCACAGGGCTACGCTACCTTTGTGATCATAGATCGGCATGGACTACGTCACGAGAGCAGCCTAGTCTCTCTGGCGCGACGACAAAGATCTTCCCCCTCCCAATCCAAGGTGTTATGCGACACCGTGCCCATTGGACGTTTGCAGCCGGGAGGCAAATCGTGCCTGTAATCGAACGGAGCCTCTCTGATACCGGGCCGCCTCAGAGAGTATCTATGGTCTTATCGCGGTATGGGGCTCTGCCGCGGCGGACGACACATTTTCCCCTCACTCTATCCTTGACCCTAAGCTGGCCTTGTCCGGCGATGGGTCGTACGAGCAAGATGAAAAACACAAAACAAAACATTAAACAATCAACAACTTCGTTCACTCCTCAGCAGAGGAGCTATGCTGGATCAAGCTAAAGCACAACCTATAAATCTCTATCAAGTAAGAGGTACTTGATGGGAGTCAGCACCAGTGTGGCTGCCTACGCAGCTAAGCGGACAACGGCGCATGCTGAACTCAGTCTCTTAACGCCTGTGGCAATGGTCTCACGACCTGGCCTCAGAGATGCAAAAGAAAGAGAAACAGTAAATGGGCTGTCCGGACTATTCTGCGTACCTGGAAAAACAATTGGCCGCTAGGATCCTGAAGAAATATGAGGGTGTTCCGCAGGAAACGCTGTCGCCGAGTTCCAGGAAATGTGTGGAGTTAGCACAATCTCTTATACCGGATTTCCAAAGCAGTTATAAGCCAAAGAGGGTAAACGGAAACCCTTTCAAACGCCACAGATCGGACGTGGAATTAAAACCCCATCCCAAGCGGCATGAAAACACGCCCGGAGTGAGTAAACCAAGCTTTGCTGATGTAACCAAGGACAGGATCCTTATAGGCATTCTTGACCGAGGCAACGACCGTTTGGCCATTCCCAAGGACCAGTGGCGGCATGTCCGGAATGCACTCGGAAACGCTGTCATCGACGTTTATTTGGAGTCTCTTGGTGGTTCGGCGGCGGTCAGGGATGCGGATTGGCACCAGGGACAGATTAAAATTGTCGCGTGCGACGATGCAAGAACTGTTGCACTGTACAAGGTAGCAGCTGCAAGACTGGGTGAAGTCTACGAAGGTGCAAAAATCGATGTCGTCGACTGGAAGGACATTCCGGCTCGGCCAAGGGCAAGGGCATGGATTCCAGCCATCCCTGCAGAGCCTGAGCGAATTTTCACGGTGCTACGGATAATGAATCCGTCCCTTCCGACGCAGGACTGGAGTGTCACTTTGGTCGGGGATGCGGTAGAGCCAGATAGACAAGTGGTATTCACCATGAATAAGGCGGCACTCGAGCCCCCTAAAAGGTGTAATGGGCTAGTGCACTACAGTGTAGGCCAGATCGTTATCCACGTATACCGGGGCGATGCACAGCGCGCTGCCATCGCGGCTTCTCTGGGAGACTCGGAAATCGAAGTACAGCAAGAGGAAACCGAGGAGTCCAACGCGAAAAGCATGTTATTCGCCAACTCGGAGATGGAAGACAGTCTGCTGGACGGGGAAGGCCTCGACGTCACGGTGGTAGCAGCCCATCCTGAGAGCAATATCTCCGATGCTTCAGACAGCAGGGCTCCCGCTACGCCAAATCCCGCAGTTGCTCTGAACAACTCGTCGTTGAGAGACAGCCTTCAGAAAAGGGCAGACCTCGACGATATGGGGACGGCAAAGAAGTCTGAGCGCTCTCATGTTCGTGGTGCTTCAGATAAATCTGCACAAATCTAAAGTAGCCTCGGCTGCTTTATGTAGTCGTCTTTCTTAAGGCGACGTGAATGTGGTCCCCATCCCAGAAGCCGGGGTCAACAGCTCGAGGATTTGCAGACTGTGGTCTAAGTGTTTCAAGCTCATTCGAGCCAGCGAGGAGGGCAAAGTCAGAACCTGTATTTTGGTTAAATCTGACCTCAACACCTTTCTTCTACCTAACTATACCAATGGTGACATTACCGCTGCAAGTTTAACAGTCGGCAGCACCAGCCTGACGTTGGCGTCGGTCTACATGCCCTACGACGCCGAAGAACCTCCACAACAAAGGGAGATGAGAGATCTGGTGTAAAATGTTTGTACGGGACATCTTATTATAGGAGCGGACTCTAATGCTCATCACGTCCAATGGGGAAGCTCCGATATCAATGCCAGGGGCGAGTCTCTGTTTGACTACCTATTAACAGCCAACCTGGTAGTTTGCAACGTCTATGTATAGAAGAACTAAAAAATTTAGTATAAGTACAGCAATTTAGATACATATAAGGTTTGTTTACTGACCAAAAAAAAGTTCAGAGCAGGTTAGAGCAGAGCAGGTTAGAGCAGAGCAGAGCAGGGCAGCTGTCAAAATAGAAATAGAGCAACTTAGAGCAACTCAGAGCAGAAATGCCATGAAACACTTGAATCTCGATAGTTTCTTTTTATTTGGTTTTTTTGTTTAAATCTTCAAAATTAATGCAAATTCACGTATACAAAAACATTGATTTTCTTGCAAGCTAATTTTTTTGAAGTTTTCAAACATTTTTTTTTTTCCTGACTGACAATTGCTTCTCTGCTCTAACTTACTCCATAAAAAAAGGTAGAGCAGAAATTTGTGATCTGGATTACTCTAGTTTTGTTTTGAGCGTACTCATGAAACAAAAGATAGAGCAACCTAGAGCAAGAAAAGTGTTCGTTAAACACAATTTTGTGAAATATCTCAATCTGGCGTAAGCTAGAGCAGCCCAATAAACAAACCTATAAGTATAATGGTAAGTATAATTGGTTTACGAAGGCGTACAAATATATGATGACCTTAGTTGTGTGTGCTTCAATTAAAATTTTACTTAATAAAATCTAATTACCCCCCTTAGAAAAATCCTGGCCACGCCACTGCATACATATGTACATACCAGTACATACAAACAAATAATTGTTTGAAGCGTGTGTATTTATTTATGTAGTGTCATTAGCGGACTAGATTACAGCATCCCAAATTATCACAAAATAATTTAATCTGTAAATCGGAATATTGTAACCTCAAAAACTGCGATCAGTTAGCATGTGAACACCAAAAACAAAAGTTGAGCTAAGGTACACGAAGTTGCAAATACTACATAGTACAACTGAGCCTTAGACTAAGCTTGTTTGGAAAAAGTTTTTAAAATTTTTTATTTGAAGCATAACTCAAACAATAAATGCAGAACCATGTTTTTCCAAAAAAAAAAAAACTAATGGCGGCGATATACCGAAAGGTTATCATAACCTCTAACGAGATTTTTAGCCGAGCTTCTCTTTCCAACTTGTGGTGTGTTGCTTTTGAGTTTTTCCTACAAGTTGGCGGGACCTACAGTTTTTTGCCGACTCCGAACGGCACTTGCAAAGCAAATGAATTTTTTGCTGATAAGCTTCTCATGGCAGAAATACACCCGGAGAGTTTGCCAAACTACTGCCGAGGGGCGACCCCGTTTAGAAAAATTCGTTTTAGAAGGCCGAACACTTAACCGCTACACCACGGCGGCCGCCAAATAATGACAATAATAATCGCATTTATTCTTGGTATCAAACAAATTTCTTCGGTACGATCTTTAATTCTCTTATAAAGATATAATATTCGCAGAGTCTCGTGGTTGGTTGTGATTACAATATAAAAGTTCTCTCATTTCAATTATAAAAGGAATATATATCGCTCATTTGCTACAACATCGTCATAAGTCAAAAAACCCAAATTTTGAGTTAACATCACTAATATATCGGAAAAAATATGTTTGATCAACTGGCAAAGTGTTATATCCGAGGTTTTAACATTTCACGCAGCATCGCGATAGAATTAGTTACTTATCCCATATAAATATACAGCAATTCAAAAACTAAAAATGCGTTTTCCGTAATATCACATTTTTTGAGTTATGACGATGTTGCAGCAAATGAGCGATATGCAGAATTGTAATAATACACACAGACATACCTAAGTGTGGAAGAGATATAAAATTCGCTTCCCAACAAACATCGAGCACCAAAATCTCAAACGTTTGAGAAAACATCTATTCTCAACTTTTTCTCAAATATTGTTTATATAACAGGATTTTTTGTTGAACTATATTAATTAAAAAAGTATTAAGTAAAACTTAACTGCATAAAAGGAAACCTGCTTTTTATTAAAATGGGTATTTTTTTTGCATGATTGGCATCTCTGAATAAATATTTCAATGAGAGCATGTGGATTCCATTTCGATCCACTCCGCTCAGTTTGAGAAACGTTTGAAAATTCTACCGTTCTCAATTTGAAAATAAGGGAAAATCCCATATTAAAAATGAGCCTGATAGGTTGAGAACGCTATCAAATTGAAAACGAACGTTTGAGATTTGAGAAGATGATTGGTTCTCAAATGCATCTCAAATTGAGATTAGCTGAAAATGTTTGTTGGGTTAGTACACATGACGTCATTAGAATAAAAGTGAATTAACAGGCCTATTAGTATTTTCTTCTTCTTGCGATCAATTAAGCGTGATCATGAAATTTACAATAGGGTAAGATCACCTGAAGTGGACCCCCCATTTTTCCATTGATTATCAAATTCAGGTATGAGTACTTTTTAATGGAGTATTCACTATAGACAATTAATCCCCAAAGGGGTTTTTAAAAATTTTGTTTTTAACAACAACAACAACAATTTTTGTTTTAGAAAAAAATTGTATGACTTTTAGTGAAAAAATCAATAACTCAGAAGATATTAGAGATATTCTAATGAAACTTTCAGGATTCATAGTTCAATACTTGGACTTTAATAATATATACAGAAATTAAAAATATATATTTATTTCCATACTGTTAATTAGTTTTTAAGTTACAAACCAGAATATCTCTGACTTCTCCCTCAAAAAACAAAATTATTTTTTCTCAGTACTATGCATTAAACGTCAAAGTAACAGAATCCGCAAAAAAATTTCACTGCTCGTAATTACTTTCAACAAAAACTAATTTTTCATGTCGCGCGGTTAGCGCTGTTGGTCCTTGACTTACCTTTGATCTACTCTGTAATCATAAAATAGAAGCAATACTTTACTTTTCAAATAAATATATTGTTAATTATGAATATTTTTATTTAATAAATATTTTTCGAAAGTGAAGAAATTAAATATTTATGTTATAATTTAATTTTAAATCTTTCTATTTTTAAACACATACTTTATTTTTAACAATTTTAATGTCTTTGGAAAAAAGCTTGCACTCGAGTGATGTGTTATCTAAAGCTTTGTAATAATGATATTTGCGTGTATTTTTGACTGTAAAAGAACGTTCATGTCGTGACTTATATTTTTCCTCATGAGATTCATGGTCTTGTTGAGAGCAGAAACCAAAATTTACTTTTTTAAATGATTTTTCAGCCCATTTAAACAATGAATATGCATTAATAATGTGGTTATCATTATCCCTTTGAAGACTTGCACGATAAGCTTGTCTTTTCACACTTCCTGCCAATCCATCACATGCTCCTTTCCCGTGAGATGTAGCAAAAAAGTTCCATTCCGCGTCAACGTTAAAATCGGTTTTGTGGTAAATCAAATTTGTAAAATTATATTTATTTTTATACTGCGAAGCAGCTCCGTCCGAAAAATATAAAAGTTTTTTAATCTTATCTGCTCCGAATTTATTTTTTAAGAATTCAATCAATTTAAAATTAAAAAGGTGAACATTAAAATTGTTAAAAATAAAGTATGTGTTTAAAAATAGAAAGATTTAAAATTAAATTATAACATAAATATTTAATTTCTTCACTTTCGAAAAATATTTATTAAATAAAAATATTCATAATTAACAATATATTTATTGTAAAAGTAAAGTATTGCTTCTTTTTTATGATTACAGAGTAGATCAAAGGTAAGTCAAGGACCAACAGCGCTAACCGCGCGACATGAAAAATTAGTTTTTGTTGAAAGTAATCACGAGCAGTGAAATTTTTTTGCGGATTCTGTTACTTTGACGTTTAATGCATAGTACTGAGAAAAAATAATTTTGTTTTTTGAGGGAGAAGTCAGAGATATTCTGGTTTGTAACTTAAAAACTAATTAACAGTATGGAAATAAATAAATATTTTTAATTTCTATATATATTATTAAAGTCCAAGTATTGAACTATGAATCCTGAAAGTTTCATTAGAATATCTCTAATATCTTCTGAGTTATTGATTTTTTCACTAAAAGTCATACAATTTTTTTCTAAAACAAAAATTGTTGTTGTTGTTGTTAAAAACAAAATTTTTAAAAACCCCTTTGGGGATTAATTGTCTATAGTGAATACTTCATGAAAAAGTACTCATACCTGAATTTGATAATCAATGGAAAAATGGGGGGTCCACTTCAGGTGATCTTACCCAATAGCATTCGTTCATTACTAATTTCCACTGGCAGTTTCAAATCTTTAATTAATTTGAGTGCCGGACAAACCAAACAGAAAAAATAATAAAACTGTGTTATTAATTGCTTGAATTCAACTGGGCTCATAGTATTTAACGACAAAAAAAAAATAAAAATAAAAATAAAAAACACAATACACTAGTTTAGTAAAGTTCTAACTTAGTTACTAGGATCGTCGGCATTGCTTATATGTAGCATTTTTTGGGAGTTTTCTCGATGGAAAACGAATGAAACATAACCAACGTGATCCATTAGTCTTCGCAAAGCAAAGAACGTAATAATCTATGTTACTTGTAGATGCCTGTCTATAACTAAAATTAAACATGTTTTAAAATATAGAATAGCCTTTGAAGAAGCAAAGGAAAGTTGGTGAAACGTCGGCCAGTAAAGTGAAATAAAAAGTTTTATTTGCAATATACACTGTATATCGAGTTATCTTACAAACATATACATTAGAGTGGGTCGATTTAAAAAGTGAAAAATCGCCATCGCGAAACTGTTCTACGGGTCATTTTAAGCAACTTTGCTGAAGAAACTATGGGTCTGAAATCAAGTTGGAACCCCCGGAAATAGCGTAGAAGTTTAATAGTTAGGTAATGAAATTTTTATATAAGACCTATTACTCTGTGTGACAGTGAACATTTACTTTTTACCGGACATACCCTAAGTTGTAGTCCTAGTCAAGCACACAAAAACTAAACAGCGAGAATTTCCAATATACGGTCCACATCTAGAAATAGGGGTCGAATACCCCTTTTTTTTGTTTGAAGGATATATCTCTACATATAATGACAACTACTGACTGGAATCAAATGAAACAATATGGGTATCAAATGAAAGGTACTAACGAGTACTTTCATAATCAATGTGACAAATTTAAATATCTCAGCTGGTTTTGGAAATATATCCTGAAATTTGAGACGGAAAACAGAAGGATGGGACAGTGAACATTTACTATTTAGGGGGTATCACTTTAATTGTAGTTTTAGTTAAGTACACCCGAATTCACAGCACAGTTTGTGAGTATGGCACAGTTTATTTATTGTCTGTACAAAATCATTTTGTATAACTAAATTTTTTCGGAAATACATAAAGAACTATGTTTTAAAGTCCTGCTTGCTTTCCATGCGTGGTATTTTCTTTCGACTTATATCAGTCACAGCCATGACATTTATACGTGTTTTCTCCGTTGCGCGCCGAGAAACACTGGCTAACAATTGCACATATCGTTCAGTTCCTTGTATGTGGCATGGGACTTGTGGGTCAGGTAGTGGTAGGTCATCAAATTCTAAATACTCCTTCAAATGGTTGTAAGCAATGTTTCTAGTAATAGGCGGTTCTTTTAAAATGTTATCATCATCCAAATCAATCATGTCAATATATTCGGAGCACTCAAAATTAATTTTATATTTTTTGTACTCTCTAAGTTTTGTTGTATCGCAAAGAGTGTCACGGTAGTACAAAATTTTTTTAATTGCCTGATCACGTACTGATTTACGATCATCGTAAAGCATTGATAGCATAACATTCTCTGGATGAGCGAAGTAAGAATTATTTTGGACTACTGCGTTGATAATTTGTCGTTCCTTGGTAGGAAGAAATTGTGTGAGACGTATAAATTTGAATAGAAGGGGACTACCATATATAACGGAATGGTAGTAATTAATGTTAAAATACATTGGAACATAAACTTTAATTACGTATTCGGCTAGAGTTTTTAACTCGGAAGATGGCAAACTTGTTGCAACGTACAATCTTAAAATACGACTGGCCTTAGTTAACCAACGGGAGTGCGCTACCGGGCCAGGTTTTATATTCGATAAATCAGCAGAAATAAAACCATCCGATATTGCTGACGCCATTTGAAGCAAATACTTTACGTCAGTAGATAAATCCCGCTTCCATTCATCTGATGTAGAGGGTGGCATGTTCTGTAGCGGAATGGTTTCAAACTCAACTACACTCTGAAAAAAAAATTTTTTTTTTTTTAATTTTACAATGTTCTTGAACCAAGTACAACTGTTAAGCTACACTGCACCAAATTAAATTAAATTCGTCTAATTTGGCAAACAAATTCATTCTGCGGACAAACATTCTCGAAATAATTTTGCCAAAAGCGACGCATTTGGTGCAGTGTAAATGTATCATAAGGCTATGTTACCACAGACTTTCTTTTTCCATAGGGTACCTCAGCATTTATCTCTAAAAATACATTAGACTATGGGTCCTATTGCGAAAAACTGCAACTTTTAATTTTATTATATTACTATGAATATTAAACAATTTGATCATATTTAAGAATAGCTCCAGAATCATACCTTCCAAATAAGGAAGTCCGGGGTAACTAGGTTAGGTTAGGTAGAAGTGGCTGCCGCAAAGGCACACCTAGGCCAGTATTAAAAGGCCCGTTGTGATACCATCAACACTAGGAAAGTCCCGGGACCCGGCCATATGGAAAATCCCAGTGCTATTGGGACTCTCCACATAGCAGAATCCCGGGGCTGACACTCCTAAAACCGACACCGTTACACCTCCTCGAACCATTTAGATGACTTGATGAAAGCCATCAAGTCCTTTATGTCCAGCTCCGCTACCTGGCGTAGGCTATCCAGGAAGGGAACTCCGAAAAAGCGCCTTCTCGCGCCGCTTAAAGCCGGGCAGTTGCAGATGAGATGCTCCACCGTTTCCTCCTCCTCATCATCCTTGCAACTCCTACAGCATCGTCGGTAGGGTACACCCAGACTTGCTGCGTGCCTTCCAATAAGGCAGTGCCCGGTTAAAACCCCTATTAATATAGATATATCCCTTCTTCTTAGGGTGTAAATATATTTAGATCTTTTAATATCCCATTTTGGCCAGGATTGTTTGGATACTCGGCACCCTGGCGATAAAAGCCATCTTTCATTGGCTTGTCGGAGTGTATGCTCCTTCAGCATCACCTGAAGAACCTGCTTGGTCGTGCCCTGCCTAGCAAGTTCGTCTGCCCTACAGTTTCCCTCAATGTCCCTGTGTCCCGGGACCCATGTGAGGCTCACGCGGTTCTGTTGGGCCATCTCCTGAAGAGATCGACGACAGCTGAGCGTCAGTTCAGAGTTGAACAAGTAAGAGCCAAGGGATTTGACTGCCGCTTGGCTATCGCTGAAAATAACGATATTCTCTCCGATAGCGTGTTGCCCTATCCAAGCCGCGGCGTCCATGATTGCTGAGACCTCAGCCTGGAAGACGCTGCAATGATCAGGCAGTCTGAAGGAAAGCTCAAGGTCCAGATCCTTGGAATAAATCCCTCCTCCAATTCTGCCGTCCAACTTCGAACCGTCGGTGTATATGGAAATGCCGCCATTAGTAGCAGGACACCGATCCGCCCTCTCCCAGTCTTCCCTGCTGGGAATGTTTATTCTGAACCAGCTATCTCCGACTGTTGTGGTTGCACAACGGTCCGTGCTCGGAGGGAAGAATCCAGAATACCGGAGTGTCCAGTAGTGCCTGCGCCCCAACCGGAAGTTTCCCTTAGACGCAGAGCCGATGCTGCCGCTGCCCGGCACCCTTCCAGATCGAGTGGCAAAATGCCAAGAATGGCCTGGAGAGCTTCGTTGGGCGTTCTCAACGCGCCGCTTATACAGATCATGCTAGATCTGTGGACTTTACCTAACAGGTTTAGGTTGGCTGCCTTGCTCAGCGCAGGCCACCATACCACGACTCCATACAGCATAATTGGCCGGATTATCGCAGTGTAAATCCATCTGCAGATTTTGGGACTGAGCCCCCATTTTTTGCCAATGGCTCTTTTACAGGTGTAAAGTGCAATGCACGCTTTCCTCTGGCGCTGGATGACATTCTCCTTCCAGTTAAGCTTTCTATCCAGAACTATGCCTAGGAATTTGGCTGTGTCAGCCAAGTTCAGGCGCACGCCATTTAGTTCTGGTAGGCTTAGCGTTGGTGTTTTGTACCGGTTAGTATAAAGGACAAGCTCCACTTTTCCCGGGTTGATATTAAGTCCGCAGCGAGATGACCACGAGGAAACTGCTCGCAGTGCTACTTGCATCAAGTCACACAGGGTTTGTGGGAATTTGCCCCTGTATGCAATAGCTAAATCGTCTGCATATGCAACAGATCATCCAGTTCTCCTACTGATGATGGAGCTTGTGGGGGTAACACTGGTAGGTCCCTAACTAATATTTGATTATGTAGCTGCCAATTAGTGTTGCGTGGATTGCGTTTCATAACAGGCTGCTCAACAGAAAAATCTAAGGCAATTTCTATGTACCGGTGGTCGGAAAATGAATGCTCCTCAAGAACACGCCATTTCCTAACCCACTCATAAGCGCCTTCGCTACAAATAGTGAGGTCTATGACCTCCCTACGGGCTTTAGTGATAAAAGTAGGCTCGTTACCCACGTTACAAACCACCAGGTTAGTTGTTAGTAGGAAGTCAAACAGAGACTCGCCCCTAGCGTTAATATCGGAGCTTCCCCACTGGACGTGATGAGCATTAGCGCCAGCTCCAATAATAAGATGACCCGTGCAGAAATTTTCCACCAGATCTTTCACCTCCTTTTGTGGAGGAGGTTCTTCGGCGTCATAGGGCATGTAGACCGACGCCATCGTCAGCCTGGTGCTGCCGACCGTTAAGCTGGCAGCTGTAACGTCACCATTTGAATAGTTGGGTAAGAGAATGGTGTTCAGCTCAGACTTGACCAAGATACAGGTTCTGACCTTGCCCTCCTCATTAGCTCGGATGAGCTTGTACCCCTTAGCCCCCAATCCACAGATCCTTGAGCTATTAACCCAGGGTTCTTGGATAAGGACCACGTCTACGTCGCCTTTATAAAGACGACTGCTTAGGGCAGCTGAGGCTGCTTTAGATTTGTGCAGGTTAATCTGAAGCACCACCAACATGAGATTTGGCTTGGCGGAATCTCTACTGTCTGAAGCGGCATCAACGTTAGTGTGCACCGGATTGCCCTCCACCACCGTGCGGTCGAGGTCTTCCGCGTCCGTTAGGCTATCTTCCATCGCCGAGTTGTTCACGGCTGTCTCGCAATTTGACGTGGCGGATACCATACTTTCCGCGTCTGACACCCCTGCCTCCTCTTCTGGTCCTTCGATTTCCGAGTCCTTCGAAGCGGCCGGAATGGCAGCGCGTTGTGCATCGCCACGGTATACGTGGATCACGATCTGACCCATTCCATAATGCACTCGTCCGTTGCACCGTTTAAGGGGCTCGAGTGCCTCCTTATTCAAAGTTAAAACCACCTGTCTATGAGGCCCAACCTCACCCTCGACCAGATTGACACTCCAGTCCTGCGTCGGGAGAGACGGATTCCAGGCCTGCAGCATCTCAAGAATATTCTCCGGTTCAGCAGGGATGGCAGGAATCCATGCCCTTGCCCTTGGCCGGGCCGGAATGTCCTTCCAGTCGACGACCTCGATTTTTGCCCCTGGGTAGACTTCACCCAGTCTTGCAACTGCTGCCTTGTACAGTGCAACAGTTCTTGCATCCTCACACGCGAAAACTTTAATCTGACCCTGGTGCCAACCCGCGTCTGTACCCCGCGGCGGACTACCCGGAGACTCACGCCATATGTCGAGAAGGGCCCTGCCAATTTCGTTCCGGACATACAGCCACCGGTCTCTAGGGATGGACCAACGGTCGTTGCCTCGATCAATGACACCTATAAGGATCCTGTCCTTGGTCACTTCAGCAAAGCTGGGTTTGCCCACTACTGGGATATTCTGATGCCGCTTCGGATGGGGATCCACCTCTCCGTCCGATCTCTGGCGTTTGAAGGGATTCCCGTTCAGCCTTTTAGGCGCATAGGGCCTTTGGAAATTTGGTATCAGAGCTTTCGCTTTCTCCACCATCTTCCTTTCATTCAGCGATAGTGTATCCTGCGATGCTCCCTCATATTTCTTCAGGATCCTTGCAGCCTTCCTTTTATCCCAGTACGCAAAGCGTCGGGGAGATGTCTTTTGGGAGGAGTTCAGACCCGTAGTTGCCATCACGGCCTCTCCCTTTGATAGAAGCTTAGTTGCGTCTTCCTTCTCTTTCGGATCACTGAGGCCAGGTCCCGAGACCATTGCCACAGACATTGAGAGGTTGATGTTCGTGCCGGCGCTTGATGGAAGTTTAGCATCCGCCGTTTTCTGCTTACCTGCGTATGCAGCCGCACTGGTGCTGGCTTTCATCAAGTCACTCTCACTTGCTAGCAGTTTCGAGGATGACCGACCCGTAGTTACCATCGTTGTCGGTCCCCCAGTTGACTTTGAAATAGAGTTTGTCCTCCGGCGTTGTGATTTCTCTTGCTCCAGCATAGTTCTCCTCTGCTGCGGAGTAAACGAAGTTATTGATTGTTTTGAATTTTGAGTTGTATTCATCTTGTTCGTACGACCCCTCGCCGGACACGGCCAGCTTGGGGTCAAGGGTGGATTAAGGGGAATGTGTCGTCCGCCACGGCAGAGCCCCATACCGCGGTAAGACCATGGTTACTCTCTGAGGCGGTCCGGTATCAAAACTTAACTAAAACTTAAGAAAAAATAATTGCATACCATTTTTTCACAACATCCAATTTGCTTAGCTATGGTACCGCTGGCTGTTCTTGGTCCGCTAGTTTTTGAATTATCGAGAAATTCGAAAAGGTGTCTAAACGGTAGTTCATTGAAATGCAAAAGGCATATAAACCAATGAAATGGCCATCCCAAATTGATCTCAAAACGTCGTATTATTCCATTCACAAGACCTGTATTGGTATTTTCACCATCACTGCAAATGCCAATTAAACAGTTCACGTTGAAGCCCTTTTCGCTAAAAAATTTGCTGAGCTGATTTTGCTTGGTTAAGGCATCTTCGGCTTGAACTTTCACATATCCTAGCAGTTTTGAGTTCGGCTCTTTAAGAACGACTAAATGTGGCTCTTTTACCATGACTCTGTGGTATTTTCCGTCAATTTTTTCCATTGATAGTGAGCCATCTTTTCTTCCATCAAATGAAAAATATCTGAGGTTTGTATCTTCTGTTTGGCTTTTCAGTACTGCTTCCCGTGCCTTTATCTTTTCTCTGGCGACTTTATTCTTATCCATTATATTTAGCTCTCCGGCTGAATCGTGGTTGCCAAACATGAAGCTACTCGGTCAGATATGCCAAACCTGTCGCATATCACAGCGAAATTCAACGCAGAGTACCTTGTTGTGTACGCTTGTGGTTTTTGTGGTGTTATTATCTCAGATGGCATTATAACCCGACTTGGTTCATAAGTTAAATCAACACTCCCTGGTAGCAAGGTTGTTATGGTTGTAACTTGGTCTATCACATCTAATTCCGGAATCGTCAGCTGTCGGTCATTGCACTGAAAAAAAGTTCAACCTTTCCGGTATTCCCCCACAGACGCAAGGGTTTACTTTTAATTCGCAAGTGCACTTCCCGATGAAAAACAAATAATCAATAGATTCTCTAAAATTATTGAAGACATTTTTATTTCTCAACTCACTTTGATACTGTCGTATAAGTCGGTTTAGTTTTAATATAACACTTTTTTGGTTCATTAAATCAATACAGAGTCCTTTCCATATTTCAATTATTTCTTCTGCTACGAGAGGAGTGGCTAATTTATAAACAAACTTTTTTCCCTCTTCCTTCGCGGTTTTGAACAATAAAAAATAATATTTTAACACATCACGCTTGGTGGGCAAATTGATACCACTAAATTTTTCAGGTTCGCCAAAAACACTAAATTCAGATACAGTTAATGTTTCCATTTTAGTATTAGTATTAGTATTAGTATTTCTTTATTCAGTCTATGATAACAATATCTTACAGACTAGAGATGAACAGGAAAATTCCTTACTGACTAAATAGGCTGGAATTGAGTACTAGGGATAGAGTGAAGTAATCTTATCGACGAACTGGGATCTCGGCATTGCAAAGTCAAGATCTAGCGGTTTGTAAATATTGTTGATTTCGCTGACTGCCCTAGTAATGGGCGCAAGATAGTGGTAATTAGATTTTACTGTAATAAGATGGGAAGGGTAGTGGGAACGTAGGATGCGATTTGGGACATTGAAGCAAAGTTGATCGAGCAGATTCACGCAATCAATTAAGCCATTAACAATGTCGAAAATGAACATAATCGAATGGATTGTACGCCTACTAGAGAGAGATTTCAAGTTTATGAGCAAACACCGTGCATTATAGGATGGAAAGGGATCAACGAAATGAAGTGGATAGAGAGCAAAGCGAGTAAAGCTGCGCTGTACACGCTCGATTCTGTCAGAGTGAGAACTATATAGAGGGTTCAAGATAATTGATGCATATTCCAACTTAGACCGGACAAGACAAGTAAAAACTGATTTCCTTGTATAGGGATCTTTAAAGTCCTTCGCATAACGCTTCAAAAAGCCCAAATTCGAAAAGCCCTTAGGGATAACTCTGTTCACATGACTGACAAAGGTAAAACCAGAGTCAAACAGAACGCCTAGATCAGAAAATACCTCGACTGGGGACAGTTGATTATTAAGAATCGAGTAACTTGAACTGATGCGATTCCGGGTTTTCGACAAAGTTAAATGGAAACATTTATTGATATTGAGCAACAGTTTGTTTTTGACACTCCAGTCAGTAAGATTGTTGAGTTCGTTTTGTAGACGAAGCACGTCAGACTGACAGGTAACTCTAGTAAACAATTTCAAGTCGTCGGCATATAGTAAAAATTGCGAGTGATTAAAACAGGACCGGATATCATTAATAAAAAGAACAAAAAGAAGCGGGCCCAGAATACTACCCTGCGGGACTCCAGAGGTGACCACAAAACAGTAAGATGCAGTACCAGCAATATCTACAAACGTTGTTCTGTTCGTGAGGTAGGAGCGCAACCACAGAAGAAACACCGAGAGACACATGAGAGACTGTATCAAAGGCTTTAGAGAAATCGGTGTAAATGGTATCCACCTGAGATCCACTCTTAAATGCCGATATACAGTACTCAGAAAAAACCGCAAGATTGGTTACAGTGGAGCGACCACGAACAAAACCATGCTGGTTGGGATCAATGATTTCTTTGACAGAGAAGAATAACTTTTCTTTTACCACCTTTTCAAAAAGTTTTGAGAATGTAGTTAATTTTGAAATTGGGCGGTAATTCCTGACATCATTTTTGTTACCTGATTTGTGGATGGGGGTAATGGAGCTCACCTTCCATTTGTCAACGAAATTACCAGAGGAGAGGGAGAGGTTAATAATATGGGTTAAAGGGAAGACTAGTGACGAACAGCAATTCTTGAGGAAAGAAGAGGAGAGGCCATCGGAATCATTTTTATGAGACAGTTGCAGGGAAGAGATACCCATCTGAACATCTAGCTCGGTGATCGAAAGTGCTCCGAAATCAAGGTAATGCGGACCAAGATCATCACCATATGAGTTATAAGTGCTCACACCGGCATCGCTTACAAAGTTGGATTTGAAAAAGTCGGCAAAGAGATTAACAGATTCGGACAGAGAAGAGGAGGAAAAACCATCGAGAGTCATACAGGTGGGAATATTCGAGCACCCTTTCCTGGACCGAATGTAGTTCCAAAAAGCTTTGGGATTCGACTTCAACTCATTCTCATACCGAGATATATAATTGTTATAGAGTGTTTTATCAAGTTCATTGAATTCATTACTAAGGCTGACATACTTTTCTCTGAAGCTTAAATCATTAGTGGACTTGAAAAGTTTAAAATATTTGTTTCGTTTGTTCTTCAGTCTCTTAAGCCTTCTCGTATACCAAGGAAGCTTGTAACTCCGAGGAGAGATCAGATTTAGATTAGAGTTTAAGACTACGTGAATTTGTTCAAGAAATAACTCATAGCAATCGGAGACATTAGGTGGAAGAAAAATAGAATTCCAATCAATTTCATGGAGAATAGCATTTAAAGACTCATAATCGGCATTTCTGAAGTTTAAGGACTGGGGATCGATTGTGCGGATTATAGGAAATGTACAAAACTGAAGGGATAGAAAGAGCGGCACATGGTGCATATCAGACTTGCAGATAGGGAAATTACATTCTTGTAACTGAAAAATCAGGTTCTCATCAATAAATAAAAGGTCAAGAAAATTACCAAGCGTGTTGGGAATATAATTAATTTGGGTTAGATTAATGCTGGAAAGACTATCCAAGACATGGATCTCATGTGGAAGACTTGCATTAGAGGCAGTTAAGACACCATTCCTAAGCAGGTCAGACCATACGATCTTGTTTAAATTAAAATCGCCAAGTATGCAAAAATGGTCATCTTCGTGATTTTCATAGATGTGTAAAAAGTTATTGGTATGGAGTGAATATAAGTAGTCAGAACTGTTTGGCGGAATGAATGAGACGCAGATAAACTGGCTACCAAAGGTACCGAAAATGCGGACACACAGTTGATCTAAAAGCGAATCGGCATTTCTAAGAGCAACGATTGATGATCTAAATACACGTTTTACCGCAATTAAGACACCCCCACCCCTACTACAACCAGTTTTTAGCGCATCTCTATCCTTACGATAAATTTGAAAAATATTAGGGTCGAAAAACTCTGCATCAAAAAAATCGCTAGTTAACCACGTTTCGACTAGCACAAAAACATCAAACTCACATCGAGACGTAAATAAAAATACTTCTTTAGCCTTAGTACGCATTCCAGAGATATTTTGGTAATAAATTTTAAGAAGTTTATGATTTTCCATATTAGAGTAAGAAAGACTAGGAGCATTAACTACACTGTTGTTTAAGTTATTCGCCTTGGTCCCTTGGAACGTTACGAAATGTCTTGACGTTTATCCCAGCTGGCCATAGATTTGGGTCTAAAAGCAGACTATAGAAATCTGGAGACACACCCAGTTTAAAATTAATTTTCCTTGTAGCATGAAATAAAATTATCCTCGATACCCGAATGCTTTTTGACATAATCAAAAATCATATCTTCGGATACTGTCGGTTTAAAAGATGAAATATGTACCCATTTCCTGATAATGGCGACTTCCAACTCTGTAGAGGCATTTCGACCAACCACTAGATTTTTAGAGTTGAAGACATTCATGTGACGCGCAGTAGTGTAATTGTTATGCATATCATCACACTGTTGAAGTGTCTGCAGGTTATCGATATTTACCTCTTCATTAGTATCAGCGGCAGAGTTATCAGAAATAGGCTGCAATGTAGGAAAAGTAAATGATGCTGATGCCGGCCCCGAAACGTTGTTGTTGGTAGAATTAGATTCAATAGCTGTGACATTAGCAGCAGCAATATTTGAGAAAGTGGAAGGCAATGATGGGGTAGTGGCAGTGCGTGCAGCAGACACGTTATTATTTTTGGGTGGGTTTTTCAAGTTTGCTTTAGCAAGAGAACCAGTGAGCAAGCGCTTAAGTTCTTTGCTTTGTTTCATTGGCCAGCGCAGCGATCGAGTCGTCTCTCTGTGCAATACTTCGTTGTAATAAAGAAAAATCACCAAGCATGTTATCAATTTTTTTGAGCAAGTTGTCATTATCAGATTTTAGAACAGTAATTACAGCATTCATACTCGCGGTCTCATTACGAAGAGCAGCAAGTGTGTTAGCTATTGATGTTGGACTCATTTGCTCACTATTGTTGACGTTGTTGTTGGCATTAGTAACCTCTTTATTGTTGATGTTGTAGTTGTAGTTGCCATTGTTTTGCATATTATTGTTGATGTTGCTGTCGTTGGACATTTTCGTAACCTTAGCTTGCTGTGAGAGATCGGTATCAACGATGACAACAGCAGAGTTCGATGACAATGAGATATCGGAAGATAAATTCACACCAGGTAAGGTAGGTAGCGGGAACAAATAGATTTGCGGCGAACAGCAGAGCAGTTTTTACAAAAAAACCTTTTGTTCATGCTAACCAAATACTCAATATCAGCGGGCACAACACCAACACACTCCATATGAAAAAATTCAGAGCAATTACCACACTGAACTTTAGATAATGAGAGCCGATCAACTTTAGATCCACAAATACAAGGCATGTTGACGAAAAGCACAAGAAAACTTTGAAAATGTTTGATGATAGGTTATAAATTCAATAATAATTTTAGTTTTAGTTATATATTTTTATGGCGGTGATAGTTATTGTTTGTATTAAGCCAAATTGAGAGTTTGTAGAATGAAAAAATCTTATGTATGTACTGATTATGTTTATAAAAATGATAAATCAGCGGAGAAAGAGAAAACACGTCTGCACGGTACAAATTATGTATCAATTTAAACTGGATAGACGAGACAAGGGTCCACTTTTTTCTTTTCACACGGGTAGTTTAACTAAAACGGCACCAATCACAGCGATAATCCGAGTTTTATCACACTTTTTAAGTAATAAACATTTGGCATTTGAAACAAATTCTTACGAGCAACTAAAAATTTATATGATGCATTTACCTAAGCCTACTTATCCGACTATCAAATAGTTTATATTATTTATATAAAATGGAGTGCTAAAGTAGACCTACGCGAGCCTTCTTCTCTTGCATTTTCCGTCTCAAATTTCAGGAGATATCTCCAAAACCAGCTGAGATATTTCAATTCGTCACATTGATTTTGAAAGTACTCGTTAGTACCTTTCATTTGATACCCATATTGTATTAACACATTTTGGTCAACCCCCTGGTCCACTTATTGGTCGATAACTCTGAAACCGGTTGAGTTATCGAAATAAGGGATACCTTAAATTTTAAGTTGAACGTCTACTAATAAATGACGAAAGATTCATTTAATTCCATTAAGCGGTTTTCGAGTGATGCGACCACAAACATTTAGACATAAAGGCAGACAGACAGACGGACATAAAATCTAAAAACGGTGGATTTGGATTCTATTGGCTTAATAATAATTGACCGTAGCAATTTTTTTGGAATATCTGCAATGTACTGGCATCGATCTGTTAAAGTTTCAGATATATCTTTCAAACACTTAAAAAGGGGTTTTTGGCCCCTATTTCCAGATGTTGACCATGTATTTGAAATTCTCGCTGCGTAGTTTTTGTGTGCTTGACTAGAACTACAACTTAAGGTATGTCCCGTAAAAAGTTAATGCTCACTGTCACACAGCGTGATAGGTCGCATACAAAAATTTTCATTTTATAACTATAAAACTTCAACGCGATTTCCGGGGGTTCCAACCCAACTTTAGACCTATAGTTTCTTCATCAAAGTTGCTTACAATGACCCGTAGAACAGTTTCCGCGATGGCGATTTTTCACTTTTTTCCCTTCCATACAAATCAACCCACTCTAATATACATATACAGGTCGATTCTAAAAAACTTTCACGTTGCGAATTTTCTCACTCTCATATAATTTGTCAGCAAAAATGTATGAAAAGGTTAACCGGTTCGCAGTAAAAAATTATTCACAATTGCCCTGATAACTTTACAAACCGAACGGAGTAATATATAAGGAAAATAACTCTAGCTTCTACATTATTTGCTATTATCTAGTCTCAAAACAAAAGTCACTAAATTGGCAGTTGATTCTATATCATTATAAATTTTTTATCTAATACATAGGTTAACCAGATTACCGATGGGTATTTAAATACCTATAAATCATGGTTAAAGAGTAAGAGAGTCGAAAGAGATATAAATTTATTTTTCATATCTTCAATGAAATATAAAGTAGTACATTTCCTACCTTAATCGATATTTTAATACCCATTGTAACGAAAGTTACAAACCTCAAATTTCGTAAAGCAACTTCCATAGCTCTATGATCTGGCAGTAATGGGTTAGGTAGGTAGGTTCAAGTGGCTGCCGCAGAGGCACACTTAGGCCAGTTTTGAAAGGCCCGTTGTGATACCACCAACACAAGGAAAGTCAGTCCCGGGACCCAGCCATATGGAAAATCCCTGAGTTGTTGGGATTTTCCACATAGCAGAATCCCGGGACTGACACTCCTAAACCGACACCGTTACTCCTCCTCGAACCACTTAGATGACTTTATGAAGCCCATCAAGTCCTTTATGTCCAGTTCCGCGATCTGGCTTAGGCTATCTAGGAACGGAACTCCCAAAAAGCGCGTTCTCGCGCCGCTTAAAGCCGGACAGTTGCAGATGAGGTGCTCCACTGTTTCCTCCTCCTCATCATCTTTGCAACTCCTGCAGCATCATCGGTAGGGCACACTTAGCCTTTCTGCATGCCTACCAATGAGGCAGTGACCGGTTAATACCCCTATCAATATGCAGATTTCCCTCCTAGTTAGGGCATAAATGCGTCTAGAACTTTTAAGATCCCATTTTGGCCAGGTTTGTTTCGATATCCGACACCCTGGGGATTGCAGCCTTCTTTCGTTGGCTTGACGGAGTGTGTGCTCCTTCAGCATTAGTTTGCATGTGGCAAACGGCATACCTAAGCGCTCTTTATCCTGAAGAACCTGCTTGGTCGTGCCCTGCCTGGCAAGCTCGTCTGCCTTACAGTTTCCCTCAATGTCCCTATGTCCCGGGACCCATATGAGGTTTACGCGGTTCTGTTGGGCCATCTCCTGAAGAGATCGACGACAGCTGAGCGTCAGTTCAGAGTTGAACGTGTATGAGCCAAGGGATTTGATTGACGCTTGGCTATCGCTGAGAATAGTGATATCTTCTCCGATAACACGTTTGCTTAACCAGGCCGCGGCGTCCAGGATTGCCGAGACTTCCGCCTGGAAGACGCTACAATGATCAGGTAGTCTGAAGGAGAGGTCAAGGTCCAAATCCCTTGAATAAACCCCTCCTCCAACTCGGCCGTCCAACTTCGAGCCGTCGGTGTATATGGACGTGCCACTATTTGTTTCGGGACACCAATCCGTCCTCTCCCAGTCTTCTCTGCTGGGAATGTTTATTTTGAAACAGCTATCCCGACAGTAGTGGTCGCACAACGAATGGCCTGGAGGGCTTCGTTGGGCGTTGTCCTTAGCGCACCGCTTATACAGATCATATTGGATCTATGGATTTTCCGCAACAGATTCAGGTATGTTGCCTTGCTCAGCGCCGGCCACCATACGACGACTCCATACAGCATGATTGGGCGAATGATGGCCGTGTAGATCGAACTGCATACTCTAGGGCTGAGCCCCCATTTTTTGCCAATGGCTCTTTTGCATGTGTAAAGAGCGATGCAAGCTTTCTTCTGGCGCTGAAGAACATTCTCCTTCCAATTCAATTTCCTGTCCAGAACTATGCCTAGAAACTTGGCCTTATCCGACAAGCCCAGGCGCGTGCCATCTAGTTCTGGTAGGCTTAGTGGCGGTATTTTGTACCGGTTGGTGAAGAGGATAAGTTCCACTTTCCCCGGGTTGATACTAAGTCCGCAGCGAGAGGACCACCTCGAAACCTCTCGCAGTGCTACTTGCATCAGGTCACACAGAGTTTGTGGGAACTTGCCTCTGAATGCAATAGCTAAATCGTCTGCGTATGCCACTATCTTCCCGCCCCCCCAGCTTGTGTCACGTAGCAACGAGTTGACTGTGAGGTTCCATAAAAGCGGGGAAAGAACACCACCCTGGGGCGTTCCCCTTGTGACATAGCGTGATAACTCAACCGTACCAAGTGAAGAAGCTATTTTCCTTCTTCTTAGAAGTTGGTCAATTAAACCAGTTAGAGGTCTATCTACGCCCAGATTAGTTAGAGCGGAGTTGATCGCCTCCGGGCTTATATTGTTGAAAGCCCCCTCAATGTCTAAGAAGGCCACGAGACAGTAGTCCTTTTCACACAACGATTTCTCAATGACAGATACTAGGCTGTGCAGAGCAGTTTCTGTTGATTTACTCTTGGTGTATGCATGCTGATAGCTAGAGATAAGGTTGCTATCAATAGTCATTGAGAGGTAGTCGCTTAGTATCCTCTCAAAGGTTTTGAGTACAAAGGACGAGAGACTGATCGGTCTGTAATATTTTGGCTCGTAGTGGGATGCCTTCCCAGCCTTAGGGATAAACACTACCGTGGCTCTTCTCCAGGAGCCCGGAATGTGGTTGAGAGCCAGGCAGGCTGTAAAGAGAAATAACAGCCATTTAGCTGATGTCTCCAACGTGTTTATAAGTTGCGCGGGGATAATCCCGTCCGGCCCGGCAGCCTTATACGGTTCAAAGCTCTTAACTGCCCACCTTACCCTTTCCTCAGTGATGGGTATATTTACTGCCAGGTTTGTTGCAGATGCTAGTGGTGCGTCATGCAGATTCCCCGGAAAATGTGTATTCAAGAGCAGCTCAAGGGTTTCCTCTTCCGAGCTGGTCCAGGATCCATTAGAATCAATTATTTTCATATTTTCAAAAACAATTGGAGCTAATTGAATATCTAATTGCATTAGCAGAAGTTAATTAGATTTCTAATTGTAAAGGTAACCCAATTCTTTTTGCTAATGGCAACTAATTGCAATTAGATTTACCATTAGAAAACAAATCTCAATTATCTAATGGGAATTAGTTGAACTATTTCTAATTGTTTAATGAATTAGAAAATATAAACCAATTGCATCAATTGCTAATGCTAATGGGAATTTAACATGTCTGTTCTTGAGCTATTGAGTCAATAGTATTGACCCAGGGTTCTTGGATGAGGACCACATCCACGTCGCCTTTAGAAAGACGACTACTTAAAGCAGCCGAAGCCACTTTAGATTTGTGCAGATTAATCTGAAGCACCACCAAGATGAGAGCGCACAGACTTCCCTGCCGTCCCCATATCGTCGAGGTTTGCTCCATCCCGGAGGTTGCCTATCAACGACGAGTTGTACCGATTAACTGCCCGATGTGGCGTTGCAGGAGTCCTGCTGCCTGTAGCGTTAGATGTTAATCGCTCAGCGTTGGCTGCTACCACCGTAACGTCGAGGACTTCCTCGTCCTGTAGGCTGTCCTCCATCTCCGAGTTGTTCACAGCACTATCGCCAAGGGACGTGGGGGATAACATGCTTTCCGCATCGGAATCCTCCGCTTCCTCTTCTGGTAATTCGTTTCCGGTTCCCCCGGAGCAGCCGAGAAGGCAGCGCGCTGAGCATCACCACGATATACGTGGATAACGATCTGGCCTCCGCTGTAGTGTACTAGGCCATTGCACCTTTGAGGGGCTCGATTGACTCTTTATTCATGGTGAACAACACCTGTCTGTCGGGCCCTACCGCATCCCCGACTAGATTGACACTCCAGTCATGCGTTGGGAGGGACGGATTCATTAGCCGTAGCATCCCGAGAATTCTCTCGGGTTCGTCAGGGATGGCCGGAATCCACGCCCTTGCCCTTGGACGAGCTGGAATGTCCTTCCAGTCGACGACCTCGCGCCGAACTACCCGGAAACTCCGGAGCATCGTTGAGAAGAATGTTGCCGAGTTCGTAACGCCACCGGTCCTTGGGGATGGCCAGGCGGTCATTGCCTCGGTCAAGGACGCCTATAAGGATCCTGTCCTTGGTTACCTCAGCAAAGCTTAGTTTGCCCGCTCCAGGGGTATTCTGATGCCGCTTGGGAGGGGGAATTAACTCCAGGTCCGATCTCTGGCACTTGAAAGGGTTAACTTTTAACCTCTTTGGCATGTAAGAATTTTGGAAATCCGGTATCACAGCTTTCGCTAGCTCTACCGATTTACTGGAATTCGGCGACAGTGATTCCTGCGGTACCCCTTCATACCTCTTCAGGATCTTTGCAGCCAATCTTTTCTCGTGGTATGTGAAGCGGCGGGGAGATATCTCCCGGTAGTGCGGACCCGTAGTTGCCATCGCGGTCGCTCTCCTTGCCGACATCTCAGTTGCAGCTTCCTTCTCCTTCGAACCTCCGAGGCCAGGTCGTGAGACCGCTGCCACAGACGTAAAGATACTGGTTTTCATATCAGCGGTTTGATGGGAGTTTAGCATCCGCCGTTGTCCGCTTAGCTGCGTTGGCAACCGCACTGGTGCTAGCTCCCATCAAGTCAATCTTATTCGATAGAGGGTTGGTTGACCGACTCGTAGTTGCCATCGCTGTCGATCCCCCCCTTGATTGTGGAACGGAGGTTGTCCTCCGGCGTTGTTGTTGCTTTCTCGCCTGCTCCTCCATAGCTCTCCTTTGCTGAGGAGTGAAATTTGGCGTTGTTTGTTTTTTAGATTTTTCGTTTTTATTTAGGTTATTTGAGTTCATCTTGTTCGTACGACCCATCGCCGGACAAGGCCAGCTTAGGGTCAAGGGAAGAGTAGGGGAAAATGTGTCGTCCGCCGCGGCAGAGCCCCGTACCGCGGTAAGGCCATGCTTACTCTCTGAGGCGACCCGGTGTCAGAGAGGCTCCGTTCAAATACAGCCACGATTTGCCTCCCGGCTGCAAACGTCCAATGAGCATGGTTTCGCATAACACCCTGGATTGGGAGGGGGAAGATCTTTGTCGTCGCGCCAGAGAGGCTAGGCTGCTCTCGTGATGAAGTGCCGTACGGAGCTATGATCACAAGGGCAGCGTAGCCCTGTGGCTATCGACTTAAGCCCTCGTACCACGGCAAGGTATCCACCCTTCACGAGGGCAGTAATGGGTTAAAACTGCTTCCCTGTTCACGATGACTTTAAAGTTATAAGGGTGACAGCCATAATTTGTCTTTTGGGGAGCACTGAGAGAAATGCCTTGAATGTTGTGTCACTATCACTATTGATAACGACGAATTTGATGCAATATTCATTCAAAATCAGCAAGTTATCAAATCTTATTTGCTTCCAATAAAATATCGAATAACATTTCAACCATTTCGATATGATGTACTGTTTTTTATATTTATGGATAGAATTGTAATATGGGTGTTTCCCAGAAAAAGTCAACCAAAATTTCAATTTTGTATGGAAAAAATTTGGGTTTTTACTATGTAAAATAACGTCCGCTACAGATATATGTACATGGAGGGAAATCTATGTATAAAACATCCATACTTGTTGATACCACATTAAATAAAAATTTATGTTCATGTCCCATCAATAAATATGGATGTGCCATCAATTGATATTTGATAAATTACCATTGAAGTGATATCCATATAAAATATTGATAAATCCTAAATAGTATAAAGAAACCACATTAAAAACAATTTGACATCTTGTTTCAGTAAAATTCGAACCCTGGTCCTCTGGCACGTTCGCTCAGTGCTCTACCATTCGGCTCCGGCATATTTTAAAATTAAAAAAAAAAATTTCAATCGCAAGAAATTAAAAAAATTAATAAATTAGCTAAAATTATGTGGGGAGTGCTCAAAAGACGGGTTTTTGCCTAGGGATCACGAATCTGAAAGCGCCTTTTCAAGATTTTGCTTCCCTGAAGAGATATAAGTATGCAATCAAAGTTCCAAGTTTTCATGTGGTTGTTGTAATTACATTAGGCTGTCCCTACAAACTACGCGGCCGTGGCGGTAGCCACGTTTATGTCACACGTCCGGACTAGAGTGATTCAAAGTTACACTTTTTTCGAAATGTTTAGGGGCTACTTCAAAATCTGTTAAATCGTCATGAAAAATCTTGATCCTCAAAATTTTAGCGAAATCGGTGATGATTTAGAACGTGCTCAAAGCGATTTTAAATTTTCACCAATGATAAAAAAAAATAATTTCGTCGTATAAAATGTTACATATTTTCTACAAATATTAATCTAGATGCCTGAAATTTGACAAATAAAATCACTGAAGGCCAAGAAATCGACCAGTGAAAAAATATTTGGAAAAAATAGCTACTTTAGCTAATAACTAAGAGTTAATTAGCGAAACTTAGTTACTTACTAACTTTTGAACCGAATAACTTTTTGCCCCAAAATTTTGGGAGAAACTTTAACGTACCTTTAGGAAGAAACACACAACAACAAAAACAGTGTACCGTATGATTTGTTAGATTTAAAGTCCTTTTTTATTTGGGACTACGTGGGTTAAATTTTGTATTACATATTCCTGAAGGAAAAGCGGGGTTGCGAAAAAAATTATACAAAATATGAGTTCGCCACTTCGTTTAAAGCTTTATTGTTCGAAAATATCTGCACAAATTGCAATCCTAGATGCACTTTAATGGAAAATAGGCATATTAACGCATTTTATTACGTCTGAGTTTTCACTGCAAGTAAAGAATCCATTGTTTAGTGAAAATTGCATCAAATACTGGAGTCCCACCGAGTTTGTAGTGTTTTCCTTACAAGGAATTAGTTCAAATTTAAATCTCAGCTACTTTTGTTACCGAAAATTTGCCAATTGATGTATTTTTATGTCCATTTATAAGTAGAGCTTGCAGATTCATTACCTGTTATGGCTGTTCTTTTTCAAAACGGAAGACTATATATTTTCCTTAGGGGCGAAAATTAAAAATGGACCGAAAGTTAGCCGTGGTAAAGTTTTGGCAGTAAAGAAATATATTTTCGGTTTGGGTTTTGCATATAAGTAAACAAAAAATTGATATTAGGCGTGTAAGGTCTATCATAGTGGCACTTACTTATTGCACGTATGCAGTAGGGTCATTTCTCCAACCTAACTAAACGTATCCATTTTTGTGACACTATTCCTGGCTCATTAAGGCCAGCAGTCGTCTTTATAAAGGCGACGTAGACGTGGTCCTTATCCAAGAACCCTGGGTTAATAGCTCAAGGATCTGTGGATTGGGGGCTAAGGGGTACAAGCTCATCCGAGCTAATGAGGAGGGCAAGGTCAGAACCTGTATCTTGGTCAAGTCTGAGGTGAACACCTTTCTCTTACCCAACTATTCAAATGGTGACGTTACAGCTGCCAGCTTAACGGTCGGCAGCACCAGCCTGACGATGGCGTCGGTCTACATGCCCTATGACGCCGAAGAACCTCCTCCACAAAAGGAGGTGAAAGATCTGGTGGAAAATTTCTGCACGGGTCATCTTATTATTGGAGCTGACGCTAATGCTCATCACGTCCAGTGGGGAAGATCCGATATTAACGCTAGGGGCGAGTCTCTGTTTGACTACCTACTAACAACTAACCTGGTGGTTTGTAACGTGGGTAACGAGCCTACTTTTATCACTAAAGCCCGTAGGGAGGTCATAGACCTCACTATTTGTAGCGAAGGCGCTTATGAGTGGGTTAGGAAATGGCGTGTTCTTGAGGAGCATTCATTTTCCGACCACCGGTACATAGAAATTGCCTTAGATTTTTCTGTTGAGCAGCCAGCTATGAAACGCAATCCACGCAACACTAATTGGCAGCTACATAATCAAATATTAGTTAGGGACCTACCAGTGTTACCCCCACAAGCTCCATCATCAGTAGGAGAACTGGATGATCTGGTTGCGACCTTTACAACGGCGCTCTCAAATGCCCTAGAGCAGGCTTGTCCAGTGCCGAAACCACGCGGTAAACATAGACCACACTGGTGGTCCTACGACCTGGATTCGCTCCGAAAGTCCTGCAGGAAGCAATTTAATAGGGCCAAGAGCCTCGGTACGGAGCCTGAATGGCTCGAATATAAAGTTAAACTGAGGGCCTATAAAAGGGCCCTAAGGCAGGCGAAGAGAACTTCGTGGAGAGATTTCTGCACCGGGGTCGAAAAGGTCGATGATACGGCGAGACTTAGACGAGTGCTCTCAAAAACTCAAATAGCCATTAGCTATTTGCGGAAGCCTGACGGATCGTGGACTAGCACGGAAGGGGAAACCCTGGAGCTGCTATTGAATACACACTTTCCGGGGAACTTGCATGAAGCACCTTTAGCATATGCAACAAATATGGCAGTGAATATACCCATCACGGAGGAAAGGGTAAGGTGGGCGATCAAAAGTTTTGAGCCGTTCAAGGCTGCTGGGCCAGACGGGATTTTCCCCGCACAACTCATAAACACGTTGGAAACATCGGCTAAATGGCTGGTATTTCTCTTTTCAGCCTGCCTGGCTCTCAACTACATTCCGCACTCCTGGAGAAGCGCCAAGGTAGTATTTATTCCTAAGGCTGGGAAGGCCTCACACTATGAGCCTAAGGACTACAGACCGATCAGTCTCTCGTCCTTTGCACTCAAAACCTTCGAGAGGATAATTAGCGATTATCTCTCCTCTACTATTGATAGCAACCTTATCTCTAGCTATCAACATGCATACACCAAAGGTAAATCAACGGAAACTGCGCTTCACAGCCTTGTCTCTGTTATTGAAAAATCGTTGTATGAAAAAGATTACTGTCTCGTGGCCTTCCTAGACATTGAAGGTGCCTTCAACAATATAAGCCCGGAGGCTATTAACACCGCTCTAACTAATCTGGGCATAAGCAGGTCTCTTATTGGACTAATTGATAAGCTACTAAAGGGAAGGAAAATAGTTTCTACACTGGGCACAGTTGATTTCTCACGCTTTGTCACAAGAGGAACGCCTCAGGGTGGTGTTCTCTCTCCGCTTTTATGGAACCTCACTGTAAACTCGTTGCTACGAGACACAAGCTGGGGGGGCGGGAGGATAGTTGCAAATGCAGACGATTTAGCTATTGCATACAGGGGCAAATTCCCACAAACCCTGTGTGACTTGATGCAAGTAGCACTGCGAGCAGTTTCCTCGTGGTCATCTCGCTGCGGACTTAATATCAACCCGGGAAAAGTGGAGCTTGTCCTTTATACTAACCGGTACAAAATACCAACGCTAAGCCTACCAGAACTAAATGGCGTGCGCCTGAACTTGGCTGACAAAGCCAAATTCCTAGGCATAGTTCTGGATAGAAAGCTCAACTGGAAGGAGAATGTCATCCAGCGCCAGAGGAAAGCGTGCATTGCACTTTACACCTGTAAAAGAGCCATTGGCAAAAAATGGGGGCTCAGTCCCAAAATCTGCAGATGGATTTACACTGCGATAATCCGGCAAATTATGCTGTATGGAGTCGTGGTATGGTGGCCTGCGCTGAGCAAGGCAGCCAACCTAAACCTGTTAGGTAAAGTCCACAGATCTAGCATGATCTGTATAAGCGGCGCGTTGAGAACAACGCCCAACGAAGCTCTCCAGGCCATTCTTGGCATTTTGGCACTCGATCTGGAAGGGTACCGGGCAGCGGCAGCATCGGCTCTGCGTCTAAGGGAAACTTCCGGCTGGGGCGCAGGCACTACTGGACACTCCGGTATTCTGGATTCTTACAGCTTTCTCCCTCCGAGCACGGACCGTTGTGCAACCACAACAGTCGGAGATAGCTGGTTCAGAATAAACATTCCCAGCAGGGAAGACTGGGAGAGGACGGATCGGTGTCCTGCTACTAATGGCGGCATTTCCATATACACCGACGGTTCGAAGTTGGACGGCAGAGTTGGAGGAGGGATTTATTCCAAGGATCTGGACCTTGAGCTTTCCTTCAGACTGCCTGATCATTGCAGCGTCTTCCAGGCTGAGGTCTCAGCAATCATGGACGCCGCGGCTTGGATAGCGCAACACGCTATCAGACAGAATATCGTTATTTTCAGAGATAGCCAAGCGGCAGTCAAATCCCTTGGCTCTTACTTGTTCAACTCTGAACTGACGCTCAGCTGTCGTCGATCTCTTCAGGAGATGGCCCAACAGAACCGCGTGAGCCTCACATGGGTCCCGGGACACAGGGACATGGAGGGAAACTGTAGGGCAGACGAACTTGCTAGGCAGGGCACGACCAAGCAGGTTCTTCAGGATAAAGAACGCTTAGGTATGCCCTTTGCCACATGCAAGCTAATGCTGAAGGAGCATACACTCCGACAAGCCAATGAAAGATGGCTTTTATCGCCAGGGTGCCGAGTATCCAAACAATCCTGGCCAAAATGGGAAATTAAAAGATCTAAATATATTTACACCCTAAGAAGAAGGGATATATCTATATTAATAGGGGTTTTAACCGGGCACTGCCTTATTGGAAGGCACGCAGCAAGGCTGGGTGTACCCTACCGACGATGCTGTAGGAGTTGCAAAGATGATGAGGAGGAGGAAACGGTGGAGCATCTCATCTGCAACTGCCCGGCTTTAAGCGGCGCGAGAAGGCGCTTTTTCGGAGTTCCCTTCCTGGATAACCTACGCCAGGTAGCGTAGCTGGACATAAAGGACTTGATGGCTTTCATCAAGTCATCTAAATGGTTCGAGGAGGTGTAACGGTGTCGGTTTTAGGAGTGTCAGCCCCGGGATTCTGCTATGTGGAGAGTCCCAATAGCACTGGGATTTTCCATATGGCCGGGTCCCGGGACTGACTTTCCTAGTGTTGATGGTATCACAACGGGCCTTTTAATACTGGCCTAGGTGTGCCTTTGCGGCAGCCACTTCTACCTAACCTAACCTAAGGCCAGTTATTTTCTTTTCCAGGCTTTTTTCAACCTGAAAATATACAATTTACTTTAAATTTGAGTAAGCATCGGTCTCGGTGGTGAGTTTTTTCATTAAGAAGAATTATGTGATGGTAACTTTATGCCGCTTGAAAAAAGAAATTCAGAGGAGCTTTCAATTTCCCAACTGCGGTTTGTAAATTGATTAAAAAATAAATTGTAAATATATATGAAAATGTACATATGCCTCATAAAAAGCAATGAATCTGAACGGTTTTCGCACAATAAAGCTTTTAACGAAGTGGCGATCTCATATTTTGCATAATTTTTTTTCCCAACCCCGCTTTTCGTTCAGGAATACGTAAAGCAAAATCTGACCCACGTAGTCCCAGATGAAAAGGGACTTTAAAACTAACAAATCATATGGTACACTGTTTTTGTTGTTGTGTGCTTCTTCCTAAAGGTATGTTAAAGGCTCTCCCAAAATTTTGGGGCAAAAAGTTATTCGGTTCAAAAGTTAGTAAGTAACTAAGTTTCGCTAATTACCTCTTAGTTATTAGCTTAAGTAGCTAACTTTTTTAAACAATTTTTTCACTGGTCTTCTTGGTCTTCAGTGATTTCATATGACAAATTTCAGGCATCTAGATCAATATTTGTAGAAAATACGTAACATTTTATACGACGATCTTATTTTTATACCCAGTGTACTAGTACTAGTACAAGGGTATATTAACTTTGTTCACATAACGGCTGTTTGTAACGGCACAAAATAATCGAGATAGATATAGAGTTCCATATATGAAAATTCTTAGGTTGAAAAGAGGAGTCCATTAAGACATGTCCGTCCGTCTGTCCGTCCGTCCGTCCGTCCGTCCGTCTGTGTACTCGATGACTTGAGTAAAAATTGAGATATTTCCATGAAATTTTGTATACAAGTTACCTTTTGGCCAAGGTAGGTTGCTATTGAAAATGGGCGAAATCGGATGATAACCACGCCCCCTTTTTCGATATCGAAAATTTCGAAAATCACACAAATTGACTTATCAGCTGAAATGACTAAAATGATATAATTTTATAGGTGAGTCCCCCTGGTCATTCTCTTATGTTTTTTCCATAAATTTTTTATAGTGGGCGTGGCACCGCCCACTTTTAAGGGAGGCGTTTTTGAAAATTTGACTGGTCGTAACTTTTAAACTGATTACGATAGAACGATGGAATTCGGCACAAAGCATACTAGTATCGTTGGGAGTATACCTGATGAAACTGGATAAAATCGCCCTTCAACCACGCCCACTTTCGATATCGAAAATTTCTAAAATCACACAAATTGACATACCTCGGTAGCTGAAATGGCTAAAATGATATAATTTTATAGGTGAATCCTCCTGGTAATTCTCTTATGATTTTTTCATAAATTTTTTATAGTGGGCGTGGCACAGCCCACTTTTAAGGGAGGCGTTTTTGAAAATTTGACTGGTCTTAACTCTTAAACAGATTACGATAGAACGATGGAATTTGGCACAAAGCATGCTAGTATCGTTGGGAGTATACCTGATGAAAGTGGATAAAATCGCCCTTCAACCACGCCCACTTTCGATATCGAAAATCACACAAATCGACTTATCTCGGCAGCTGAAATGGCTAAAATGATATAATTTTATAAGTGAATCCCCTTGGTCATTCTCTTATGATTTTTCCATAAATTTAAGGGAGGCGTTTTTGAAAATTTGACTGGTCGTAACTCTTAAACAGATTACGATAGAACGATGGAATTTGGTACAAAGCATACTAGTATCGTTGGGAGTATACCTGATGAAAATGGATAAAATCGCCCTACAACCATGCCCACTTTCGATATCGAAAATTTCGAAAATCACATAAATTGACATAATTCGCTAACGGAAATGGGTAAAATTATATAATTTTATAGGTGAATCCCCATGGTCATTATATAATGATTTTTTGATAAATTTTCTAAAGTGGGCGTGGCCCCGCCCACATTTAAGAGAGCCATTTTTATACCAAGCGTACTAGTACAGGGCTATTATAATTTTGTCCACATAACTATACTATGTACCGGCGCAAAATAATCAAGATCCATGTATGAAAGTTCTTCGGTTGAAAAGAGGAGTCTATTCAGGCATGTCCGTCCGTCTGTCCGTCCGTCCGCCCGTCTTTGTACACGATAACTTGAGTAAAATTTAAGATATTTGCATGAAATTTTATATACAGGTTACTTTTTGGCCCAGGTAGGTTGCTATTGAAAATGGGCGAAATCGGATGATAACCACGCCCCCTTTTTCGAGATCGTAAATTTGAGTAAAAATTGAGGAATTTGCATGAAATTTGGTATACAGATTACTCGGATTATAACCACGTCCCTTTTGTCGGCATCGAAAATTTCGAAAATCACATAAACTGACATATATCGGTAGCTGAAATTGATAAAATGATATAATTTCATAGGTGAATCTCTCTTATCATTCTATTATGATTTTCTGTTAAATTTTAAAAAGTGGGCGTGGTACCGCCCACTTTCAAGGGAGGCATTTTTGAAAATTCGACTGGTAACTTTTAAACAAATTATGGTAGAACGATGAAATTTGGCACAAATCATACTAGTACTGTTGGGAGTATACGTGATGAAACTGGATAAAATCCCCGTCCAACCACGGCTACTCTCGATATCGAAAATTTAGAAAATCACCTAAAAGACTATTCGTAAGTTTTAAACTGATTACGGTAGAATCGTGAAATTCGGCACAAGGTATACTAGAGTAATAGGAAGTATACCTGTTGAAATTAAACGAAATCGCTTCCCAATCACGTCCACTTTCAGTATGGAAAATTTCGAAAATCACATAAATTGACATAATTCGATAAGGTAAATAACTAAAATAGTATAATTATAGTATAATTTGGTAGTTAAATTTGTAAGGAATTGTCTACTATTAACGAGTCTTAAAAGATGAGTTAATTTTGTTAAGTGAGCCACCTATAATTTTTTCGACGGCCATGTATTTTATTGAAAGTGGGTAGTATGGCTCAGAACGATTAAACAAAAATACGTATACAATTTTTCAAAATTCGAATTATTTTGAATGTTATATCTATCAACCGTTTTCGAAATTCCTCACTTTTTTAAGATTTTATCACGATTGGTCAAACCGATTTTGCTAATATTTTATATATATATAAAAGATGGTATCTTCTACAAAAGGACATTTCCAATTTTTCGCAATTTTTAACTTCTCCATCGTGGCGAGATGGCGCTTTTGTATGATGTTGTTGGGCATTGCATTAGTAACTATTAGCAAAAAAAGTTTTTTTTGGCACTTTAAGGGAGCGGAAGTTATTTACATCAAAAAGTAAGGAATTTCGAAAAGTGGTGATAGCTATAACTTTGAAAATAATTTGAATTTCGAAAAACTGGCCCAAACGTATTTTTTTCAATTTAAAACTTTGTCACAAGTTGGGCGTAAGTATATTAGAAGTAAGAAATGCATTCAACTATAAGTAATATTTTGAGGGCACACGAACAATGTACATATATGTTATAAAAAAAACTAAAAAAAAAAAACTAATGGCGGCGATATACCAACAGGTTATCATAACCTCTAACGAGATTTTTAGCCGAGCTTCTCTTTCCAACTTGTGGTGTGTTGCTTTTGACTTTTTCCTACAAGTTGGCGGGACCTACAGTTTTTTGCCGACTCCGAACGGCACTTGCAAAGCAAATGAATTTTTTGCTGAGAAGCTTCTCATGGCAGAAATACACCCGGAGACTTTGCCAAACTACTGCCGAGGGGCGACCCCGTTTAGAAAAATTCTTTTTCTAAATAATTTTGATGTTACTTTTGTCGGGCATCGAACCGCCACGACTTGGTGTAGAAGGCCGAACACTTAACCGCTACACCACGGCGGCCGCCAGCATAAATAAATATTAATTTTATAAACTAACTAATAAATTTATTGAGTTCGTTTTTCCCAAATTATAATATATATAGAAAATATATAACTTATAGGTACTACTATTGTTTCCATACACTGGGTATTTAATGTTCGGCTTACCCGAACTTAGACTTCCTTACTTGTTTTATATGATTTGGTGAAAATCGCGTTGAGCACGTTCTAAATCATCACCGATTTCGCTAAAATTTTGAGGATCATGTTTTTTCATGATGATTCAACAGATTTTGAAGTAGCCCCTAAACATTTCGAAAAAAGCGGAATTTTGAATCACTCTATGTAGTCCGGACTTGGTATGGCGTAGCCCAGGGTTATTTTTTATAAGCGCGAACGAAGGCCGCCAACTCAGAAAGGTGCGCGTAAGTACCATGGATTCCGCCCCAATTTTGGTATCGGACCCTGGTCATTTTTCGGTTTTTAGACCATAACTTTTCACTGAAACAAAAAATAAAAAAAGCGCTTCCGGATTCGTGATCCTGAGGCCAAACACGTCTGTTGCTTTTTGACAGCATTCATATAAAGGTTGTCTTTAACATTTTTGTATCATCTTTATATTATCATTTTTTTTGTACTACCTACAATAAAGTAGTATAGCGATCGCGAAATTCCCTCCGTTTTTTTAGAGATGTTCAGCAATTCTCATTCAAGATTTCCAATTTCAAACGAATTTTCGAAATATCTCGATCCGTGCGCCACAAACCGAAATTTTTTTTGATGAGGAATTGCATTGTCACCTGACAAATGTGTCAAGTTTCAAGTCTCTAGCTAACCGGGAAGTTACTCAAACATCGATCACAATAATTCCCCTGTGTTTCATAGATTTTCAATTATGTCGACCAATGCGCCACCTATAGGAATTTTGATTTCTACAAATTATATTGTCACCGTGCCAGTAAGTTAGTTAAAAATCGATCGCAAGATTCCCAATTTCAAAAGAATTTTCGTAGTCTCTTGATCAGTGCGCAACCTACCGAAATTGTTTTCATGAGGAATTGTATTGTTACCGGGTTCTGACGAATATGTCAAGTTTATGGTCTCTATATTACCGGGAAGTTACTCAGAATCCATCCAATATTTCCCCTGTGTTTCATAGATTTTGGCGGCCGCCGGTATAGCGGTTAAGTGTTCGGCCTTCTACACCAAGTCGTGTCGTTTCGATGCCCGGCAAAAGTAACATCAAAAATTATTTAGAAAAAGAATTTTTCTAAACGGGCTCGCCCCTCGGCAGTAGTTTGGCAAACTCTCCGGGTGTATTTCTGCCATGAGAGGCTTCTCAGCAAAAAATTCATTTGCTTTGCAAGTGCCGTTCGGAGTCGGCAAAAACTGTAGGTCCCGCCAACTTGTAGGAAAAACTCAAAAGCAACACACCACAAGTTGGAAAGAGAAGCTCGGCTAAAAATCTCGTTAGAGGTTATGATGACCTGTTGGTATATCGCCGCCATTAGTTTTTTTCATAGATTTTGAATTATATATACTAGAGTTTGCCCAGTGGTTGCGATTCAACCAAAAAACCTTATTTTATTTCTCTACCTTATTGAAGTTCAGTTTCCTTAACTATCAGTTTCCTGAACTATCACTCTTTTTTACTATTTCTTAAATTTTCCTTACTTTTCCTTTTTTTTATATTTTCCGTTTCTATACATTCCTCTTCTTTTTGCCTTTTTCTTCCTCTTTACGCCATTCAGTAATAAAGTTTCAATGTTTACAACTATTTATTTGTGGTCGTTTCCTTTCCTTCCTTTCTTTTCCTTTCTTTTCCTTTCCTTTCCTTTCCTTTTCTATTTTTTCATTTCATTTTATTATTTTTTTCCTTTCTTTTCTTTTTTGTCTTGTCTTTTCCTTTCTTTTTCATTATTTTTATTTTCTTTTTCTTGCTTTTTGTTTCGTTTCATATCCTTTACTTTAGTTTTGTTTCGTTTGCCTTCATTTTATTTATTTTCTTTTAATTTCTTTTCTTTATTTTCTTTTTTTTTCTTACCTTTATTTTCCATTACATTCCCCTTTTCTTAGCTTTCTTTTCCTTTCCTTTCCTGTCATTTCCTTTCCTTACCTTTGCTTGCGTTTCCTTACATCTTTCTTCTCCTTTTCGTAACTTCTTTAGTTTTATTTCTTTTCCATTCATTTCCTTTAATTATTTTATCCCTTTCCATTCCCTTCCTTTCCTTTATTTTTCTTTCTTTTTATCTTTATTTCTTTTCCATACCTTCCTCTTCCCTACCTTTATTTCCTTTCTTTTTCTTTTCTTGCTTTTTTATCCTTCTCTATTTTCCTTCATTTTTCATTCCTCTATTTTCATTACCTTTCCTTTCTTTTCCTTCCTTTTCCATTCCTTTCCTTTCCCTACCTTTACTTGCCTTTGATTTTTCTCTCTTTTCCTTTCCTTACCTTACCTTTCCTTTAATTTCCTTTTATCCATTCCCTTCCATTCAGTTTCTTCCCTTTTTTTATACTTTTATTTATTTCATTTTTCTTTTTTTATTTCACTTTATTTTAAATTTCTTTATCAATTTTCCATTTAATTTTATTTCACAGTCTAACCACAAAGGGAGTTGTAAACGATGTAACTTATTTGTATTTTTTTTTTTTTTTTTTTTCAAAACATCAAGTCTAGGCTAAGTACATATATTAAACCAAGGCAAATTCAACAAGGTAGAATTAACAACTGAAACATTTTGTTTTTGTAGGAGTTGTTCCTTCAAAAAAATGTAAACAAGCGTATTAACCCTTTGTCAACCAAGCACAGTTTTTATGTCCCATACAATGGTTTTACTGAAAAATTAGATAGCATTTGCTCAGGCCAAAAAGTTATCAATATTGCGAAATATGCTAACCCAAACAGTAACGGAATAACTTTGGTCACTTTGGAATCTACCTCTTTTCGGACCTTTGCATTATTGAATATTTGAATATTTGTCGATTTCCGCCAATGGCAACACAAGAAGTTTGTCGCCAGAGTATTGCAGATTAGAGTTTTTTTATACTGAAGTCAAAACCAGGGTACCGTCTTATCAAGGAAAATATGTGTCCGCGAAATGACGTAATCTATTTACAAAAAAAGTTTTCGGTTTCGAGAAATTAATCGGCTTCACTGTTGCTGTTGTAAGAGGGACGTGACAAAGCTGTACGCTATTGAGTCTATGATCTCTTAAAAATCTTGAACAGAACGGGTTAATACTTTTTTTCATTTGACGGGAAAACTCCTACAGATAAGAGGGAACTGTCAAGTTCACTATTACTTTGTTTAATATACTTTGTATTAAACAAAGTAATAGTGATGTTGACAGTTCTCTCTTTTCTGTAGGATTTTTCCCGTCAAATGAAAAAAAATATAAACCCATTCTGTTTATGATTTTTTAATTTTTGTGAAGAAATAGCAAATTGTAATAAAAAATGCAATACTGCTTGCCTCAGTTTCTTGCACGTTTAAATAGAGTTTAGAGTTCATATTAGCTAGACTCTAGCACATTTTAGCTAATGGTCTAATCTTTTTTCAACTGGATCTTAGACCGAAAACGAAACTGTTAGCGATTAAAATCGATTCATGACCCAGTGGGTTAGGGGTTTATAATATGCCCGTGGTGGATTTCCTGTCGCAAGAGGCGTCTAAAATCCATTTCGACCACGTTCACGGGGTTGATATTTCAGTCTAGGCAAACATTTGCTTCTCTGAATATCTTCTCACAGATTTTGTTTTGTAAACACTGTTTGAACATACGCTCAATAAAGTTGACGGGCGGGCTCATGTTTCTTCTCTTCTTCGCACACTCAGGCTCTCCCCAACAGCAATGAATGCAAACACAACAATGCAAGTGGCCATTCCTACACACATAACAGCGGCTCTATAAAGTGAATACGTGTTTGGCATTTGTAGTGGTGTGACTTTCATATTATAATTAATTTTTTTAAATTTTTGGTTTGTTGGCGCACACCCTGCTCGGGAGACCTATGGATACATATAAAATTGCGCATTTATATATAAGATTGTCAATTGTATTGTATTGTCACCGTGCCCGCAAATGCGTGCTAAGTTTCAAGTCTATAGGTTGCCAGGAAGTTAGTCAAAAGTCGATCGCAAGATTCCCAATTTCAAACGAATTATCGAAATATCTCGATCCGTGCGCCACCTAGCGGCAACTGTTTTCGTTAACATTGCATTGTCACGGAGTTCTGAACTATGTCCCAAGTTTCAAGTCTCTAGCTCAACGGGAAGTTACCTGAATATTGCATCAAATTCGTCGTTATCAATAGTGATATTGACACAATATTCAAGGCATTTCTCTCAGTGTAACGATTACTTAAAACAGCTTCAGTTATGTTATATTTGTGTTTGTTTTCATTCAGACTTAATTTATCCTTAAAGTTTTTTTCTTAATTTTTCAAAATTAGCACAAAATTGCTAATTTACCTACATGGTTAAAAATTAGCCTACATTTTTAACCCGTCTAAAGTTTAAGCGATTTTTTAAACTCTTTTTGGAATATTTTAAACCTTCCAAAAGTTTAAAAAGAATTTCAATTTCTTTTGGTTTCGATTTAAGATCTTAAAGAAAAAGCAATATAAATTTTTTTTTGGTTTGTTGGAATGTATGTAATTAAATTTTGCCTACAAAAACATTATTTGCGGCATAGCTCGCGGTAGAGCAGTAGACTGTGACTCCTGAGCGATTTCCTGCCAAGTGCCACATTTTTATACCTTTCATGAACATGAAATGGTATTATAACTTTGGTCCGATGTTTGTAAATATGAGAAGAAGAAGAGATAGACCCATCAATAAGTATACCGAAATGATCAGGATGACGAGATGAGTTGATTTAGCCATGTCCGTCTGTCCGTCTGTCCGTCTGTCCGTCTGTCTGTCTGTCTGTCTGTCTGTTTGAACGCAAACTAGTCCCTCAGTTTTTGAGATATTTGGCTGAAATTTGGTATGCGGCCACCATTTTCCAATATAGGAATCATTTGTCGGAACCAGCAAGATCGGACCAATATAACATATAGCTCCCATACAACCGATTATTCCGATAAACGGATTTTGGGCTATAACTCCTGTAATTAAACACGAAGGAACGTGAAATTTTATAAGTGTTGCTATTTTTATATGTGAAATATCGATGCTGAAAATCATAGAGATGGGATAAATATTTCACATAGCTCCCATACAATCGATTATTCCGATAAACGGATTTTGGGCTATAACTCCTGTAATTAAACACGTAGGAACGTGAAATTTTGTAAGTGTTGCTATTTTTATATGTGATATATAGATGTTGAAACTCATAGAGATGGGATAAATATTTCACATAGCTCCCATACAATCGATTATTCCGATAAACGGATTTTGGGCTATAACTCCTGTAATTAAACACGTAGGAACGTGAAATTTTGGACGTATTGCTATTTTTATATGTGAAATATCGGTGTTGAAAATCATAGAGATTGGATAAATATTTCACATAGCCCCCATACATTCGATTGTTCCGATAAACGGATTTTGGTAGATAACTGCTGTAATTATATAGGTAGGAACGTGAAATTTTGGAAGTATCGCTATTTTTATATGCGAAATATCGATGTTGAAAATCATTGAGATGGCATAAATATTTCACATAGCCCCCATACAATCGATTGTTCCGATAAACGGATTTTGGTAGATAACTCCTGTAATTATATCGGTAGGAATGTGAAATTTCGTAAATGTTGCTATTTTAGAATGTGGAATGTCGATGTTAAAAATCAATGAGATTGGACCAATATAACACATCTTCCCCATATAATCGATAGCTCCGATAATTTCGGTATGAGCTAAAATTAAATTCACATAGGCTGTACTGGGGATCAAACAGTGAAAATCGTGACGCTTATTCATGAAAGGTATTTAGCCTTCGGCACAGCCGAAGACAGCTTTCCTTACTTGTTTTAATTTAATTTTATTCTTAAAACTTTTCGGTTTAAATTTAAAAGTTTTTGGTTTGAAAATTAAAACTTTTCGATTTAAAATTAAAGCCATTTCGGTCAACAATTTTTCTTTTGTTTTCATTTATTTTTGAAAGCTTATTCAAGATTGAATTTTGCCAACAACATTTATTTGTGCGATGTAGCTCAGTGGTAGAGCAGACGTGCATGATGCGGGGAGTCTTGGTTCGAGTCCCAGCCAACGGAGAAAATATTATTTTATCTTTAGAAAATTGTTAAAACAATTGTGGTTTAAAATTGAAACCCGCTTTATTTAACCAATTTTCTTGAAAACTGGTCTAGTTTAAATTTGAAACCATATTTGGTTTGGTCATATGTATGTATATGTAGTAGGATGGAGCACAAACATATGAATGAAAAAAATTTCAAGTTTTAGAGTTCTAATAGGGGGGATTGGTGCCTTATAATTACTCAAAAATAACCTCTTTTTTTATTCCAACCAGTGAATGTCTTCGCCGCCGTGGTGTAGCGGTTAAGTGTTCGACCTTCTACACCAAGTCGTGCCGGTTCGATGCCCGGCAAAAGTAACACAATAAATTATTTAGAAAAATAGTTTTTCTAAACGGGGTCGCCCCTCGGCAGTAGTTTGGCAAACTCTCCGCGTGTATTTCTTCCATGAGAAGCTTCTCAGCAAAAAATTCATTTGCTTTGCAAGTGCCGTTCGGAGTCGGCAAAAAACTGTAGGTCCCGCCAACTTGTAGGAAAAACTCAAAAAGCAACACACCACAAGTTGGAAAGAGAAGCTCGGCAAAAATCTCGTTAGAGGTTATGAAAACCTGTTGGTATGTCGCCGCCATTAGTAGTAGTAGTGAATTCTTCTGCCTCCGCAGTGACTTCAAAATTTATAAAAGCGTATGTGGGTGTTTCCGAAAATGTGTCAACCAAAGAGAAAAATTTGAAAATGAATCTAGGCCAAATTTTTTGATACCATAATGTAGGCACGTATGTCACATATCACCTTGCAAAATTTGACAGATATTGGAACACCGGTACTGTCAAAACTTAGTTGCCTCCTACTATCATCAATCATTTTTTTTTGTAGCTGAGTAGTTATCACTTTTGAAATACATCTGGAAAACTACTCCAAATCATATGTAAAGTGAATGCAAAAGAAGTGTTTTTGAAGCGTACGGACGCAAAAAAATGTTGTAGTAAAAAAAACATACATACCTTTTATATTTCATTCAAATTTTTTTCCCCTCTTTCCGGTCGCAAAAAATTTTTTCCCCAAGTTAGAAGGATTCCCGAATTTAAGTGTATCAAATACTGGAACGTCCGAACGAAAAAAAATTTTCTCAAGATAATTGTACGGAAAGCTTCAAGTTAGTATTCCAAATTTAGATATGATCGGTCTATCCGTTTAGGAAGCAACTTGACCCAGCCCTCATACAAAAATTTGTATTTATGTATGTGTATTAGGGTGATTAAAAAAATTGTTTTTTTTAGTTTCTAGAATCACCCTAATGTATGTCAATGTGGTGTTTAGAATGTGCAAGTAATGTAAATTTCTGCTTTAATATATCAATTATAATAAAATATGTGCTCAATACTTTTTTGTTGTGAAAAAAGTTTATGTTTTCCTTTGGAACAAAACTGGAACGTCCGAACAGGAACGTCCGAACAAAATTAAAATCGATATTTGTCCAATAAAAAACTTCTCCAACAAGATACTGTTAATGCAGCGCTAGTCCTTGTTTATTCCTCTATTTATCGTGTATATGTATATAATTTTTTTGTAGCACTAACCAATTCGCAGAATTTTAGGGAAATCATATATCACCTCAAATATAAGGTACGTTTTAGGCACGTCCGAACAGTAGATTTAAACCCTTCTTGAGTGGTAATGTTGCATCTCTAGATAGAATTGATAGCGTTGGATAGATGAGTGCAAAGGCTACATATGACAAAAAAATATTCTGATCCAAAGCCTACTATAGGTTTTATACATAAAATATTGTGACAGCATGGAGCGTCCGTAACGCTGGAAATACCCATATACCTATATCTTAAAAAAATTTTTTTTTGATAAAAAAAATTATTGGAATCTTTAAATATCGATCCATAACCCAAAAAAAAAAATACTCGACAAAAAGTTTTTTACAGACTCTCATAATTTGAAAATACTATGCTAAGCTTAAATTGCTTGAGCCACAAATTCTCAAAGGGATTATCTTATAGCATTGAAACTCAGGACACTAAAGATTAATTGTCGATTCCTATAAAAAATGAAGAGTCGAAAATCGTGTTACGTAAATTGTTTGTGTGTGGGCTCAATATGGCGCCTACATATATGAATTCGCAAAAAATGCCGCTGTAGAGGCAGTTACTCTAAACCAAATTGAATAGTATTTTGCAGGACTTAATTTAACCCTAATATGAATTTCTATTGTCGCTATATCCATATTTATATTTTCTGCATAGTAATAATGGTAGAGACAGCTTATTAATATACATATATATATGGGCGAAATATAAACTTTACTCATATTAGTTTAACAATGTTTACTATGGATCACCTAGCAATATTACAACTTGTTGAAACGTTTTTTGGATTAAAATATTTTCTTTTAATTTGTTATGATTGAACATTTTTCTAAAAATTTTATAATATGCCGTAGCCGAATGGTAGAACACTTAAGTGCCAGAGGAACAGGGTTCGAATCTTACTGAAACCAAATGTCAAACTGTTTTAAATTTTCTTTTGTTTTTTAATTATTTAGAATTTTCCAATAGTTTATATGGATATCACTTCAATAGTAAGTTATCAAATATGAATTTATGGCACATCCATATTTATTCATGCACGGTTAAAAAAATGAGCCTAAATTTTAAACCCATCTAAAGTTTAAGCGATTTTTTTAACTTTTTTTTTTAATATTTTAAGCCTTCCAAAAGTTTAAAAAGAATTTCAAGTTCTTTTGGTTTGAAAATTAAAAATTTTCGGTTTAAAATTAAAACTTTTTGGTTTGAAAATAGAAACTTTTCGGTTTAAAACTAAAACTTTTTGGTTTGAAAATTAAAATTTATTTTTGAAAGCTTATTCAAGATTGAATTTTGCCAACAACATTTATGTGTGCGACGTAGCTCAGTGGTAGAGCAGACGGGCAGTCTTGGTTCGAATCCTCGCCAACGGACAAAAAATTTATTTTATCTTTAAAAAATTGTTAAAACATTTCTGGTTTATAATTAAAACCAAATTCATTTAGCCAATTTTCTTGAAAACTGTCCAATAAAGTTTAAACCTTTTTTAACCGTGTGGGACCCTCGTGAAGGGTGGATACCTTGCCGCGGTACGAGGGCTTAAGTCGATAGCCACAGGGCTACGCTGCCCTTGTGATCATAGCTCCGTACGGCACTTCATCACGAGAGCAGCCTAGCCTCTCTGGCGCGACGACAAAGATCTTCCCCCTCCCAATCCAGGGTGTTATGCGAAACCGTGCCCATTGGACGTTTGCAGCCGGGAGGCAAATCGTGGCTGTATTTGAACGGAGCCTCTCTGATACCGGGTCGCCTCAGAGAGTAAGCATGGCCTTACCGCGGTACGGGGCTCTGCCGCGGCGGACGACACATTTTCCCCTACTCTTCCCTTGACCCTAAGCTGGCCGTGTCCGGCGATGGGTCGTACGAACAAGATGAACTCAAATTATCCAAATAAAAACGATAAACCTAAAAAACAAACAACGCCAAATTTCACTCCTCAGCAAAGGAGAGCTATGGAGGAACAGGCGAGAAAGCAACAACAACGCCGGAGGACAACCTCCGTTCCACAATCAAGGGGGGGATCGACAGCGATGGCAACTACGAGTCGATCAACCAACCCTCTATCGACTAAGATTGACTTGATGGGAGCTAGCACCAGTGCGGTTGCCAACGCAACTAAGCGGACAACGGCAGATGCTAAACTCCCATCAACCGCTGATATGAAAACCAGTATCTTTACGTCTGTGGCAGCGGTCTCACGACCTGGCCTCGGAGTTTCGAAGGAGAAGGAAGCTGCAACTGAGATTTCGGCAAGGAGAGCGACCGCGATGGCAACTACGGGTCCGCACTCCCAGGAGACATCTCCCCGCCGCTTCACATACCACGAGAAAAGATTGGCTGCAAAGATCCTGAAGAGGTATGAAGGGGTACCGCAGGAATCGCTGTCGCCGAATTCCAGTAAATCGGTAGAGCTAGCGAAAGCTGTGATACCGGATTTCCAAAATTCTTACATGCCAAAGAGGTTAAAAGTTAACCCTTTCAAGCGCCAGAGATCGGACCTGGAGTTGAATCCCCCTCCCAAGCGGCATCAGAATACCCCTGGAGCGGGCAAACTAAGCTTTGCTGAGGTAACCAAGGACAGGATCCTTATAGGCGTCCTGGACCGAGGCAATGACCGCCTGGCCATCCCTAAGGACCGGTGGCGTTACGTGCGAAATGAACTCGGCAACATTCTTCTCAATGTTGCTCCAGAGTTTCCGGGTAGTTCGGCGCGAGTAACGGATGCGGGTTGGCACCAGGGTCAGATTAAATTACTCGCATGCGAGGATGCAAAAACCGTAGCACTGTACAAGGCAGCAGCTGCTAAGCTGGGTGAAGTCTACAAGGGCGCAAAGATAGAGGTCGTCGACTGGAAGGACATTCCAGCTCGTCCAAGGGCAAGGGCGTGGATTCCGGCCATCCCTGACGAACCCGAGAGAATTCTCGGGATGCTACGGCTAATGAATCCGTCCCTGCCAACGCATGACTGGAGTGTCAATCTGGTCGGGGATGCGGTGGGGCCCGACAGACAGGTGGTGTTCACCATGAATAAAGAGTCAATCGAGCCCCTCAAAAGGTGCAATGGCCTAGTACACTACAGCGTAGGCCAGATCGTTATCCACGTATATCGTGGTGATGCTCAGCGCGCTGCCTTCTCGGCTGCTCCGGGGGAACCGGAAAACGAATTACCAGAAGAGGAAGCGGAGGATTCCGATGCGGAAAGCATGTTATCCGCCACGTCCCTTGGCGATAGTGCTGTGAACAACTCGGAGATGGAGGACAGCCTACAGGACGAGGAAGCCCTCGACGTCACGGTGGTAGCAGCCAACGCTGAGCGATTAACATCTAACGCTGCAGACAGCAAGACTCCTGCAACGCCATATCGGGCAGTTAATCGGAACAACTCGTCGTTGATAGGCAACCTCCGGGATGGGGCAAACCTCGACGATATGGGGACGGCAGGGAAGTCTGTGCGCTCTCATGTTGGTGGTGCTTCAGATTAATCTGCACAAATCTAAAGTAGCTTCGGCTGCTTTAAGTAGTCGTCTTTCTAAAGGCGACGTGGATGTGGTCCTCATCCAAGAACCCTGGGTCAATAGCTCGAGAATCTGCGGTTTGGGGACTAAGGGCTTCAAGCTCATTCGAGCCAGCGAGGAGAGCAAAGTCAGAACGTGTATTTTGGTCAAGTCTGAGTTGAACTCCTTTCTCCTACCTAACTACACCAATGGTGATATTACCGCTATCAGTCTAACCGTCGACAGCACCCGCCTGACGGTGGCGTCGGTCTATATGCCCTACGACGCCGAAGAACCCCCACCACAAATGGAGGTGAAAGACCTGGTGTCAAATTTCTGCACGGGTAATCTTATTATTGGAGCGGACGCTAATGCTCACCATGTCCAATGGGGGAGCTCCGACATCAATGCCAGGGGCGAGTCTCTGTTTGATTACCTCTTAACAACCAACCTGGTGATTTGCAACGTGGGTAATGAGCCTACTTTTATCACTAAGACCCGCAGGGAGGTCATAGACCTCACTCTCTGTAGTGAAGGCGCTTATGAGTGGGTCAGAAAATGGCGGGTTCTGGAAGAACATTCTTTCTCCGACCACCGTTACATAGAAATGGTTTTAGACTTTATTGTAGAACAACCAATCATGAAACGCAATCCACGTAACACTGATTGGCAGTTACACAATGAAATATTAGACAGAGACCTCCCAGTACTGCCCTCACAAGCCCCCTCATCAGTAGAGGAGCTGGAGGATCTTGTTACTACATTTACATCGGCGCTCTCAAATGCTCTAGGACAGGCTTGTCCAGTGCCAAAACCACGCGGTAAACACAGGCCACATTGGTGGTCCTACGATTTGGACTCGCTCCGAATATCATGCCGGAAACAATTTAACAAGGCCAAGAGCTTCGGCTCTGAGCCTCATTGGCACGAATATAAAGCTAAACTAAGGGCCTACAAAAAAGCTCTGAGACAGGCGAAGAGAACCTCGTGGAGAAATTTCTGCACTGGCGTCGAAAAGGTCGACGACACAGCGAGACTTAGACGAGTCCTCTCGAAAAGTCAAACAACCATCAGCTATTTGCGAAAGCCTGACGGATCCTGGACCAGCACGGAAGAGGAAACCCTTGAGCTGCTCTTGAATACACATTTTCCGGGGAATCTGCATGATGCACCACTAGCACCTGCAACAAACCTGGTAGTAAATATACCCATCACTGAGGAAAGAGTAAGTTGGGCAGTTAAGAGCTTTGAACCGTATAAGGCTGCCGGGCCGGACGGGATTATCCCCGCGCAGCTTATAAACACGTTGGAGACATCAGCTAAATGGCTGGTATTTCTCTTCACAGCCTGCCTGGCTCTCAACCACATTCCGGGCTCCTGGAGAAGCGCCACGGTAGTGTTTATCCCTAAGGCTGGGAAGGCATCCCACTACGAGCCAAAAGACTACAGACCGATCAGTCTCTCGTCCTTTGTACTAAAAACCTTTGAGAGGATATTAAGCGACTACCTCTTAACGACTATTGATAGCAACCTTATCTCTAGCTATCAGCATGCATACACCAAGGGTAAATCAACAGAAACCGCTCTGCACAGCCTAGTGTCTGTCATTGAGAAATCGCTGTGTGAAAAGGACTACTGTCTCGTGGCCCTCCTAGACATTGAGGGGGCTTTCAACAATATAAGCCCGGAGGCTATCAACTCCGCTCTAACTAATCTGGGAGTAGATAGACCTCTAACTGGTTTAATTGACCAACTTTTAATGGGAAGGAAAATAGCTTCTTCACTTGGTACGGTTGAGTTATCACGCTATGTCACAAGGGGAACACCCCAGGGTGGTGTTCTTTCCCCGCTTTTATGGAACCTCACAGTCAACTCGTTGCTACGTGACACAAGCTGGGGGGGCGGGAAGATAGTGGCATACGCAGACGATTTAGCTATTGCATTCAGAGGCAAGTTCCCACAAACTCTGTGTGACCTGATGCAAGTAGCACTGCGAGAAGTTTCGACGTGGTCCTCTCGCTGCGGACTTAGTATCAACCCAGGGAAGGTGGAACTTGTCCTCTTCACCAACCGGTACAAAATACCGCCACTAAGCCTACCAGAACTAGATGGCACGCGCCTGAGCTTGTCGGATAAGGCCAAGTTTCTAGGCATAGTTCTGGACAGGAAATTGAATTGGAAGGAGAATGTTCTTCAGCGCCAGAAGAAAGCTTGCATCGCTCTTTACACCTGCAAAAGAGCCATTGGCAAAAAATGGGGGCTCAGCCCTAGAGTATGCAGTTGGATCTACACGGCCATCATTCGCCCAATCATGCTTTATGGAGTCGTCGTATGGTGGCCTGCGCTGAGCAAGGCAACATACCTGAATCTGTTGCGGAAAGTCCATAGATCCAATATGATCTGTATAAGCGGTGCGCTAAGGACAACGCCCAACGAAGCCCTCCAGGTCATTCTGGGCATTTTGCCACTTGATCTGGAAGGGTTTCGGTCAGCGGCGGCATCAGCTCTGCGCCTAAGAGAAACCTCCAGTTGGGCTGCGGGTACTATTGGACACTCCAGTATTCTGGAATCTTACAGCTTTCTCCCTCTAAGCACAGATCGTTGTGCGACTACTACAGTCGGGGATAGCTGTTTCAAAATAAACATTCCCAGCAGAGAAGACTGGGAGAGGACGGATTGGTGTCCCGAAACAAATGGTGGCACTTCCATATACACCGACGGCTCGAAGTTGGACGGCAGAGTTGGAGGAGGCGTTTATTCAAGGGATTTGGACCTTGAGCTCTCCTTCAGACTACCTGATCATTGTAGCGTCTTCCAGGCGGAAGTCTCGGCAATCCTGGACGCCGCGGCCTGGTTAAGCAAACGTGTTATCGGAGGAGATATCGCTATTTTCAGCGATAGCCAAGCGGCCATCAAATCCCTTGGCTCATACACGTTCAACTCTGAACTGACGCTCAGCTGTCGTCGATCTCTTCAGGAGATGGCCCAACAGAACCGCGTAAAACTCATATGGGTCCCGGGACATAGGGACATTGAGGGAAACTGTAAGGCAGACGAGCTTGCCAGGCAGGGCACGACCAAGCAGGTTCTTCAGGATAAAGAGCGCTTAGGTATGCCGTTTGCCACATGCAAACTAATGCTGAAGGAGCACACACTCCGTCAAGCCAACGAAAGATGGCTGCAATCCCCAGGGTGTCGCATGTCGAAACAAACCTGGCCAAAATGGGATCTTAAAAGGTCTAGACGCATTTATGCCCTAACTAGGAGGGAAATCTGCATATTGATAGGGGTATTAACCGGTCACTGCCTCATTGGTAGGCATGCAGAAAGGCTAGGTGTGCCCTACCGACGATGCTGCAGGAGTTGCAAAGATGATGAGGAGGAGGAAACAGTGGATCACCTCATCTGCAACTGTCCGGCTTTAAGCGGCGCGAGAACGCGCTTTTTGGGAGTTCCGTTCCTGGATAGCCTAAGCCAGATCGCGGAACTGGACATAAAGGACTTGATGGGCTTCATAAAGTCATCTAAGTGGTTCGAGGAGGAGTAACGGTGTCGGTTTAGGAGTGTCAGTCCCGGGATTCTGCTATGTGGAAAATCCCAACAACTCAGGGATTTTCCATATGGCTGGGTCCCGGGACTGACTTTCCTTGTGTTGGTGGTATCACAACGGGCCTTTCAAAACTGGCCTAAGTGTGCCTCTGCGGCAGCCACTTGAACCTAACCTAACCTAACCGTGTGGGACAGGATTATCAATTTTTATTTAAAGTGGTATCAGTAGTTATGGATGCTTTATCCATTGATTTCCCTCCGTGTAGTTTAAGAAACTTGATTGGTTAAGAAAAGCAAAAACTCCATACATATAAAAAAACGCTCAAGAAATGCACAAGTAAATTTCTAGTCAAATTTTTCTTGAGGTGGTACGCAGTTCACAGGTAAATTGCTACAAACTCTACTACACTGAGAGAAATGCATTGAATGTTGTGACAATAACACTATTGATAGCGACGAGTTTGATGCAATATTCATTCAGAATGAGCGAGTTATCAAATATTATTTGCTCCCAATTAAAAGTAAAATGACATGTCAACCATTTCTATATGTTGTACTATTTTTTATATTTATGGATAGAATACTAATATATTTGAACGGCATGTCAATATCTATGGTCGTGATATGAATTTCTATTGTCGGTATATCCATATCCATATTTACTGCATAGTAATAATGGTAGAGACAGCGTATTAATATATATGGGCGAAATGTAAATTTTTCTGGGACGCATAATCATAATAGTTCAACAATTTTTACTATGAATTTTCTAACAATATTACAACTTGTTGGAGCGGTTTTTTTAAATTCAAAATTTTTTGAATTTCTTATGATTGAACATTTTTCTAAAAATTGTATAATATGCCGTAGCCGAATGGTAGAATACTGGGCTAACGTGCCATAGGAGCATGGTTCGAGTCCCACTGAAACCAGATGTCGAATTATATAAAATTTTGTTTTTTAAACTATTTAGAATTTATCAATAGTTTATATGGATACCATTTCAATAGTGATTTATCAAAAAAACATTGATGAAACATCCATATTCATTGATGGGACAGAAATATCAATTTTTATTTAATGTGATATCAATAATTATGGATGTTCCATCCATAGATTTCCCTCCGTGTACTATTTTTTTATGAAATACGAATACAGCAACACAGGTTTCTGCAAGAAAAATATCAAGTGGCATATATTTCTTGAAGAAAAATTAATAGGCTGATTTTATAAAACGCAACGCGACGCGAACAGTCACATTCAGATGAAGAGTGGAGTGGAATTTAAAGGAAAAGAAACGAAACGAAAGTAAAAAAGTGTAGTGGGGTGGAATGGAAAAGAAAGCAAAGGAATGTAAAGGCAAGTAAATAAAAAGAGAGAAAAGTAAAGAAGAGGAAATGAAAGGTAGGGAAAGCAAATTAAATTAGAAGAAAAGGAAACGAAAAGAGAGGAAAAGAAAATAAAGGAAAGGAAATTAAAGAAAAGAATGTTATGTAAAGGAAAGGAAAGGAATGAAGGGAACAATAAGAATGGAAACAGTAAAATTAAGTAAAATTAAATGAAAGAAGGAAGGGGAAAATAAAGAAAGACTGATGATATGGACGGCAAAAAATGTAGCCAAATTTTTTTTTATAACTTCAAAAATAAAAAAACTTCGAATTTTCTACTTTTTTGAGCGATATTCTGGATCTTCGGGTATCAACAAAATTTTGCCAAATATAGCCTTCATTTATCTAAACACGTTACGTTACGTCTTCTTGCTTGTTTTACTATTCACCATGGATTTTTAAAAGTCAAAATCACTTCCATACTACTATTTTTCACGCAAGAAAAAATGCGTATTTTCCTTGAAGGAATTACTTGTGATCTGCGTACCGCCCATTACCAAAAAAGTAAAACCATGCATCGGAATGCTTTCTTCCGTGTCTGGTCACTGAAGTAGGCGAAGCTAGGCCAATTAGTTTCATGACGCAGACTGCAATTTACCTGATACTAATTTTGAACATAACATGGTAATGGTTTTATGTAAAATAATTTCAGGTCGTGGCAGTTGGACTGAAGATATTGGATTCGATTTGAATACAGACTTCAACAGCAACTCCTATCTCAGCAAGTAAGTTAATTTACATACAAAATCTTTATTATATTTTATTTATATTTTGTTGGACTGGACGGTTTTGTTCCAGCCTGTCATATGAAGGCACCTACTCTTATCATATATGGGAAGCTGAAAGTGGAATTTTAGTATATGTTGTGACAAACGTACAATAAATTTTGTAATTCCATAGGAAGAAAAGATTTATATTACGTTATGTTATTTATCCACATTTAGGCGGGACTTTACCCGATAAAGAGTTGCCCTTCATGACATAATACAAAGGCTTGTAAAGAAATTGAAAGCTCTTTATAAATCAAGTATTATCCATTTCTTCAATGCAAAAAATACAAGATTTACCAGTGTAAGCATTTAGGTATTTATATTAATTTTGAAATCGTCTTATCCACAGTGAGTCCTTTTTATCATTTTCACCGGCCCTGACAGTACTCAAACAAGAGCCACAAACTGATCAGTTGAAGACTAACAAAAGTCCTTTGAATAATCAATCTACTATTGGCGTCAGCGGTGGAGGTGTAGAAAAAGTAGATAAAGCATCATCTCACTTGAAGACAGCGCCAACAACAGGGGATACTCCCAAAAATGTCTTGAACACTTCCCTCTGTGGATGTGGATCGCCTAGAGCAGGCGGGGCATCAGAAGAAATTGAACACAACGGAAATAATATTGAGAAACCCAAGAGCAGTGGATCCAATGGATTTGGTAATGCTGCATCAGCTTACAGTGGGCTAGAAAAAAGTACTGGTAAGTCATATTTTTGATACATATATGTACATTAGACCAGGGATAGCCAACGCTTTCAACCTACTGAGCGCTACAACAACAACATCATACTTTCTACAACAACACCGCTCGTGGAATCACAAAAAATTACTCGAAAGAATTATTATCAAACTAAGACAAAAACAAGTAAGGAAAGCTGTCCTTGGCTGTGCCGAAGGCTATATACCTTTCATGAATAGAAAAAAAAACTAATGGCGGCGAAATACCAACAGGTTATCATAACCTCTAACGAGATTTTTAGCCGAGCTTCTCTTTCCAACTTGAGGTGTGTTGCATTGAGTTTTTCCTACAAGTTGGCGGGACCTACAGTTTTATGCCGACTCCGAACGGCACTTGCAAAGCAAATGAATTTTTTGCTGAGAAGCTTCTCATGGCAGAAATACACCCGGAGAGTTTGCTAAACTACTGCCGAGGGGCGACCCCGTTTAGAAAAATTCTTTTTCTAAATAATTTTTTATGTTACTTTTTCCGGGCATCGAACCGCCACGACTTGGTGTAGAAGGCCGAACACTTAACCGCTGCACCACGGCGGCCGCCCCTTTCATGAATAAGCCTCACGGGTTTCGCTGTTCGATCCCCAGTACAGCCCGTGTGAATTTAACATTAGGTCATACCGAAATTATCGGAACTATCTATTATATGGGGGCGGTGTGTTTTATTGGTCCAATCTCATTGATTTTTAACATCGACATTCCATCTGCTTATTTACAGAACTTATAGCCCGAAATCCGTTTATCGGAACAATCGATTGTATGGGAGCTATGAGTAGTTTTGGTCCGATCTTGCTGGTTCCGACAAATGATTATTCCCATTAAAATAACGCCTCCATACCAAATTTCATCGAGATATCTCTAAAATTGAGGGACTAGTTTGCGTACAAACAGACGGACGGAGAGACGGACATGGCTAAATGGAATCAGCTCATCGTCCTGATCATAACGGTATACTAATTAGTGGGTCTATCTCTTCTTCTTCGCATACTAACAAACATCGGATCAAAGTTATAATACCATTTCATGTTCATGAAATTTTGCAATTTTCGAAGCCTTATTGGACTATGTATTTTGCAAACTTAGTGTAAGGAGTGTAATGGGGTGTGGCTGCTGTGCGACCTTGCCCAATCCCGACTCTTGCGTCCTCGTTCGTACTCTGGGCAACGTGAGCTATCTAGGCTCGCGGCAGAAAGAGAGAGAGCCCCGGTGGGGCCACTCTGACATACTTGGTTTAAGGGCTCACCGAGGTCTTTTGCGCAGCGTCTGTTCACCATAAGGTGCGGCTGCAAGCGGGCGTCTGTCTTGAAGCAAGCGGCTCGCTATATAAATGTGTAAATATTTTCCAAAAACCCCAAAACGGGTTGTGCGCTGGGCTTGGGACCCGCTATGTAAAAAACTTAATTCCAATGAAAACTAATGTACCAAAGCCTCGGATGAGAACCCCCTTTAATGTTGACGACCCAGCAAAACGAATAAGGAATAATGATTTGGATATTAGGGCATGTACCGGGAATGTCCGGACCCTTTCAAGGGACGGTACCGCTGCCCGACTGGTTGATGGCCTCGTAGGCGCAAAGGCCGACATCACCGCCCTGCAGGAAATGCGATGGACGGAGCAAGGAAAAACGACCATCGGTCCTTGTGACGTATACTATAGTGGCCAGGCAAGCGGCAAAGCGCGTGGTGTAGGATTCGTGGTGGGGAAGAGACTTCGCCGCCAAGTATTAGCGTGCACTCCTGTGGACGAGCGTCTCGCTGCGATCCGCATCAAGGCGAGGTTTTTCAACATAACATTTATCTGCGCATATGCGCCGACTGAGGAGACGGACGACCCAGAGAAGGACTCCTTCTACGATAAACTTGAACAGACTTATGATCGCTGCCCCCAGCATGATATCAAAATCGTGCTTGGTGACTTTAATACCAAGGTGGGCAAGGAAGGAGTCTTTGGTCCTACAGTTGGAAAATTCAGTCTCCACGATATAACATCCTCCAACGGCACTAGGTTGATTGACTTCGCCGCTGCTCGCAATATGATCATCAGTAGTACCAGGTTCCAGCATAAGCGAATACACCAAGCCACATGGCTGTCCCCTGATCAAAGAACTAGAAACCAGATTGATCATGTCATGATCGACGGCAGACACAGCTCCACCGTTCTGGACGTGCGTACCCTACGTGGTCCCAATATCGACTCGGACCATTATCTTGTTGCAGCCAAGATACGCACACGCCTCTGTGCAGCGAAGAAAGTGCGCACAGTAACGGAAGGAAAGTTTGACGTCGAGAAGCTGCGCATGACACAGACAGCTGATAATTTCTCCGCTCGACTCTCACACCTGCTATCAGAGGGCAATCCTCGACCTAACGATGTTACCGAGCAATGGAAGCATATCTCTCACTCACTGCGTACCGCCGCTGAGGCCACTATAGGGTTTCAGCGAGCCCGCAAGAACAACTAGTACGATGAGGAATGTAGCACTGCCTCGGACAAAAAAATCGCTCCATACAGGGAAACGTTGCGAACGGGCGCAACCCGCAGTGTATGGCAACGCTAAAGTGAGGCGAGGAAGGAAGAGAGGCGCCTTTTCAGAAAAAAGAAACGTGAAGCCGAAAGGCGTGAGTGTGAGGAGCTTGAGATGCTGGCTGACAGGAATGATGCCCGAAAATTCAATGAAAAGATCCGGCGGATGACGGAAGGTTTAAAGACCGGGGCAAGTTCCTGTCAGGACAATAACGGCGACCTGGTAACCGACGTACAGAATGTACTTAAATTATGGAGGGAGCACTTCTCCTCACTTCTAAATTGCGAGGGAGACGTCGGACCCGTTACCCCAATCCCTGACGATGGAAAAGTCGTCCCACCACCTGACTATGATGAAGTGAGGATAGCTATATCCCGGCTCAAAAACTACAAATCGCCTGGGAAAGACGGACTACCCGCCGAGCTGTTCAAACACGGAGGCGAAGACCTGGTAAAAAGCATGCATCAGCTCTTATGCAGAATATGGTCAGATGAGCGCATGCCTCCAGATTGGAATTTAAGTGTGCTCTGCCCAATCCACAAGAAAGGCGATCCCGCTAACCCCACCAACTACCGCGGAATCAGTCTTCTTAATATCGCATATAAGGTTCTTTCTAGCGTATTGTGTGAAATGAAGCCCATCGTAGACAAACTGATTGGACCTTATCAGTGTGGCTTTAGACCTGGTAAGTCTACCATCGACCAGATTTTCACGATACGCCAAATCCTGGAGAAGACCCATGATAAAAGAATCGACACTCACCATCTCTGAATTTAACTTCCCTACAAAGCTTATACGGCTTTGCCAAATGACGTTGAGCAAAACCAACAGCACCGTCAGAATCGGGAAGGACCTCTCTGAGCCATTTGAAACCAAACGAGGCTTCAGACAGGGTGACTCCCTTTCGTGCGATTTCTTTAACCTGATGCTGGAGAAGATAATTCGAGCAGCAGAGCTAAACCGCAATGGCACAATCTTTTACAAGAGCGTGCAATTGCTGGCGTATGCCGATGATATTGATATCATTGGTCTTAACAGCCGCGCCGTAAGCACTGCTTTCTCTGGGTTGGATAAGGAAGCGAAAGAAGTGGGTCTTGCGGTGAACGAGGACAAGACGAAGTATCTGCTGTCATCAAAGAAAGAATCGGCGCACCTGCGCCTTGGCAGCCAGGTCACCGTTGATAGCTACAAGTTTGAAACGGTAAGAGACTTCGTTTATTTGGGAACCAGCATTAACACCTTATTTATCAGTCTAGAAATCCAACGGAGAATCACACTTGCCAACAAGTGTTACTTTGGACTAAGTAGGCAATTGAAAAGTAAAGTCCTCTCTCGACAAACAAAGATCACGCTCTATAAGTCTCTCATAATACCAGTCCTGATGTACGGCTCGGAATCATGGACAGTGTCAAAAGAAGATGAGATGGCCCTTGGAGTATTTGAAAGAAAAGTTCTCCGGAAGATTTATGGTCCTTCCCGTGATGCCAACGGCGAGTATCGAAGGAAATTTAACAATGAGCTGTACGAGCTTTACGCAGACCTGACCATAGTTCAGCGGATTAAAGCCCAAAGGCTCCGCTGGCTGGGTCATGTTATGCGAATGGACAAAGAAGCACCAGCACAGAAAGTTTTCCTATCGACACACAGAACCAAAGGAACCTAATAAAATAGAACAAAAATGATAAGATATCTCTATAGTTTTTCTTCAAGAAGATGTGCTTCTTATTATTGTAGAGACAGTCTTTTTAATGTTATTAAGAAGATTTTCTTTTTAATATTTTAAATGAAAAATAAAATGATATTGCCCTCACCGAGAATCGAACTTACAATTTTCGGAATGATAAACCCAGCTGTTAATCATCAGGCCATCGCTCACTTTTCATTGCTAGCGTCTAATTACTGATATGTGTATAGTTATTAATGTTTCAAAGGAAAATCACATCAATATAATTGAGAAGATTTCTTTTTAACATTTCTAATTAGGAAAAAAGAGAGAGAATCGAACTTACAATTTTTCGAAAGCTAAACCCAGCTGCTAACCATCCGGCCATCGTATACTAATAATTTCCAGCGTCTAACTACACCTTTGTACTAATACCTCAATTCTGTAAGCTGTATCTAGTCACTAACAGGTCAATTCTACTGTGGTAATAACTTTATTATTACCGGCAAACAAATTCACTCGGCAACTTTTACTCCTTTTTGGTATTCTGAGGGCAAAAGTTTTCTGGTAACACCGTTACCACCAAAATAGGTGGTAACATGTGGTAACATCAATATAAGACAGCTGATGTTTACTTGAAAAATAAAAAAGCGAAAGTGCAATTGAACAAAATAAAGTGAAAATTAAACAAAATAAATAAAACAAAGTGAAAATCAAACAAATAAACAGGTATATAGTATTAATAAATCACAATAAAAACTGTGTATAACGTTTCTAACGCCAGTAATTCCTTTAATATAGTAAAAATGTCCGCGTTAATACTATTGCTGCTGGCTGAAGAAGATGAAAATGATGAAATTTTGGAGCGGAGACACAACTTGAAAAGCCTTCGGGACAGTCATGATCCGTTGCAACTTCCTTCCAATATTTTCAAGCAACATTTTCGTTTGCCAAAAGAAGCCTGTAAAATGCTCATAGAAGAGTTGTGGTTTGCTTTTCAATTCACCATACACACTGGTGAGTTTTTTTGCCATTAGAGCGTTACCATCTGCTCAGAATCGCAGCCACTTTATTTGGTAACGTATTTTAGGGAAAATTGTTTGCCGATGGCAATTTTACCGGTAACGCGCAGCCTAGGGCTGTAATAGAGACATTTCGTGGTGAATTATTTTGGAACGATTTTCCGTCATCCATTGTCAAATTTGGTTTTGAGACAAACCGGTTTCGGCAATGCGCCATCATAAGTGTCGATTTTCGTTCTGATGTGCTGTACAATGTTGTACGTTTTTATAGTCGTTTTGTTTTGTTCAGGTAGTTTGTTTGTTGCTGTGTAGTTGAGGTAGGTGGTTCGGGTGTAGGTAAGGAGTTCGGTAGTTCGCTCGTTCGTTCGTTTGTAGGTAGTGAGTTCGTGTGTGTCGTGGCTGGGTTCGTCGGCAGGTAGAAATCTGTTATTCTAATTTGTCTGTTTTCTGTGTTTTGGTTATTTGTGTTTGTGGTCGTTTTTTCTATTTGTATTTTGTTCTTTCTTTTGTATAGTATATTAAGTGGTTCAAATAGCACGTCTGATGCGGTATTTATTTGTTCGTTGATGATGCCTCCTTGAAATGTTTTTTGTTTGTATATCTCCATGTTCTCCAGAATGTTCAGTCGCAAGCCTTTGTGTTGGGTATGAATAAGTTTGGCTGTATTTTTTTATTTTCATGGGGACGCATTTGTTTTCAAACATGTGGTTTGCGAAGTTTGACTCTGGTGTGATATTAGGTTTCTGTTTCCTTTTGCTGTAGTCCCTTATGTGTTCTCGGAATCTGGTTCTGATCTTACGACCAGTTTGCCCTATGTTGCTTTGTTGGCATTCGCAAGTTAATTTATCCTTGTTTGTCCAAATGATCCTCCACGTTTGTTGCATTGTTTAATATTCTCCCAACGTTGTTCCTAGTTTTGAATGCTGTGCATATGTTGTGTTTCTGGAATAGTTTGGAGAGTCTATATGAGACTTTTCCTGTGTATGTTAAAACTGCCCAGGGTTTCTCCTCTTTTTTCGGGTTGTTGTTATTTGCTTTCATTATGTTCTTCCTTATTTTATCCACCACGTGCTTTCCATATCCGTTGTTCTTAGCGATTGTGTATATTGTGCATAGTTCTTTTTTATACTCTTCTTGAGTTAACGGAGTTCGCTCGAGTCTTGTTACTAGTTGTCTAAATGCTGCATGTTTGTGTTGTTGTGGATGGTTTGATGTGTTGGGTATAATTGTGTCTGTTGCGGTGGGTTTTCTATATATGCCGTATTCCATTTCATTTGTAGATTTATTTATTGATATGGTTAAGTCCAAATAGTTCAACTTCCCTTCGTGTTCCTTTTCCATTGTGAAGATTATGTTTTCGTGTTGTTCGTTGAGAAAATCCATTATCTGCTGTTCGTTATCCTTCGTGATAATGCAAAAGATATCATCAACATATCTTGCGTAGAATGTTACTCCTAGTTCAGCTTTGAGGTGTTTCATGTAGTGCTCTTCTAGGTTTTGTATGAACACCTCCATAAGTATGGACGACGTGGGGTTACCCATACCTAGTCCTTTTGACTGCCTGTATATTTTGTTGTCGTCTAACTACACCTTTGTACTAATACCTCAATTCTGTAAGCTGTATCTAGTCACTACTAGAGACATTTCGTGGTCTATTTCTCATTTGATACAATTTGGTATTCAGTAAGCTGCCTCATATCTCTAGTCTCAATAAAGAGTCACTAATTTGCCATCTGTTTGAAGGCAAGTAACAAACGAAATTAATTAAAGAAAATTTGTTAAAAAATTAAAAAAATTAAAAAAAAGTGAATTTGCGAATTAGAAGTATTTAAATGTTTAAAAAAAGTTAATTAAATTTGAAAAAACTAAATAAAAAAATAAAAATTTACTGTTCGCGGACCGGCACTTGAACCTGCGACCTCCCGCGTCATAATCCGGACGCTTAACGCCTGGGCTACATCGACATCTATAAGGCGGGTGTCAAATGCGTTACTTAAAATTTATGCAATTTTTGTATTCACCACACCTTAAAATGAGTGAGAGAGAGACTGTGGTAGATTTCTTGTGACTATCTCTTATAGAATACCGGAAGCATCTCAAGTCACAAAAATTGTATCTAATGAAATATCTCAAATTTAGTGATTTGATATGAGACAGAATTACAAAATACTGGGATAAATGTATAGTTTTTTAATAAGAATTTCTTCTTAAAACCAAAGAGATTTCCCTATAGTTTTTTCTTCGTTTCCACCGTTGCAACTACCCCTTTGCCCAAAAACTGATCATGAAGACAATCTTATTAATTTGATTAGGCATTTTTGACTCTGTGCACCCGAATTCGGCAGCAGAGGAAGGGGAGACCTCGACTGAGATGGAAACAACAGGTGGAGGATGACTTGAACTCCCTTGGGGTTTCCAATTGGCGTCAGCTATCGCTAAAAAGGAATGACTGGCGTGCTTTGATACGAAACGGCCAAAATCGCCTAGGCGGTTAAGCGTCATTATGACGCAAGCCAAGATTAGATTAGATTAGTGTAAGCTGCTAGGAAGAACTTTAACTCAAAATCGGCATGGGTTGCCGTTATCCTACACAGTAAAAAATTAAAGTTTACTTTTAGTACCAGTCGCTATTGAAATTAAGCCTTTTTGGAATTAAATTTGAGTTTTAATACTAAATAGTATTAATTTAAGACTCTGAAAAATTTTTAATTCTAAATAGTTTTAAAATAATACCAAAATTAAACTAAAGGGCTCTCTTTTTTCCTTTATCTATTTATTTATTTAGAACAAAGCTGCAATTAGACGCTGGCAAGCATAAGTATTCTATGGCTTGATAGTAGACATCTCCGTTCAGCATTCAATAAATTGTGAGTTCGACTCTCGGTGAAGGGAATATAATAAAACTGTGTAATTTTTTTTTTGCCTGAGAGAATCTTTGACTGAATTCCTCTCTCTTTTAATTAGACCGAATACGGTATTAATTTAATACTTTTCGGCGTTGTTATATATAAACACCAAAATGGTATTAAAGTTAGACTTTTCTTTTTACAGTGTAGAACAATAAAACTTCGCACATATGTTATATAGGTTAAAATGCGCCGATATAGGGTATGCATATCAAATTTTGAACCTTCAGTTTTTTCCATACATTTTTGGGACAGTCATATTAGACCGGTCCAATTTTTATTTAAATCATTTTGAAATTATTTAATTTCGTACGAAACTGTATAATACTTTTGTTTTAACATTTTTTGTAGCACAAGTAAATCCAGTCCCTCAACAACTGAGCCTAGTCGATGTGAGCAAAGTTGATAACAGTAGCAGGAGCGTTGCTGTTAATGGCAGCAACAATTCCAATGCACACTCTGACGATCACAAGTGAGATCATAAACAGTATTTTGCAATAATCGTAAGCTATTCTGATCTTGTACTTTGCAGGTTTCAGTACATTCTGGCAGCTGCGACTTCCATAGCTACCAAAAATAATGAAGAAACTCTTACCTATCTAAATCAAGGGCAAAGCTACGAAATCAAGCTGAAGAAGATAGGAGATTTATCGTTCTACCGTGATAAGATATTAAAGGTAAGCACGTACAACTATTTATAAATACATCTACTCAGATATAATTTTTGGATGTAAGATATAGCTCGTAGAAACAGATTAACGATTGACGTACCTACTAGGAATAAAGCGTTCAGCAGAATCAGTCCGTCAGAGTGACGTACGCCAAAATTGAGAGGAAATTAAATTTTTGCCCTATCCGTCGAATCTGTTGTTACGCTTAAGTACAAACACCCGCAGTCTACTTAGCTGTCAGCTGTTTCAACGTTTTTTATTTGGACAAAGGAATTTAAAAAAAAAAACTTGTCTAAAGGTTGTTGTTGGTGTTGTTGTTGTTGTCGTTGTTGTAACAGCAAACACACTCCCCGAAGGTTTTGGGGAGTGATGCCGAAATTGACAGTCCTTGTATATTAGTCGCCTCTTACGACCGGTATGCCTACCTCGGGCATATTCTAAACCCCTATCCCGCGGGGGACCGCTTTCACGACTGCCTGTTAACAAAAAAATTCACTGTTAATTTAACGTCCACTTCATTCGCCCTTTATTTTAACCGGAGGATGGCTGATAAATTTATAGTGAGCGTTAAAGTTGACGGCTAGCCGTGAAAACGGCCCTAGTAAAAACATCGACTGAAAAACCTGCGAACACGCTGCATTGATTGAGTATCTTAGTACTCTGGTCTCTAATTTAAGTTTCAAAGAAAGCTTCCGTATTATTATTACACCGTGTTATTTTTATACCAAAACCACAACCGAAACAATTTAAAACCCCAGTTTTATTCCTTAATTGGAAAATCTGGCAGCTCCTTGTAGTTCTTAGGTGTTTTTATACTTTTTATTCAAGACATCTGTGAAAGTTTAAGTATAATTCCTTAAGTCGAATTTAGAACTGTCTTAAATAAAAACGAGGTCAAACGTAGGGCCCTTTTCTCAAGTGAAAATTATCTTTTTTATACAGAAAATATTTTTATCGATCAGATAAATTTTAAAGTTTACTTAAAAAAGTGGTCCTTATACCTATATCTATATGTATGCTGCTATCGCTATTTATCTGTATGACATTTCTTTATATTTTTATATATGTATGTAAATAATTACGTAAGTGTTTTTTACGTATACATACCTATGTACATTAAGTTGTTCCTTAAGAAAAAGATTTTTTCGCCGGGCGGAATATAATAGATTTTGCTCTAAAAAAAAGCTGTGCAAAATTTCACTCGAGTTGGATAACATTGCATTTGAAAATTTTAAAAACCATATGCATTCAGTGTGCAGCAGATTATATAAAAACATTGGTAGCCGTAAACGTGATACTAAAATGGTTATAACTTTGATATTTTTGATCTGATTTGCAAACAGCTTTGCCCAATATGATTTGGAAATGATTAAGCTTTGACATCGTATCAAAATAATATAAAAAAGTTATTAGTTTTCGCTGTATATCAATATTACTACGAGGTGGCTTGAAATTGTGCTCTATTTCTCTCATTCATCTACACTCAGAATAATTTTTGTCAACAGATCCTGTTAAATTTTCATGAGATAATGAGGCAGATAGTGTTGTTTTAACAGGAATTCATGTTAATTTAACAGGAAGTCATGTTAATTTAACATGAAGTGAAGTTATTCAACATGAACTTCAGGTTAAAATAACATGATCGATCGTGTTGAAAAATAATAACCTGAAAAAGTGTTAAAAAAGTGTTGATTGTACATGAAAATTTTTCTGGGTGTACTAATAGCTCCTAATTTGGTCATTTGATTAAAAACCATTATATGGCGGGTTTTCAGAGTTACAGAAGATCTTTAATGCGGTGAATAGAGGGGTTCGATCGGATAAGCAAAGCTGGAGATTTTTCGTAGAATACAAAAATGGTGTTTTCCCTCTTTTAAAAACGATAACTTTACGAAATCTCAAAAACTATAGCGATTTTTTTTTCATTTTTCTCTTCAGAATCGTAATCTGCACGTTTTTTCTCGTAATTAATGTGTACCAAGTTTACGGCTATCAATGTTTTTATATAATCTGCTGCACCCTGAATGCATATGGTTTTTAAAATTTTCAAATGCAACGTGCAAGTTCTAAAAGTTATTCAATTCGAGTGAAATTTTGCACAGCTTATTTTTAGAGCAAAATTTATCATATTCCGGCCGGCGAACCTAATATTTGCAAAAAAAGTTGATATAAGCAACAGCTTAATGTACATTCCAGTTGTATACACATTCACTATATTGGAATTTATTCAGCTAAATTGATTTTAATATGCTTCAATTAAAACAAATTGCGACAAAAGTGCACAGATATACAAATGCACACATACATATGTGTGTACATTTGTAGACATGTCAGTACGTGTTTTGCAAGTACGCGTGTATCACTTAAATATTGTACAATAGACGGCACTTATTTATCGTATTGTGGAGCTCGACGAATGGATTGTTGCTGAATTTTCGCATAAAAGTTAAATGTAAGAAGATTGAGAGATGAAATGATGAACGGCGTCTCGTTTTGATGACAACTATCTAATTGTACTTGAAGACCGCAAGTGTCTGGACCTTAAACATTACCCGGGGGCGGATGATACAATTGTCAACAATTGGCGCAATCATACAATTTTAAAATACATACAGTAATACTTCCTCAAAACGGACATTCAGAGAACCACGATTTTTTTTTTCGCTTATGGAGTTTAAAGAACATAATTACTATGCTTATTTTTTATTTTAGACATTAAATTTTTTGGGCTGTTATATTGCATTATTTATTCTCCGAACACTAAAGGGTCGAATACATAAAGCTTTGTTAACCTCGCCTGACATTTGCTACCTCAAAACTTTGCGTCCAACGTCAGAGGAATGCTACAATGAACGCCTTGACGCTTCTCTTTTATACATTTGTTTTCGTTATTTTTTTCTTTGCATTCGTAGTGTTTTAGTTAATTTATTAATTTAATAGAGAAAAAATGAATTTATTATTATTTTCTCCAACATTTTATTCTTTAATTGAAGCAAAGTCATCAACATCTGATTGTCAAAGCAAGCAAAGCAAGCAAAATTTGAGAGTTTGCCAAATTTCAACCTCGCTTCAACTTTGAGGTCTCCAATTTGCCATGCTTGGTTTAAATACGTATACTGAACTTTTCTGTCAAAGTCAAAGTTTGAGGTAAAGCCAAAATAAAGTTTTATGTAACTGACCCATAAGGGCCGGTTTCACCAACCGGTCTCAACTTAGTTAAGTCGATTTTTTTTTACTTTTTCAGTTTCACCATACAACTTAGCCAAGTCGCAAATTAGCCAAGCTCGCAGCTGACTAATTCTCAACTAATACCTCAATTCTGTAAGCTGTATCTAGTCACTAAAGGGCTGGTGAAGTACGTTGTCAAAAATACTACCATGTAAAAATAATTGAGTGTAAAGTTAGAAGTCGGTGAAGTTCACCGTAATGTAATATAGCGCCCGTCATGACGGTGGCAATTTTTCGTCAACGTTTTTTCTCACCGTCATTGTCATAGCGGTGTCAATTCAATAAAATTCTTCAAATTCGTTTACAAAAACAACAATTAATTGTTTTCAAAACAAATATTTTAAAAATATAAAAGAGAAAAAGTCACCGCTACTTGCATGTAAGTTTACAGAAAAGCGGTGCTGCTAATGACGGTGAGCATAGCTACCGCTATATAGCGAACGTTACATAGCGGTACCGCTTTTCGAGGAAACCAATCCTTAATAGAGACATTTCGTGGTCTATTTCATATTTGATACAATTTGGTATTCAGTAAGCTGCCTCACATCTCTAGTCTCAATAAAGAGTCACTAATTTGTCATCTGCTTGTAGGCAGGTAACAAACAAAATTAATTAAAGAAAATTTGTTAAAAAATTAAAAAAATTAAAAAAAGTGAATTTATGAATTAAAAGTATTTAAATGTTTAACAAAAGTTAATTAAATTTTAAAAAATTAAATAAAAAATAATAATTTACTGTTCGAGGACCGGCACTTGAACCTGCGACCTCCCGCGTCATAATCCGGACGCTTAACGTCTGGGCTACATCGACATCTATAGGGTGGGTGTCAAATGCGTTACTTAAAATTTGTGCAATTTTTGTATTCACCACACCTTAAAATGAGCGAGAGAGACACTGTGGTAGATTTCTTGTGACTTTCTCTTATAGAATACTGGAATCATCTCAAGTCACAAAAATTGTATCTAATGATATATCTCATATTTAGTGACTTGATATGAGACAGAATACTGGTATAAGTTCCAAGTTTCAAGTCTCTAGCTCAACGGGAAGTTACCTAAAATGACTTTGCAAGATTCCATAAATTCGTATAAAAATTGTGGTGCAAAAAAAAGCGACTTCATATAAAGGTTGTAACAAGGAGTATAAAGTCGTCAAAAAAGGAGGACATGACCATAATGTATATGTACATTGAATTTATATTCTAGAACTTTTTTTTTTAAATGAGAATCACATCAAAATGATATTATTTTAAATCAATTTATTAACATTTTTTAAATAAACACTAATATACATTTGATAGGGTGACAAACTTAACATTTTTAGAAGCACATAAAATTACTTTCTAGACAAACTTTTATTATGCATTCCATACACAGGAACTAAAAGTTCTTATATCCTAATAGTTGCTCCTTCGTAAATGTAATACAGATAAAGCACCAATTCCTTTTGCGGTGCTGTTTTCGCTTCACTTTTAGGATTGCTTTTATCTTAATCATTTTTGTTTATATATGTAAATTCCCAGCACGCCCGAACTTGAGTGTCAACTGTAACGCGGTTCATTTCATTTTAGAATGAAACAATTACATATAGAAATGCTAGTATATTTTCATATCATTTTTACGTGAAGCAGGTTTTCGAAATGTGTTATGAACATGATAAATGTTAACTTATGCCATTTTAACATGAGAATGTTATACAAATGTGAGACTAACAGTTTTTATATCAATATGATGTCGAAATGTATATTAACATGAGAAATTGGTATAACAATGTCATATGTACATTAAGGCGCCTCACGCCACTGAATTATAAACTTCAATGTATTCTATATTCGAAAAAATATTAAGATTTACTGGAGCTAAACCGCGTTAAAAAAAACGCTAAAAATATCCTTTTTTATGTATAAAAAGAGTATGAAAATATATTTTTTAATAAAAAGCACCTGAGATGATGAATTAGCTGGAGTACAAAAGGTAAGCATAAAAAAGTTTGAAAATTTTATAAACGCAATCCAAATATTGAGATGTATGATGCTGTTTTTGGTCATATTTCGAGGGGTAGGTTTGTGGAAAACTTTAATAACTCAGCCAATTATTGACGTATTTGGACGATTAGGGTATCATTTGAAAGGTATTTTCGAGACGTTGTCATTTCTGCAAAATTTAACCCTTTTTGGCCCAATTTTCCACATTGCGAATATTAGCACACAGTTATACAGTTACCAAATTTACAAACTTTTTTATGCTTACTTTTTGTACTCCAGCTAATTCATCATCCCATGTAATTTTTATTAAAAAATATATTTTCATACTCTTTTTATACATAAAAAATTGAATAAATTTTAAGTAACGCATTTGACACCCGCCCTATAGATGTCGATGTAGCCCAGGCGTTAAGCGTACGGATTATGACGCGGGAGGTCGCAGGTTCAAGTGCCGGTCCGCGAACAGTAAATTTTTATTATTTTATTTAGGGGCCTATTACGGTTTGCGAGTCGAACAAAAATATGCGCGACTCGCCTACATTTGTATTACCGACTGCGAGTCGCCCGGTAACATTCGCCTCAAACTTCAAAATTAAGCGAATGTCAAAAATGAAGCGATTACTGTTTGCGACTCGATCCAAATTCGTTCGCCGGGAGTGTCAAAATCTGGCTAACAGAATTTGAAGGTGACTAGGAGGAAAAATTTGATTTTATGGTCATATTGGAAATATTTTGGGGTCATTTTGTGGTTATTTTGGACTAATTTCGGGGATATTTTGTTGTTATTTTATGGTCATTTTTGAAATATTTTGTTGTCATTTTGGGGATTTTTTGGGCTCATTGTGTGGTCATTTTGGGGTTATTTTGTGGTCATTTTGGACTAATTTCGGGGATATATTGTTGTTATTTTGTGGTCATTTTTTGAATAATTTGGTGTCATTTTGTGGTCATTTTGGGGTAATTTTGGGAATATTTTGGAGTTATTTTGTGGTCATTTGGGACTTATTTCGGGGATATATTGTTGTTATTTTGTGGTCATTTTTTGAATAATTTGGTGTCATTTTGTGGTCATTTTGGGGTAATTTTGGGAATATTTTGGAGTTATTTTGTGGTCATTTGGGACTAAATTTGATGATATTTCGAGGAAATTTTAGTTGTTATTTTGTGGTCATTTTTTGAATAATTTATTTATTTATTTATTACAGTCTTTTTTGACTTAGATTATATCTTTACTATTTGGTGTCATTTTGTGGTCATTTTGGGGTAATTTTGGGAATATTTTGGGGTTATTTTGTGGTCATTTTGGACTAATTTCGGGGATATATTGTTGTTATTTTGTGGTCATTTTGGGGTAATTTTGGTATCTATATTGGGATCATTTCGGGTTTATTTTGTGGTCATTTTGGACTAATTTCGGGGATATTTTGGTGCTTTTTTGTGGTCGTTTGGGGATATTTTGGGGTCAGTTTGTGGTCATTTTGGAACGGCTCCCAGATATGAGTGGTAGAAGGAAAACCTTTGTCGCCGAATATCAGGAAGACGGTGGAGCTAGCAAAAGCTCTAATAATCAATTTCGGAATTCCCTTCAAATGCCAGAGATCGGACGGGGAGTTAAAACCCCACCCGAAGCGGCATCAAAACACCCCCGAGAGGGCAAACCAAGCTTTGCTGAAGTGACCATGGACGGGATCGTAATAGGCATCCTTGACCGAGACAACGACAGTTTGGCCATCGCCAAAGACCGGTGGTGGTATGTCCTGTACGTAGCCGGAAGACCTAGTTACGACCTTTACAACGGCGCTCTCAAATGCCCTCGATAAGGCCTGTCCAGTGCCAAAACCACGCTGTAAACATAGGCCACACTGGTGGAGGAAACAATTTAATAAGGCCAAGAGCCTTCGCAAGAAGACAGGCGAAGAGAACTTTGTGGAGAAATGTTTGTACTGCGGTCGAGAATGTCGACTATACAGCGAAACTGAGACGAGTGCTCTCAAGAACTCAAACAGCTACATATAGGCTATTTGCGGAGACCTGCCGGATCCTGGACCAGCTCGAAACCTGAAACGCTGGAGCTGCGCTTGATTACACACTTTTCAGAGAACTCACTTGTTGCACTCTTGGCACCTGCAACAAACCTGGCTGCACACATTTTCATCACGGAAGAAGGGATAAGGTGGGTAATTAAAAGATTCGAGCCGTTCAAGGCTGTTGGACCAGACGGGATTATCCTCGCACAACTCCGCACACGTTGGAAATGGTTGGTTTTTCTATATGCAGCTTGTCTGGCTCTTAACTACAATATTCAATAAAAACGTAAAATAATAATAAATAATTGAAATTTCAGTTTTGTTCAATTTGAAGTTTTTTTTTTTACATTTGACGTTCACCGCTTTCTGTTTTTAGAACTGGCAACAAAATGTTTCAGGCGAACTAGTTTGTTCGCTATCCATAATCATTCGAGCTAGGCGACTCGCCAAATAAGGCGACTCGAATAACTCAAGCGACTCGCGAACCGTAATAGGCCCCTTAATTTTTTCAAATTTAATTAACTTTTTTAAACATTTAAATACTTCTAATTCGCAAATTCACTTTTTTTTTTTTAATTTTTTAACAAATTTTCTTTAATTAATTTTGTTTGTTACCTGCCTACAAGCAGATGACAAATTAGTGACTCTTTATTGAGACTAGAGATGTGAGGCAGCTTACTGAATACCAAATTGTATCAAATGTGAAATAGACCACGAAATGTCTCTATTAGTGACTAGATACAGCTTACAGAATTGAGGTATTTATTAAGACTTCCAAAGCCAACCTAGTGATACCTAGCTATCCCTCGAAGCCTAAGGTTATTATATCTAACGCTCCTAAAAATATAAGTAGTGACACTTCATTGAAGATCTATTCCCACAATATTGGCGGCATGCGTACAAAATCGAAAGAAATCTTCGTTTCTGCTTCACGATTGGACTATGATGCTTTCGTTTTTGTTGAAACTTGGCTCAATGCTGACTTTTTCGATGAGGAATACTTTGATCCTGATATTTTCCATACGTTTAGGAAGGACAGGGATGCGGTCAAGACTGGTTTGAGAAGAGGAGGTGGTGTCCTAATAGCTGTTAAGAGAAGCTTAAGCGCTTCCGTATATCAGCTGTTGCACGCTGACTCCTTAATTGATCAGTTGTGTGTTGGCATTTTTGGATCATCCCGTACTATATTTATCTGTGTGTCATACATTCCTCCAAACAGTAGTGAAAGCTTATACAATTATCATATCGAAAATATTGTCAACCTATGTGAAACTAATCCGTTTGCTCATTTCTGCATTCTCGGTGACTTTAATCTCTGTGATATTGTTTGGTTAGATTTTCAAAATAATGGGTTTTTAACGCCTACAAATGTTACGCGGTCTTACGAAATTAATGTTATTGATAGTTTTTTAAGTTGTAATCTTTTACAAATTAATAGCAAATTTAATGCGCTTTCCAGGTTACTTGATCTTGTGTTTGTTGATGAAAATTTAATAGTTGGTCTCTCCGAGAGTACCCTTCCCTTATGTTCTTCTGACAAACATCATGTTCCGCTTGATATTTATTTGCAAAACTTTGACGCTATCCCTGCTTTATCGCCTCTAAGGAATTCCTCTTTCAACTTTCGGTCTACTAACCTCGGCCAGCTTAATGACATGCTATTTGAATTAAACTGGGAACATATTTTTTCGACGGATAATGTCGGTGTTTGTTTTGAAACCTTTTTATCAAAGTTGACTGAGTTTTTTTATTGCACTGTTCCTCCCTCTGAGGCCAGATTGCATAAGCTACCGTGGTATAACAAAACCCTTAAGAAGTTAAAAAATAAGCGTAACAAATGCAATAAATTATGCAAGTTAAATCCCTCTAACTCTATTCTCCGAGATAATTACCTACAGAGTGTGAAGCAATTTAATATTCTTGATAAGTTCCTATATAATCGATATCTTCGTAGGCTAGAGAGTGAGCTTAAAGATAACCCTAAGGCTTTCTGGAACTTTATCCGTTCCAAACGTGGCTCTTCCAACATACCGGTTTGCATGAAGTGGAATGACGTCTCTTCCAACTCTCTAGTAGATACGGTCGAACTCTTCGCAGATTTCTTCAAGTCTAATTTTGAACCGGACTTAAGCCGTGAACGACTCGACGATGGAAGATAGCCTAACGGACGCGGAAGACCTCGACCGCACGGTGGTGGAGGGCAATCCGGTGCACACTAACGTTGATGCCGCTTCAGACAGTAGAGATTCCGCCACGCCAAATCGTGAAGATAAATTGTCGTTGAGAGATAGGCCCCGGGACGGGGTAGACCTCCACGACGGTACGACGGTGGTAGGGAAGTCTGAGCGCTCTCATGTTGGTGGTGCTTCAGATTAACCTGCACAAATCTAAAGCAGCCTCAGCTGCCCTAAGTAGTCGTCTTTATAAAGGCGACGTAGACGTGGTCCTTATCCAAGAACCCTGGGTTAATAGCTCAAGGATCTGTGGATTGGGGGCTAAGGGGTACAAGCTCATCCGAGCTAATGAGGAGGGCAAGGTCAGAACCTGTATCTTGGTCAAGTCTGAGCTGAACACCTTTCTCTTACCCAACTATTCAAATGGTGACGTTACAACTGCCAGCTTAACGGTCGGCAGCACCAGCCTGACGATGGCGTCGGTCTACATGCCCTATGACGCCGAAGAACCTCCTCCACAAAAGGAGGCGAAAGATCTGGTGGAAAATTTCTGCACGGGTCATCTTATTATTGGAGCTGACGCTAATGCTCATCACGTCCAGTGGGGAAGCTCCGATATTAACGCTAGGGGCGAGTCTCTGTTTGACTACCTACTAACAACTAACCTGGTGGTTTGTAACGTGGGTAACGAGCCTACTTTTATCACTAAAGCCCGTAGGGAGGTCATAGACCTCACTATTTGTAGCGAAGGCGCTTATGAGTGGGTTAGGAAATGGCGTGTTCTTGAGGAGCATTCATTTTCCGACCACCGGTACATAGAAATTGCCTTAGACTTTTCTGTTGAGCAGCCAGTTATGAAACGCAATCCACGCCACACTAATTGGCAGCTACATAATCAAATATTAGTTAGGGACCTACCAGTGTTACCCCCACAAGCTCCATCATCAGTAGGAGAACTGGATGATCTGGTTGCGACCTTTACAACGGCGCTCTCAAATGCCCTAGAGCAGGCTTGTCCAGTGCCGAAACCACGCGGTAAACATAGACCACACTGGTGGTCCTACGACCTGGATTCGCTCCGCAAGTCCTGCAGGAAGCAATTTAATAGGGCCAGGAGCCTCGGTACGGAGCCTGAATGGCTCGAATATAAAGTTAAACTGAGGGCCTATAAAAGGGCCCTAAGGCAGGCGAAGAGAACTTCGTGGAGAGATTTCTGCACCGGGGTCGAAAAGGTCGATGATACGGCGAGACTTAGACGAGTGCTCTCAAAAACTCAAACAGCCATTAGCTATTTGCGGAAGCCTGGCGGATCGTGGACTAGCACGGAAGGGGAAACCCTGGAGCTGCTATTGAATACACACTTTCCGGGGAACTTGCATGAAGCACCTTTAGTATCTGCAACAAACATGGCAGTGAATATACCCATCACGGAGGAAAGGGTAAGGTGGGCGATCAAAAGCTTTGAGCCGTTCAAGGCTGCTGGGCCAGACGGGATTTTCCCCGCACAACTCATAAACACGTTGGAAACATCGGCTAAATGGCTGGTATTTCTCTTTTCAGCCTGCCTGGCTCTCAACTACATTCCGCACTCCTGGAGAAGCGCCAAGGTAGTCTTTATTCCTAAGGCTGGGAAGGCCTCACACTATGAGCCTAAGGACTACAGACCGATCAGTCTCTCGTCCTTTGCACTCAAAACCTTCGAGAGGATAATTAGCGATTATCTCTCCTCTACTATTGATAGCAACCTTATCTCTAGCTATCAACATGCATACACCAAAGGTAAATCAACGAAAACTGCGCTTCACAGCCTTGTCTCTGTTATTGAAAAATCGTTGTATGAAAAAGATTACTGTCTCGTGGCCTTCCTAGACATTGAAGGTGCCTTCAACAATATAAGCCCGGAGGCTATTAACACCGCTCTAACTAATCTGGGCATAAGCATGTCTCTTATTGGACTAATTGATAAGCTACTAAAGGGAAGGAAAATAGTTTCTACACTGGGCACAGTTGATTTCTTACGCTATGTCACAAGAGGAACGCCTCAGGGTGGTGTTCTCTCTCCGCTTTTATGGAACCTCACTGTAAACTCGTTGCTACGAGACACAAGCTGGGGGGGCGGGAGGATAGTTGCATATGCAGACGATTTAGCTATTGCATACAGGGGCAAATTCCCACAAACCCTGTGTGACTTGATGCAAGTAGCACTGCGAGCAGTTTCCTCGTGGTCATCTCGCTGCGGACTTAATATCAACCCGGGAAAAGTGGAGCTTGTCCTTTATACTAACCGGTACAAAATACCAACGCTAAGCCTACCATAACTAAATGGCGTGCGCCTGAACTTGGCTGACAAAGCCAAATTCCTAGGCATAGTTCTGGATAGAAAGCTCAACTGGAAGGAGAATGTCATCCAGCGCCAGAGGAAAGCGTGCATTGCACTTTACACCTGTAAAAGAGCCATTGGCAAAAAATGGTGGCTCAGTTCCAAACTCTGCAGATGGATTTACACTGCGATAATCCGGCCAATTATGCTGTATGGAGTCGTGGTATGGTGGCCTGCGCTGAGCAAGGCAGCCAACCTAAACCTGTTAGGTAAAGTCCACAGATCTAGCATGATCTGTATAAGCGGCGTGTTGAGAACAACGCCCAACGAAGCTCTCCAGGCCATTCTTGGCATTTTGCCACTCGATCTGGAAGGGTACCGGGCAGCGGCAGCATCGGCTCTGCGTCTAAGGGAAACTTCCAGCTGGGGCGCAGGCACTACTGGACACTCCGGTATTCTGGATTCTTACAGCTTTCTCCCTCCGAGCACGGACCGTTGTGCAACCACAACAGTCGGAGATAGCTGGTTCAGAATAAACATTCCCAGCAGGGAAGACTGGAAGAGGACGGATCGGTGTCCTGCTACTTATGGCGGCATTTCCATATACACCGACGGTTCGAAGTTGGACGGCAGAGTTGGAGGAGGGATTTATTCCAAGGATCTGGACCTTCAGCTTTCCTTCAGACTGCCTGATCATTGCAGCGTCTTCCAGGCTGAGGTCTCAGCAATCATGGACGCCGCGGCTTGGATAGGGCAACACGCTATCGGACAGAATATCGTTATTTTCAGCGATAGCCAAGCGGCAGTCAAATCCCTTGGCTCTTACTTGTTCAACTCTGAACTGACGCTCAGCTGTCGTCGATCTCTTCAGGAGATGGCCCAACAGAACCGCGTGAGCCTCACATGGGTCCCGGGACACAGGGATATTGAGGGAAACTGTAGGGCAGACGAACTTGCTAGGCAGGGCACGACCAAGCAGGTTCTTCAGGATAAAGAACGCTTAGGTATGCCCTTTGCCACATGCAAGGTAATGCTGAAGGAGCATACACTCCGACAAGTCAATGAAAGATGGCTTTTATCGCCAGAGTGCCGAGTATCCAAACTATCCTGGCCAAAATGGGATATTAAAAGATCTAAATATATTTACACCCTAAGAAGAAGGGATATATCTATATTAATAGGGGTTTTAACCGGACACTGCCTTATTGGAAGGCACGCAGCAAGGCTGGGTGTACCCTACCGACGATGCTGTTGGAGTTGCAAAGATGATGAGGAGGAGGAAACGGTGGAGCATCTCATCTGCAACTGCCCGGCTTTAAGCGGCGCGAGAAGGCGCTTTTTCGGAGTTCCCTTCCTGGATAGCCTACGCCAGGTAGCGGAGCTGGACATAAAGGACTTGATGGCTTTCATCAAGTCATCTAAATGGTTCGAGGAGGTGTAACGGTGTCGGTTTTAGGAGTGTCAGCCCCGGGATTCTGCTATGTGGAGAGTCCCAATAGCACTGGGATTTTCCATATGGCCGGGTCCCGGGACTGACTTTCCTAGTGTTGATGGTATCACAACGGGCCTTTTAATACTGGCCTAGGTGTGCCTTTGCGGCAGCCACTTCTACCTAACCTAACCTAAGTGCTCAGAGCTGCAACTATGTGCACCCATGCCCTTTCGAGTGCCTTGATTTTGGATCCCTCACTATCACTGTGGAAGACGTTAGCAATGCTATGTACACATTGAAGCCTTCGCTAAAATGTGACAGTGATGGTCTCTGCGCTTTTGTACTGAAGCATTGTAGTCTGTCTCTATCTTTCCCTCTATGTCATATCTTTAACTTATCCCTGTCTTCGGGAACATTTATTGACAGGTGGAAGAAATCATCCGTCACTCCAATCTTCAAGTCGGGGAATAAAAATGATGTCGCTAATTATAGGCCTATCGCTAAGCTTACAACCTGTTCTAAGCTTTTTGAAAAAATTATTAAAGAAAAACTGTCCTTTGTGATCAAGAGTATTGTTGAGCAGCACCAGCATGGGTTTGTTTCTGGGCGCTCTACTGTTACTAACCTGGCTTATTTCTCTGATTTCTGTATTTCTGCTTTCAAGGATGGGTCGCAAGTGGATACCATTTATACTGATTTCTCGAAGGCTTTTGATAAAGTCTCTCATCAGATCTTATTATTTAAACTTGAGTATATTGGCTTCCATTCTGCCTTTTTAAGCTGGTTGAAATCGTATCTATCGAACAGGACTATGTGTGTTGAAATAGAAGGCTGTCTTTCTCAACCTTTTGTTGCAACATCGGGAGTCCCTCAGGGTAGTATTCTTGGCCCACTTTTGTTCGTTCTTTTTATTAATGATATTGGGTCATGTTTTAAATCCTCTGGCTTTTTACTCTACGCTGATGATCTAAAAATTTTTCGTAGGATTAATTCTCCATCTGATGTTTTCCTTCTGCAGCATGACCTAAATAATCTTGTCGATTGGTGTTTTGCAAACAAGCTCTTCCTAAATGTTAAAAAATGTTTCCATTTGTCTTTCACCAAGTCCTCTAATTCTCTCCCCTCGTTCTATGACATCGCGGGTCGTCAGTTGGCCTCGGTCTCTGAAATTGTTGATTTAGGTGTCGTTTTTGATACAAGCTTTTCCTTTGTCAATCATATATCTTATGTGCTTCCGAAGGCTTACTCCAACCTCGCTTTCCTTCGTAGATATGCCAAAGACTTCAGTGACCCCTATACAAGGAAAGCCTTGTACATATCTCTAGTGCGTTCAAAACTAGAATATGCCTCCATTATCTGGAACCCTATCTATACCAGCCATTCTGCAAGAATCGAAAGGGTTCAACGTAAATTTATACGCTTTGCCCTAAGCTCGCTAAATTTCGATGACCCGCTCCCTTCATATTCCTCCCGCTGTTTGCTTATTAATCTGCAATCCCTTGACTGTAGAAGAAGAGTTCACTTGCTCATGTTTGTCTACGACATCATTGTTGGGTCTTTAGATTGTCCAGGCCTCCTTGAGAAGGTGACATTTAATGTTCCTAACAGGTGCCTTCGCTCGTTCTTACCTTTTTATTTGATTGCTCCCAGAGCTAATTACTACCATTTTAATCCAATCTTTCGTGCCCTTACCGAATATAATAAGCTCTCGAAGAGTCTAACTTTTGACTTTTCCTTGCCACGAGTAACTTTTAAGTCTGCCATTGAACTAAGTTTATGATACATTTGTATATTTATTTTTTAATATTTGTAATATTTTTATACTTTTAAATTTTTAATTTTAACTTTTCTTTGTATAAGATGAATAATCATAGACTGAATGAATAAATGAAATAAATGAAATGAAATGAAAGACTAGAGATGTGAGGCAGCTTAGTGAATACCAAATTGTATCAAATATGAAATAGACCACGAAATGTCTCTATTAGTGAGTAGATACAGCTTACAGAATTGAGGTAAAAGTCAAAATATCGTGTAAAGGTGATGACCCAATGCATACTTGATTTGCTTGCCTTGCTTACCTAGGCTTACCTTGCCTTTCTTTGAAAGCTTCTATGGCCAAATAGAAGCTTCAAAACCTGTCAAAAATACAGGATGAGACAAACAAGACAACAACAAGACAAATAGTGAAGCGTACAAAGCGCTGTCAAATAGAGATTTGGGTTACTCGACGCTTTGAAGCGCTTCAAGCAAGCGAGGTAAAGCTGCCACTGGGCCGACTTTCAGTGGAGTTCAAAAGAATTTTGACATTTCTCGAGGCAAAGCTAGCAAGACAAGCGTGCATTGCGCCATCACCTTAAGATATCAAGTGTGGTAGCAAAGCATAGACGTCAAAAACAAAAGCATTAGAATTTGTGAGCTGTTGTTCATGTGTCTCTTTCTAACATTCCTAAAGATAGGACTTCCTTTCAAAAGACACCATTTTGGATTGCGTGCGATGCGTGAAAACGTAAGAAAAATTACGACCATGTACAAAACAACTGACTGGGTTGTTGTGTGCAGAATTATTCAAGTCGCTCATTTGGTGAAACCCAAAAGTAAGTTAGCGCCACATCTGGGCCAACTTAAGTCAAAACTTAGTTTTAGCTTAGTCGCGTTGGTGAAACCGGCCCTAAGCCAATTGTTTCATCTCTAGAACAAATCTACATCTTTAAGCACTAAATTAAAGTACTTTCGAAAACATCAATTTGTTTTTAGAAAGCTTGGCTGATAAAGCGAAATTCTTGGGCACAGTTCTGGACAGGAAGTTAAACTGAAAGGAAAATATTCTTCAGCGCCAGCTTGTGTTGTACTTTTCACCCGCAAAAGAGCCATTGGTCAGTGGGGTCTCAGCCCCAAAATATGCAGATAAATCTACATTGCAATTATCCGACCTATCATGCTATATGGAGTCGTGGTATGGTGGCCTGCGCTGAGCAAGGCCACAAACCTGAATCTGTTAGGTAAAGTCTACAGATCTGGCATGATCTGAACTCTGAAGTCTCAGCAATCTTGTATGCCACGGCATCGATAAGTAAACGCGCTATCGGCGAGGATATCGTTATTTTCAGCGACAGCCAAGCGGCCATCAAAGCTCTTGGCACTTATTCGTTCAACTATGAACTGACAGGGGTATTTATTGAAACTGTAGGGCAGACGAGCTTGCCAGGCAGGGTACGGCCAAGCAGGTTCTTCCGGATAAAGAGCGCTTATGTAAGCTGTCGCAAGCTAATGCTGAAGGTGCACACACTCCGCCAAGTCAACGAAAGATGGCAACGATCCCCAGGATGCCGGATATTCAAATAAACTTGGCCAAAATGGGATCATAAAAAATCTAGAGAAATTCACGCCCTAAGAAGGGGAGAAATCTCCTTATTAATAGGTGTTCTAGCCGAGCTCAGCCTTATTGGTAGGCACGCAGAAAGGCTAGGTGTGCCCTACCGACGATGCTGTAGGAGTTGCAAAGATTATTAGGAGGAGGAAACGGTGGAGCACCTCATCTGCAACTGCCCGGCTTTAAGCAACGCGAGAACGCGCTTTTTGGGGGTCCCCTCCTGGACTTGATGGCCTTCATAAAGTCATCTAAGTGATTCGAGGAGGAGTAACGGTGTCGGTTTGAGGGTGTCAGTCCCGGGATTCTGTGGAGAATCCCAACAACTCAGGGATTTTCCATAGTGGTAAAAGTGGTAGTATTTGCCCCACAAACACATTTTTTTCGTCTTTTTCGAGGTTGGTCAACTTTGGCGCTATCCCTATTCACTCTGTTATAAGAAGCCGATACAAACGAGTGCAATGAAAGCGTGCCCTGCGGGTTAGGGGTTTAGAATATGCCCGATGTAGGCATACTGGTCGTAAGAGTCGACTAATATGCACATAGGTAATGACGTGCTACTCGATGGTTGATCTACGGATATGATTCCTCTCACCTCTCATTACCCATCTTCTTCTTCCTCACGGATGGAGGCATGACATGACCTAGAAGGTTCCACTGGTCATACCAAATCGCTACCACGACAGTCGGGCAGTACCGCAAGGGAGTACCGCAGCGTACCGGGGTCATATCCGGCCAAGGACTGTCAACTTCGGCATCACTCCCCAAAACCTTCGGGGAGTGTTTTGCTGTTAACAACAACAACAACAGTGCAATGAAAGCTAATTTTCTCAAAAAAGTTGAAAACTGACGAGTTAGTAAGATTTCCATGAAAACTAAATTAAAAAAATAAGGTTATTTTGCCACAGATTTTGATTTATTCTAAAGCTCTAATGTATGCGGATGATGTAAAAATTTGTTATTCGTATTTGCCTTCAGACTTATCTCGCTTAAACCTACTTCAAGTTGATTGGGACTCATTCTATCATCTTATGTACTTTATGGCACTCTACTGTTAACGATTTAGGTGTTCTGTTCGACTCGAAATTGTGCTTTAATTCACATATATCCGCTATTAAAGCTCTTGGTTTCATAAACGCTGGGCTAAAGAGTTTAACGATCCCTATCTCACCAAGGTTCTTTACACTTCGTCGAAAATCGCAGAATGTTGCTTGGGGTAATGTTCCTGCATAAGCGGATTCTCGGTGAGGTTGACTCCTCTTAGCTGCTAAGCCGACTTAACTTTGCAGTTCCCGCTATCGTGTTTTAGTAATTTTTCCCCGTGCGTGTTAGTGCATATTATTGAAAATCTGTTACGTGAACGTGTCGTGTCGTGTTGCAAAAATCATGCACGCGCCCACCTCTACTTTGTGTGTATGGTACTTGTACTATAATGATTTGTACAAATGCATTAGTTTCGAATGTTCGTTTGCTGCCTTACACAATGCAATACTTTCAAGTCTGACCTGACATTTTATAATTATTTTATCTTTTTATTTTATTACTATTTATTGTACATATGTGTGATTCAATTGTTAAGTTTCATTTAATTATATTTTGTATTATTTCTAAGTCAATTTTCTTTGTATTTTGTGTTAGTCGACCGTACTTGTTTGTCGACTTTAAATAAATAATAATAATAATAATATAATTTGAAAATTTACGTATACCTATAGGTACTTGGTTTTTTATCAGAGACGGAAAATAATTATTATTCTTCATTTTTTCGACTAAAAAATCAGAATGTTCTAAGCATCGCAAAACAAGTTTACAAATACCACTATAGGTACTTTTACAGGCATAACCTTTAGCAATCTGCAATGATTTTTATTTTTGGAGTTTTATCCATATTAATCAAAGATAGCCATTATGTGTTGATTTTAATTTTTCTACTCAAGCATAATTATTACCTATTCATTTTTATCATTTTGATTAACCATAATTATTAGGTCTGTTTACTGAACAAAAAATGGTTCAGAGCAGGTTAGAGCAGAGCAGTAGTGGAATTCAGTAACTTTAAACAATACTATGAAACGGGAAGTTAGCTTAACAATTTCGTTGTTTGCGCTATCGATTCGGTGATTCAGTAGCTCTTCCTTAACAATTAACAATAGGCGATTGTCTCAGGTGAATTATAGCACAATAGGTGATTGTCTCAGGTGAATTATAGCAAAAAGTAGCTGATTCTTAGCTAAGCGTAGAACCAATATTCCTTAACAACTACCAATAGGTGATTGTCTCAGGTAAACATAGCAAAACGTAGCGATTTCTCGGCTAAGCATAGAAACAAAAGGTGACTATCTCAGATAACACATAGCAAAACATAGAAATGTCACAGCTAAAATATATAAGAAAAGTACCATTTGTTGTTTTAACAAACAACACCAAATTATAGGTCGACAATTATTTCGCGTTAACAATAACAGTTGACATTTTAATAACAAATGTTTTCAAATAAACTTGTAGTGAATAGCGAAATCGATAAAATTGTTGTTAAGTCAACGTAACAATGACAACTCTTGTGAAAATAGCGTACTGAATTCCACTACAGAGCAGTAGTGGAATTCAGTAACTTTAAACAATACTATGAAACGGGTTGTTAGCTTAACAATTTCGTTGTTTGCACTATCGATTCGGTGATTCAATAGCTCTTCCTTAACAATTAACATTAGGCGATTGTCTCAGGTGAATTATAGCACAATAGGTGATTGTCTCAGGTGAATTATAGCACAATAGGTGATTGTCTCAGGTGAATTATAGCAAAAAGTAGCTGATTCTTAGCCAAGAATAGAACCAATATTCCTTAACAACTACCAATAGGTGATTGTCTCAGGTAAACATAGCAAAACGTAGCAGATTCTCAGCTAAGCATAGAAACAAAAAGTGACTGTCTCAGATAACACATAGCAAAACATAGAAGTGTCTCATCTAAAATATATAAGAAAAGTACCTATTTGTTGTTTTAACAAACAACACCAAATTAAAGGTCGACAATTATTTCGAATTAACAATAACAGCTGACATTTCAATAACAAATATTGTCAAATAAATTTGCAGTGAATAGCGAAATCGATAAAATTGTTGTTAAGTCAACGTAACAATGACAACTCTTGTTAAAATAGCGTACTGAATTCCACTACAGGGTAGCTGTCAAAATAGAAATAGAGCAACTTAGAACAACTCAGAGCAGAAAAGCCATGAAACACTTGAATCTCGATAGTTTATATTTATTTGGTTGTTTTGTTTAACAGCCTCATTTGTACCCAAAACAATCATCGTCGGTGTGTTGCTATTCTGGAACGATGAACGATGGTCAACACGATAGCCAACCCGATAACAGCTGACTCTTACGTAACGATGGTGGGTTAATTGGTATTCTCTTTGACAATTATCGGCTGTTGAGGCGGAAACGAAATGTCAAAAACAAAGAATAGGTAAACTGCATTCGTTATTGATGTAAAATAAAATAAATAAAAATTCACTGTAATTTTTTTTTTTAATTCTTTTTTATAAAAAGATGTCAAAAAAACAGTAGCCTGAAACCAAATAAAATGAAATGAAATAAAAAGATAACACAAAATAAAAAAGATAAAAGAAAATAATAATAAAATAAAACAAATTATAAAATAATATAAAAATGTAATTACAACAAAACAAAATAAAAAAATATAAAAAATAAAAATAAAAGGTAAAAGAAATAAAAAAATAAATTTAAACAAAATAATATAAAACAAAGTGAAAAGAAAAAATATATAAATTTAAAATAAAATCAAATAAAAAAACAAATCCAATAAAAATAAAGGAAAATCTAATACATAGCATTAAAAAATAGCTTAACATAAAATTAAATAAAAAACAGTAAAATGAAAAAAATAAAATAGTATAAAATAAAACGAATTAAGCAAAAAAGTATATTTTAAAATAATACAGTACAGCAAAATAAATTAAAATGACTAATGTAAAGAAAATAAAAATAAAACAAATTTGAATTAAATAGAAAATTATTTTAAATTTAAAAAAAAATTTAAAGAAGTACAATTAAACAAAAATAGATCAAATAAAAAAATGAAATAAAGTATCTAAAATACTCAACTCGTTTCGCGCCAAATAGTAAGCCAAGTTTGCTAGATTTAGTATGCGTTAACAACACCAATTTTATTAATCATATTGATCAATTTCCCATGGAAGGCATCTCTGTAGTGGAATTCAGTACGCTATTTTAACAAGAGTTGTCATTGTTACGTTGACTTAACAACAATTTTAACGATTTCGCTATTCACTACAAGTTTATTTGACAACATTTGTTATCGAAATGTCAGCTGTTATTGTTAACGCGAAATAATTGTCGACCTATAATTTGGTACCAATAGGTACTTTTCTTATATATTTTAGCTCAGACACTTCTATGTTTTGCTTTGTGTTATCTGAGACAATCACCTTTTGTTTCCACTACTGACCATGAAATGCTTTTCCTATCTTATGATTTGAAGTTTAATACGAAAAAGCGCGATTTAAAAATAACGTACAGGAATTACAATGGTGTAGACATGGAGGCTCTAAAAGAAGAAGCCTCTCGTCTTGACTGGAATGGATGCTTTCATTTCTAAAGCTTAGATGAAATGTTGAAATTTTTTAATCATCATGTTACCTCTCTTTTTAATACATTCGTACCTATCAAAACCGTTAAAATTCATGGTGATAAAAAACCTTGGTTTACAGCTAACTTTTAAAACTGTTAAAGAGGCGAGAGAAAGCGTACAGGGCATTAAAGCAAGCTCGCAATGAGAACACCTGGGAAGTTTACCGCCTTCTGCGAAATCAAGCCAATTTGTGTATCCGGAACGCCAAGGGAGAATATCTGAAAATTAAATTTAATACATTTGCCCTCCAAAACTCTTTGGAAAAATCTTCGCTCTATTGGAGTATCTAACAACGATAAAGTCCAGTGCAATTTTGATCCGAATGCAATGAACTTGCATTTTTTAAGCAATCCTACAAATGATAAATGTGGTACGTACGATAATAGCAATGATAGCTAGTGTAACCAGCAGACCTAATATCGCTGTTTTCGATTTCTCTGTAGTTACCGAAGGCGATGTTATGAATGCTATCCTTGCCGTTAAGTCGAATTCCGATGTTTTCGTTGTGGGTACTTCGTGTTTTATTGAAATTTGGAATTTCGAGCGTTTTGAGACTTTTTTTCCTTAAATTTGGCTTTTCGTTTTACAAATCTGGCAACCCTGGTTGCAAATTTGAAATTTCAATTCGTTTTGTTGGCGATCAATGTAAGGCTAGCCGATAATCGGCAACGTAACATTCAGAATACCCATAGCTGACGATATCGGCCGGGCAGCTATCGTTCGCCAAAGAGAATGAAGCTGTAAGTCCTCAAAATTAATGCAAATGCACGTACACTAAAACTTTGCTTTTCTTGCAAGCTAGTTTTTTTTTAACTTTTCAAAAATTAATTTTTTCTTGACTGACAATTGCTTCTCTGCTCTAACTTAGTGGAATTCAGTACGCTATTTTAACAAGAGTTGTCATTGTTACGTTGACCTAACAACAATTTTAACGATTTCGCTATTCACTACACTATGTTTTGCTTTGTGCTATCTGAGACAATCGCACATGGCATGCCATTTTGGAAGCTTCAAAGCTTCAACTTTAAGAGTATGTAAAAATATTTTCAAAAAAGTTTAAAAAATTAAGAGAAAATTCACTTTGAAAAAAATGCCATTTTTCCTCTTACAAAATGTATGGGAAAGGACGAAAAAAAATAGTATTATAACTTTGGTCCGATGTTTGTAAATATAAGAAGAAGAAGAGATAGACCCATCAATAAGTATACCGAAATGATCAGGATGACGAGATGAGTTGATTTAGCCATGTCCGTCTGTCCGTCTGTCTGTCTGTCTGTCTGTCTGTTTGAACGCAAACTAGTCCCTCAGTTTTTGAGATATTTGGCTGAAATTTGGTATGCGGCCACCATTTTCCAATATAGGAATCATTTGTCGGAACCAGCAAGATCGGACCAATATAACATATAGCTCCCATACAACCGATTATTCCGATAAACGGATTTTGGGCTATAACTCCTGTAATTAAACACGAAGGAACGTGAAATTTTATAAGTGTTGCTATTTTTATATGTGAAATATCGATGCTGAAAATCATAGAGATGGGATAAATATTTCACATAGCTCCCATACAATCGATTATTCCGATAAACGGATTTTGGGCTATAACTCCTGTAATTAAACACGTAGGAACGTGAAATTTTGTAAGTGTTGCTATTTTTATATGTGATATATAGATGTTGAAACTCATAGAGATGGGATAAATATTTCACATAGCTCCCATACAATCGATTATTCCGATAAACGGATTTTGGGCTATAACTCCTGTAATTAAACACGTAGGAACGTGAAATTTTGGACGTATTGCTATTTTTATATGTGAAATATCGATGTTGAAAATCATAGAGATTGGATAAATATTTCACATAGCCCCCATACATTCGATTGTTCCGATAAACGGATTTTGGTAGATAACTGCTGTAATTATATAGGTAGGAACGTGAAATTTTGGAAGTATCGCTATTTTTATATGCGAAATATCGATGTTGAAAATCATTGAGATGGCATAAATATTTCACATAGCCCCCATACAATCGATTGTTCCGATAAACGGATTTTGGTAGATAACTCCTGTAATTATATCGGTAGGAATGTGAAATTTCGTAAATGTTGCTATTTTAGAATGTGGAATGTCGATGTTAAAAATCAATGAGATTGGACCAATATAACACATCGTCCCCATATAATCGATAGCTCCGATAATTTCGGTATGAGCTAAAATTAAATTCACATAGGCTGTACTGGGGATCAAACAGTGAAAATCGTGACGCTTATTCATGAAAGGTATTTAGCCTTCGGCACAGCCGAAGACAGCTTTCCTTACTTGTTCCTCTTACAAAATGTATGAGAAAGGACGAAAAAAAATAGCCACCCCTAAGGGTTAAGTTAGAACGCTAATTTTTGGCAAGGCTTATTTTCTCATCAATACCTAACTTTTTAGGGGTAACACCAAGTCGACATTTTTTTTAATCACCCTAACGTACATACATATGTTCAGTTGTATTTGTTTTTATTTTTTAATTGCGTTGCTACCAGCTGCGGTGAATTTTTAGAGCACTGAAAAAAATATCTTGGTTTTTAGTTTTTTGTAAAAAATGAAAACTAATGGGCATTTTAAAAGCTCTTGGGAGCATGACTTTTTTTATTCAAAGTTCTTTTATCAGGCAACATAGAAAGGCATTATCGTGTTAAGCATATGGCAAAACATAGTAATATCGTAGGTGCTTTGAGAGAAGACATTATTGCCAGACTTAGAGAATCAATAAATCAGGAAATGGTTTCGGACTACTCCGAACTAACTTTAGTTGAAAGCACTTTGCGCGCCTCCTATGCTGTAAGCTATAACATCGCTAAAGCTCAAAAGCCATTCGCCGACGGGGCTATTATTAAATAAAGCATTGACATGCTGGACTCTTTTGGATCTACCGGATCTGAAATGTCCGCTAAGATTTCAAATGTACCATTATCCCCAAGAACCGTTGTCAGGCGAGTTAGTGACATTAGTAATGAAATCAACCAAAAACTGATAGACAAAATAAACTCTTGCATAGCCTTTTCATTGGCCATAGATGAAAGCACAGATGTTAAAGACGTGGCTCAGTTAATTATATTTATAAAATATATCGACGAAGATTTGAATGTTTCAGAAGATCTTTTGACCATAATTCCTCTGTATAACACCACAAAAGGCGTTGATATTTTTAATGCCCTAGAAATTGCGGTAAAACCAATTATTGGTTTCGAAAAACTTAGTGCAATTTGTACAGACGGAGCGCCAAATATGAAAGGCAAAGAAATTGGACTGCGGGGACAGTTTCTAAAAATCGACTAAACGTGCCATTTTACCACTTCCTGATTCATCAAGAGTCACTGTGCGCAAAAACAATAGGGCTAAGAGACACAATGGACGCCGTCATACAAATCGTAAACAAGATACGTGGTGGTCATCACGCACTTACCCACCGCCTATTTCAATCCTTTTTATTGGAACTAAAGGCCACATACACTGATTTAAGGATGTTTACTGAGGTGCGTTGGATAAGCAGAGGACAATGCCTTAAAAGATTTTTTCCATTCGTAAAGAAGTTTTACGCTTTCTGTATTCGCACGTTAAAATATCAGAGCTGGTACAGGCTAAGATGAACACTCCAGAGTTTCTTTGTTTCCTCGCATTTTTAACTGCCTTATCCTCAATATTCAATATATTAAATGTCCAGCTCCAAATCAAACCAAAGCATTGTTGAAATGATGTCATTAATAAATGGCTTTAAAAATAAATTAAAATTTCTTCAGATTAGTTTAGAAACAAATCAGCTCTCAAATTTTCCATCCTGCAAGGAAATTCAATCCGAAATACCAGATATCTGATTTAAACCGTACATTAAACATATACAAGCTATGGAAATTGAGTTTAATAACAGATTTCAAAGCTATAGAGACACTGGTTGATATTTTTTTAAACCCGATGACATGTGACATTTACAAACAAAAATCCTTGTTTCAACTGGAACTTTGCGATATCCAATCAGATTTACATCTCCGAGCAATTTCTGAAACAGTAGTGGAATTCAATACGCTATTTTAACAAGAGTTGTCATTGTTACGTTGACTTAACAACAATTTTAACGATTTCGCTATTCACTACAAGTTTATTTGACAACATTTGTTATCGAAATGTCAGCTGTTATTGTTAACGCGAAATAATTGTCGACCTATAATTTGGTGTTGTTTGTTAAAACAACCAATAGGTACTTTTCTTATATATTTTAGCTCAGACACTTCTATGTTTTGCTTTGTGTTATCTGAGACAATCACCTTTTGTTTCTATGATTAGCTGAGAATCTGCTACGTTTTGGTATGTTTACCTGAGACAATCACCTATTGGTAGTTGTTAAGGAATATTGGTTCTATGCTTAGCTAAGAATCAGCTACTTTTTGCTATAATTCACCTGAGACAATCACCTATTGTACTATAATTCACCTGAGGCAATCGCCTGTTGTTAATTGTTAAGGAAGAGCTACTGAATCACCGAATCGATAGTGCAAACAACGAAATTGTTAAGCTAACAACCCGTTTCATAGTATTGTTTAAAGTTACTGAATTCCACTACAGGTGTTTCATTTTGGAAAAAGGTTTCTTCTAAAAAATATCCAATTTAAAAAATTAGGTGACAAAACCACTGTCAATGTTTTTTTCTTCCACTTATGTATGCGAATCCGCCTTTTCGAACATGAAACATATAAAAAACGAATATGGTAGTAGGCTTACCCAAAACAATTTGTTAAGGATTGCACTTAGTTCTGAAGTAGTTGATTTCAATTTATTGGTCCATAAAGACTTGTAATTTGTTCTTTTAAGTTTGTTTTTGATCCCAAGTCATGAAATTAAGCTTTATTTGTTTTTAAAATTCTTGTTTAATTTTTTTTTATATAAGAATTACACGAGTTTTGAACTATTTTTATGTGATTGATTTATTATTTTAAAATTTAAACATCTATATTTTGTAACGACAGCCTTTCACCATGCTGGCAACATATCGCAATGGTTACTAAGTATCTAACATGGATATAGTGCAGCTGGGCTCCATTAACATTGCTTGTTTTACTGCTGTAGATAGCATTGATGTTTGCTGTTAGCAACAGGCACGGTAACAGAGGCAATGTTGCTGAACGCTAGCAACATTATATCTATGTTAGAAAGAAAGGACCATATTAGTATCTTGTGTGAATGTATGAGTGTGTATTTGAGAATGCGGGAAAAACGAATACTTAGTTGTATGCCTATATTTAAACTTTCCCAAAAAGGTAGCATTTCTTACCACGGCGGAAGGTATAAAAAGGGTGCCGAGGTAGTCAACGGGCCACAGTTGCGTTAAAACTGTGCCCTGAAGTGAGTGTAGCTAGCTAAGCAAGTGAAGTGAAGTAGTGAAGTGAAGTGCGCGGATTTTTAAAACGAGCTTAAAATCGCGCAAATTCAAATCAAGTTCGCTGCAAACATTTTTAAAATTGAATCCAACACGGCCAGGAACGGGCCAGACCAGCAACCTTTATTGTAAACACAAACCCCAGGAAAATACCGGTAAGTTGTCGATCTCCCCATTATGTATTCCCTGGCACGCTCTGCGGCGAGGTTGGTTGTATTTCATGGCGAATCTCCCTGGCAAGCCAAATATCAAAATTACATGCACGTAGGTGCATCGACACACAGATAGTTGTATGTATGTGCAGCCACGGCCAAGCAAACAAAAGAACATACATATGTTTAAATATGCTTCCCTTGTCCTTTTCCCGTAATAAACGCCCTCCTACAACCTTAAATTTTTACTCAAATTTGCGCGTTTTTTTTTGTCTGGATCCAGGTTGCATTGCCACCGGGAGTTCCTCCAGAGTACAGGATTTTGGGGGCAAAACGCTTAGGAAATGCCCATAAAACATAGATACCACAAAAGAACAACAAGACACACAGTACAACAACAGCATAGAGACACTGAACACTTTCACTGCTATTAACGACACATCAGCCATACATTCACCACAAAAACAACACAGATACACTGATAATTTGCACAACACTTAGCACCACAACAACAAAAACAAATCAAGGGTGGTAAAACCTTTTGTGAGTGCACCAGCCAAACCGGGCGGCACGGATGTCAACAAACTTGCAACTACAACATCACACTCAACAACACATCCACCAGAGATCCAGCAACATAATCAACATGACACTCAACAACACATCCACCAGATATCCAGGCAACATACACAAGGAGCGTTTTCATATTTGAGTTATACATATTATTTTGTAGTTTTAAATTTTAATATTTTTTCATACTTAGTTTTTTTATTTAGTTTTTTTTATAATTTGTTTAAAAACATAGTTAGATCAAGGGCATTAGACCATAAGGGGCATTTTGGGTTGGTTGGAGTTCGGGGTTGAAAGTTGTAATTTTTCTTTGCCATCCATCATTTTCTTCGTTAGGATTTAGGTTTCTTTTTATATGGGCATTTAGGTGGAGTTTTTTTGCGGACTAGCGAATTTTTTATTTAGTATTTCGGAGTTTTTATTTAACTAGCTAAAAGTTTAATTTTTTTACTTTCATCGCTTCGAATTCGTATTTCGAACTTGGTTTGAAAAAAACACAATTTTAAAATTTAAGTGAAGTTAAGCTTTGAACTCGCAATATCAACTGAAACAACTTCCTACAATATCTCAATAAGGCTAAGTGTCAGGTAGAAATAGTTTTTGCCTACAATCTTCAGTTTTTATTGTGCTACTAAACGAGGGATGTAGGGTAGAAGGGGGCACATTCGCCACTGGGGCACATATGCATGAGCTGCAGTAAATCGACAGTAATGGTGAGTTCATCTTTTTACAAACAGGTAGAAAGTTTTTTCGTTGACAAGCCGATTATGTACTCGTGGTTCCAAGGTCATGATCATTATTACAAACGCAAAACAGTTTTCAACTGTGTTGGAGGCAGGCTTTAAACATTCACAAAAATATAAATTAATTTGTCTCAACATATTGCAGATATATAACAATTATGCTAAGAGACGCCTACCCCGTGCCTCTAGCATTCATTAAAAAAAGGCTGTTAAACAATCAACAATGGGGAGTTATGAAAAAAAAATATCTTATATGAACAATTGGTTCGAACGGAAACATATACATAAAAAGTGATTTGGGAGAAATGGCAATAAACCCTTTATCTGAACGATCGGTTATATGGGAGATATATGCTATAGTGGTCCGATCCTACCGGATCCGAAATATATCTCCTATAATGCCAGTATACATCTGTATGCCAAATTTCATCGAGATATCTAAAAAACTGAGGGACTAGTTTGCGTTCAAACAGACAGACGGACAGACAGACAGACGGACTGACGGACATGGCTAAATCAACTCAGCTCGTCCTCTGCCCATTTTGGTATATTTATTGGTGGGTCTAACGGAAACATATACATAAAAAATGATTTGGAGCCTTGAAAATGAAAAAAATCGATTTCGATCAAAACAAGTCTCAAAAACAAAAAAAAAATATTTTTTTTTAAACTGTTAATGCCAACGTTTTTATCGCATAATTTTAAGTGGGATAGGAACTACGAGACAAATTCGTTTTCATCGGCAACACTTTTGCACGTTTTTGAAGAAACCGTTAAAAAAAATGGCGGGAAATTTATTTTTTTCACCAAAAAACTCCTCAAAACCCCCAAAATTTTTTTTTTTTTCAAAAAACTGTTATCGCCAAAGTCTTTGGCGGACAATTTTGAGTCGGACAGGGTATGTATGAAAATTTTTAAGTCAAATGAAAATTTTTTAAGTAGGTCATGAAAAAAACCTTAAAAATAAACGAAAAAAAATTTCAAAAAACTAAAATTTTGCATGCTCGAAAATAATTTTTTTGGGTAGGCGTAGTGGAACTTTTTTTCCTGAACCCAAAACCTATCGAAAAATCGATGGCGCGATATGGGTTAACTTTCTTCCAAACAAATCGACCCGCTTTAATACACATACATGAACACATACATCTATACACTAAGGCGCCTCACGCCATCGGAATTATAAACTTCAATGTATTCTAAGACCTTGGTCAAAATATTTCGAAAAAATATTAAGATTTACTGGAGCTAAACCGCGTTAAAAAAACGCTAAAAATATCCTTTTTTATGTATAAAAAGAGTATGAAAATTTTTTAATAAAAAGCACCTGAGATGATGAAGTACAAAAGGTAACATAAAAAAGTTTGAAAATTTTATAAACGCAATCCAAATATTGAGATGTATGATGCTGTTTTTGGTCATATTTCGAGGGGTAGGTTTGTGGAAAACTTTAATAACTCAGCCAATTATTGACGTATTTGGACGATTAGGGTATCATTTGAAAGGTATTTTCGAGACGTTGTCATTTCTGCAAAATTTAACCCTTTTTGGCCCAATTTTCCACATTGCGAATATTAGCACACAGTTATACAGTTACCAAATTTAAAAACTCTTTTATGCTTACTTTTTGTACTCCAGCTAATTCATCATCCCATGTGATTTTTATTAAAAAATATATTTTCATACTCTTTTTATACATAAAAAAGGATATTTTTAGCGTTTTTTTAACGCGGTTTAGCTCCAGTAAATCTTAATATTTTTTCGAAATATTTTGGGAGAGTCCTTAAAAAAGAGTGAATTTTAAAATTCCAGTGGAAACACTGCAACTTTTTTTGGCGAGGCGCCTTACTGTACACGTATTATATTACTACACAAAGTACCAGATAATAAACATTTGAATTTATCTATATATACATATAATTTGTTTCATAATTTCGTTTTTTGGTAGTTTTTTTTTTTTTGGGTAATTTTTCTTTACACTTTCGCGCGACTTTTAATTGTGAATTCTGTTGCCAATACTTATTAAAATATACACTAAGACTCAATTGAATTACATACTAGCCTAATTTTGAATTTTTCTTATTTTTGTTGTTGATAATTTACCGATTCTTGGTTGGTGGGCGGTTAAAAGCTTCGAACCGTTCAAGGCTGCCGGGCCAGACGGGATTACTCCCGCACAACTCATAAACACGCTGGAGACATCAGCCAAATGGCTGGTATTTCTCTATACAGCCTGCCTGGCTCTTAGCTACATTCCGTGCTCCTGGAGAAGTGCCACGGTAGTGTTTATTCCTAAGGCGGGGAAGGCGTCTCATTACGAGCTCAAGGACTATAGGCCGATCAGTCTCTCATCCTTTGTGCTCAAGACCTTCGAGAGGATAATAAATGACTACCTCTCCTCTACTATTGATAGCAACCTGATCTGTAGCTATCAGCAAGCATACACCAAAGGGAAATCTACAGAAACTGCGCTTCACAGCCTAGTTTCTGTTATTGAAAAATCGCTGTATGAAAAGGAGTACTGTCTTGTGGCCTTTTTAGATATTGAAGGAGCCTTCAACAACATAAGCCCTGATGCTATAAACACCGCTTTAACAAGTCTGGGCATAAGCAGGTCTCTTATTGGACTTATTGATCAACTGCTAAGGGGTAGACGAATAGTTTCATCACTGGGCTCGGTTGACTTATCACGCTATGTCACAAGGGGAACGCCTCAGGGTGGTGTTCTCTCCCCGCTTCTATGGAACCTCACTGTCAACTCGATGCTGCGAGACACAAGCTGGGGGGCGGGAAGGTAGTGGCATATGCAGATGACTTAGCTATAGTATACAGGGGCAAATTCCCACAAACCCTGTGCGACTTGATGCAAGTAGCACTGAGAGAGGTTTCCTCATGGTGCTCGCGCTGAGGACTGAGCATCAACCCGGGAAAAGTGGAACTGGTCCTTTTCACCAACCGCTATAAGATACCACCGCTAATACTACCAAAACTGAATAACGTGCACCTGAACTTGGCTGACAAAGCCAGTTCTGGATAGGAAACTAACCTGGAAGGAGAATGTTCTTCAGCGCCAGAAGAAAGCGTGTATTGCACTCTACACGTGCAAAAGAGCCAATGGAAAGAAATGGGGGCTTAGCCCCAAAATATGCAAATGGATCTACACTGCAATCATTCGACCATTCATGCTCTATGGAGTTGTGGTATGGTGGCCTGTGCTGAGCAAGGCAACAAACCTTAATCTGCTAGGTAAAGTACACAGATCTTGCATGATCTGTATAAGCGGTGCGTTAAGAACAACGCCCAATGAAGCACTCCAGGCCATTCTTGGCATTTTGCCACTCGATCTGGAAGGGCACCGAGTAGCAGCAGCATCGGCTCTGCGTCTAAGGGAAACGTCCGGCTGGGGCGCAAGCACTACTGGATACGCCTATATTTTGGGATCCTATAGCTTTCTTCCGCTGAGCACAGATATCTGTGCGACCACAACAGTCGGAGATAGCGGTTTTAAAATCAACATTCCCAGCAGGGAAGAATGGGAGAGCACGGATCGGAGTCCCGTCATTCATGGCGGCACTTCCATTTATACTGATGGCTCGAAGTTAGACGGCAGAGTTGGGGGAGGGGTTTATTCAAAGGATCTGAACCTTGAGCTCTTTTTCAGACTACCTGATCACTGCAGTGTCTTCCAGGCTGAAGTATCAGCAATCATGGACGCCGCGGCTTGGATAGGCCAACACACTACCAGACAGGACATTTTTATATTCAGCGACAGCCAGGCGGCCATCAAATCCCTTGGCTCTTACTCGTTCAACTCTGAACTGACGCTCAGCTGTCGTCGATCTCTACAAGAGATGGCCCAACAGAATCGCGTTAACCTCACATGGGTCCCGGGGCATAGGGACATTGAGGGAAATTGTAGGGCAGACGAACTTGCGAGGCAGGGCACGACCAAGCAGGTTCTTCGCGATAAAGAGCGCTTAGGTATGCCGTTTGCCACATGCAAGCTTATGCTGAAGGAATACACACTCCACCAAGCCAACGAAAGATGGCTGCAATCTCAAGGATGCCGGATATCCAAAGAAACCTGGCCGAAATGGGATCATAAAAGATCAAGACAAATTTATGCCCTAAGGAGAAGAGAAATCTCCATATTAATAGGCGTGTTAACTGGGCACTGCCTCATTGGTAGGCATGCAGAAAGACTTGGTGTGCCCTACCGACGATGCTGTAGGAGTTGTAAGGATGATGAGGAGGAGGAAACGGTGGAGCACCTCATCTGCAACTGCCCGGCTTTAAGTGGCGCGAGAATGCGCTTTTTGGGAGTTCCCTTCCTGGCCAGCCTACGCCAGGCCACGGAGCTGGACATAAAGGACCTGATGGGCTTCATCAAGTCATCTAAATGGTTCGAGGAGGAGTAACGGTATCGGTATAGGAGGGTCAGTCCCGGGATTCTGCTATGTGGAGAATTCCGTTAATACCGGGATTTTCCATATGCAGGGTCCCGGAACTGACTTTCCTAGTGTTGGTGGTATCACAACGGGCCTTTTAATACTGGCCTAGGTGTGCCTCTGCGGCAGCCACTTGAACCTAACCCTACCGATTCTTACGGGTTTGAGTCCACATTGCCTAAAGAAAAATTATTATAAATTACTTTTGCCTTTTTTTTCGTCGTTTTTTTGTAAATTTTTGGTTTTTGAGTAGTTGGTGGATGTCTGCCAAATACAAGGAGGAAGATAAGGTTACGGAGGACAGGGTTTCTGGTGGTCTAGGGATTTTAAATACCAATAGGCGGATTACTCGTATAGAAAGGAGGGAGCTCGAAAATTTGGTAGTTGGGGCTGTGTTCAACCAGATTGACACAGGGATTCCGGAAACAGTCAACTTTGTCGCGAGTGCCTACTTCGACAGGTCCACGTCCCGGATCTTTTCGTCCATCGACCCCGAACGCATTCATTGGGTAACGTTCGCAAGCGGACTGTCATTCAGCGAACCCAATAATAGTTTGAATTTTTCCCAAAAGATCGATCTCTTGTGTCAAATGTCCGATTCTGAAGAGGTGGGTGCTGTGGGAGGCGATATTGCACAGGGGAGACCACAACAAACCACGTCGGGTCCCAGCGTTGGGAATCCGCCTGCGACTGGGGCAGCCAACTCGATGTCAAATGTGGAGCAACTGAGCCGAATGATGGCGATGATGGCGAAACAGCAAGACTTGGTGTCTCAGATCGCATCGGAAGTTAGGAGCATCAAAACCAACGTTAGGAACCTTAGCGGTCGTATGACAGAAATGGAGACCACCGTGCATCCCCTGGGCAACCAACCAACCGGAGCATCCACTCCGCCAAGCTGGCGGAATTGCTGGTCGTGCCAGTGGACCAGCTTCTAATCAGACCTCAGGGTCGACACAGGACACAAGAGACCCGATTGCACCTCCAAGGTGGAAGAAGTCATGAAATCGTTTGAAAAGCTCAAACAGAGCCTAATTTCAGCGCCAGTGCTGACGCACCCAGACTTTTCCAGACGTTTTTACATACAATGCGACGCATCGACTGACGGAGTGGGCGGGGTGTTGTTTCAAGTAGACGATGACCAGAACGAAAGACCCATTGCCTACGTGTCGGCAAAACTGAACAAAGCACAGAAAAACTATAGCATCACCGAACTAGAGTGCTACGCCGCCGTGGTGAGCGTAAAAACATTTCGGCCATATGTGGAGGGAACCCCGTTCACCATCATTACGGACCATGCCAGCGTCAAATGGCTAATGAACCAAAAAGATTTGTCTGGGAGATTAGCAAGATGGAATCTAAAACTCCAAGCTTATGACTTTTATATTCAACACAGAAAAGGTGCACAGAACGTGGTTCCCGACACACTCTCACGGATGCACATGGACGAAATACTGACGAATGACCGTGCGATAGACATATGCCTCGAGACACCGTAATTTGAGTCGGAGGAGTACAAAGAGCTTCGAAAAACGGTGACCGAAAACAAAGAAAAGCTCCCCGACTTATGTCTATCGGACGGCTTTGTGTATAAACGGACGCAATTTGACAGGGGGACGATCTTCTAACGGACCAGACCTACAAGCTTTGGGTTCCGTCGGAACTGCGACCGGGGCTGGTGGAAATTTCTCACGGCTCACCTTCGGCTGGTCATGGTGGCATACATAAACCCCTATCCCGACTACGTCAAAAGTATTACTGGCCAGGCATGGTATATGATGTGTGCGCACATGTAAAAGATTGCGAAATCTGTAAAATAAACGAAACACAAAATGTATTCAGACAACCATTAATGGGAAAGCAAAAACTCACCGAACGACCTTTCCAACGTCTGTTTATTGTTTTTATGGGTCCGTATCCTCGTAGTAGTGATGGTAATGTGTATGTCTTTGTGTGTTTAGACCAATGAGAAAGGCAACTTCAGCTGCTGTAATTAAGTTTTTGGAAAGAGATGTTTTCCACATATTCGGTGTGCCCGAATATGTCCACTCGGATAACGGAAAACAATTCATATCTGAAATATTCAAAGACTTCTTAGAAAAGTACGGCACAAAACACATAAAAACGGCATTTTATTCGCCTCAGGGTAACTCTGCGGAGAGGGTAAATCGATCTGTTCTACAAATCATCCGATCCTTCATAAAGGATAATCAGAAAAACTGGGAGAAGTACATCACTGATGCCGCATTTGCCCTCCGAAGCGTTGCACATTCGGCCATTAACATGTCACCGTACTTTGCCACTTTCGGTATGCCTATGATACAGCATGCTGCATCATATGAGCTATACCGAAAGTTGGGCGCATTAACAGATAGCGATGTTGAAGCGATAGATACGAATGACAAGCTACAACTCTTACGAAACAAGATTATGAAAGAGCTGAAGTTAGCCCATTCAAAGAGTAGAAAAGCTTATGACACAAGAAGTAAGGATGTTAAGTTTCAAATAGGACAAGTGGTATACCGCCGAAACTTTAAACAAAGCTCCCAATTAGACAATTATAACGCCAAGTTAGCACCAAAACAAGTTAAGTGCATAGTCCTAAATATCATTGGGAACTCTATGTATGAACTTGGCGATAGTAATTGGAAAAAGATCGGCGCATACCACGCTAAAGATATTTTTGCAAAATAGATACTTGTTTTTCGTAGTGTTAGTCCTTAGGCTTCATGTTGTTTGTTTCGCTACATACATGTATTCATCATTGTTTGTTCATGTTGTTAACTGTTTAGTTATTGACCATGTAATTATTAACAATTCTTTTATTTATTTATTTCGTTATTTATTTTTGTATTTTTTTACTAACTGATGTACGCAATTATTATTATTTGACTTTTTAATTTTTTTACTAACTGACGTAGGACGTAGGAAATAAATCCTTATTTTGATTATTTTTGAATTTATTATTATTTATACTGTGATATTTTATTAATTTAGTTTTAGCTTTCTACCTGTGATATTTTATTCCTATCTCGTAGATACTTAGAGTATCTGCATCCCCAGTGACTTAGTATAAGTAGTAGAAATAGCCCAGTTTTTTAGTTTATAAGTAGTCATCATACATGTGCATTATATAGATTAAGCCCGGCATTGAGTCATGGGTCGAGGACACACGTTGGACGCAAGGGGATTGCGAGTGATAGGCTGCGTTGAAACTTTGTTTTACGCACACGACAGCCTTTCACCATGTTGGCAACATATCGCAATGGTTACTAAGTTTCTAACATGGATACAGTGCAGCTGGGCTCCATCAACATTGCTTGTGTTACTGCTGTACTCGTAGATAGCATTGATGTTTGCTGTTAGCAACAGGCACGTAACAGAGGCAATGTTAGAAAGAAAGGACCATATTAGTATCTTGTGTGAATGTATGAGTGTGTATTTGAGAATGCTGGAAAAACGAATACTTAGTTGTATGCCTATATGGAAACTTTCCCAAAAAGGTAGCTTTTCTTACTACGGCGGAAGGTATAAAAAGGGTGCCGAGGTAGTCAACGGGCCAAAGTTGCGTTAAAACAGTGCCCTGAAGTGAGTGTAGCTAGCTAAGCAAGTGAAGGGAAGTAGTAGAGCTTAAAATCGCGCCGTGGTGTAGCGGTTAAGTGTTCGGCCTTCTACACCAAGTCGTGGCGGTTCGATGCCCGGCAAAAGTATGTATGTATGTATGTTAAAGTGGCTGCCTCCGCAGTCCACGCGGAGGCTAACGTGGGCCTTAGTTTGGTCCGTTGTGATACCACGAAAGTAGCCCTAATTTCCCTTTCTGTAGATCGACCTAACCCAGCAGAAAGGTCGCATCCCCCAAAAAGTTTTGTAAGAAACCTTCTGACATACGACCTCTCTGCTGGGACGGGTCGAGGCAGGAGGCCCCAAAAACACATAAAAACCTTGAAGGGATCCGTCCTCCCGTCACCACCATACAAAGTGCAACGTATACGTTGCAACTCTATATGGTGATGACAGACAGACGGATCCCCCAAGGTTCCATGTGTTTAGGGCCGGAGTTCATACACCCATGAAGCTAAACCAGCGCGTTTGTCTGATGTAGCGCAGAATATCATCTATATTTTCAGATTCTAGCTCCGCGAGGCATCCAAAGGAGTGTTTGCGGAGACATCGGTACCTGGTTTTCGACAGAGCGGGACAGTGGCATAGATAGTGTTCTACACTTTCTATCTCCTCCTCGTCCCTGCAGCTGCGGCAGAAGTCATTTGTATAGAGGCCCATGAGAGCGCCATGGGTGCCCATAAGACAGTGTCCTGTAAGAAGGCCCACTAGTGGGCTAATGAATAGGCGATTCAGATGAATTACCGATTGCGACCTTTTTTCGTTAAGTTTGGGCCAAATTTGCCTGGACGTTCTGCAAGTCGGCTCCATGGCCCATCTTGCGTCGGCTTGTTCTATGAACCGGGAACGCAGCCAGTGCTTGCATGTATTTAGAGGGGGGCCCACCCAGCTGCCGGAGTTGATTGTATGTAGACAGGTGCCCTTCCTTGCTAGCTCATCGGCAGCGCAGTTACCCGATACAAAACTATGGCCTGGGACCTATATTATACTCATGCTGCACTTATCGGATAGCTTATTTAGAGCTTCCCTGCACTTAATCGCCACTAGTGACGACGTCTTACTACTTTGCAGGGATTTTATGGCAGCTTGGCTGTCGGAAAAAATGGAGATAGAGTTAGTCACTGGCAGCTTAGGCAGATAGCGAGCAGCTTCCCAGATAGCTATAAGCTCAGCCTGAAAGACACTGCAGTGGTCTGGAAGGCGTAAGCTCATATTAATGTCGAGCTTACTTGAGAAGATTCCACTGCCGACTTTGTTGTCTAGTTTAGAGCCGTCCGTGAAAACGGAGATTTCTTGACTTCCCGGTTCCACGCAATTTTTCCACTCGCTTCTCTCTGGGATCCACGTTTCGAACTTGTTATCCCAGCAAGGCCGTGGTATTGCGTAGTCCAGCTTTAAGTAAGAGTTGGGGAGTTGCTTCAGGATTTGGGTATGCCCAAACCTGCATTACCTCCAGGGTTCTAGTGCGTTGAGCCTAGCTGCGTTGCAACTGGCAGTAAATTTCCCATACAGGTCAGTGGGAAGAAGAAAAAGTATGGTTTCAAGAGCCTTGGTGGGAGTGGAGGGGAGGGCACCGCTAATAAGCATTGCTGCCATCCGTTGCACCTTTGTGGCTTTGGTTTTGTTAGATTCGATTTCGAGAGCCGGCCACCATATGGTGACGGCGTAGAATAGTATAGGTCGCACCACTGCCGTGTAGATCCAGGGGACAATGTGGGGCTGAAGACCCCACTTTTTTCCGATTGCCGACCTACAGGCGTAGAGCGCCATTGTGGCTTTCCTGGAGCGTTCCCTTGGGGGGTTCCTCTGTTGGCATACCTTGTAAGTGAAGAATTGCCCATTTCGGAAATAATGGTTCTTCTTTGGAGAAGGAGTTCAACGAACTCCACTAGAGGCTCTTCCACTCCCAGCAAACGCAGGGAGCTCGTTACCGCTGTTGGAAGAACGTTGTTAAAAGCCCCTTCTATGTCAAGAAAAATGCCGAGCGTAAACTCCTTGTAAGCAAGTCCCTTCTCTATCCCAGAGGTGATAGCATGTAGAGCCGTCTCTACGGACTTGCCCTTGGAGTAGGCATGTTGGCTGTTGGAGATTAGTCCTGGATTTGCCGTTCGCCTAATGTAGGCATCTCGCAATCTTCCTAGAATTTTTAGGAGGAAAGAGGTCAGACTTATAGGTCTGAGATCCTTTGGGTTATTGCAGGATGTCCTGCCTCCTTTCGGTATAAAGACTACCTTTGCCTTGGTCCATTCCGTGGGGATATAGGCCAGGTTGAGGCATGCCTTGTAGATTTGAGTTAGCAGCGGACTAATAAGATCCCTCGCTGCTTGTAGTTCGGCGGGAAATATACCATCTAGTCCCGGAGATTTGAAGGGTTTGAAGGACCTGACTGCCCAGTTAACTCCTTTTCTGCTGACTATGTGGTCCGCGACGGCCTTGGGTTAGATTGCGAGTTCGAGGGTAGGTATGGTTGCGAGGTGCTGCCCGGAAAGTGGGCCGTGACCAGGGTATCCAGGATTTCGGCACTAGATGAGGCCCATTCTCCATCAGCTGTACGAATACAGCTGAGAGGAGTAGGGTTTTTGGAGAGGACCTTACGTAGGCGATTTGCCTCCGAGACTTCCTCAATATTGCTTGTGAAGTTTTTCCACGATTCCCTTTTGGCTCTCCTGGTTAACTTCTTAAAAGATTTTAAGGCGTCCCTGTAGGGAGACCAGATCCCTGTCTGTTTTGCGTGATTAAAGAGTTTTCTGCTGTTCTTCCTTTGCTCGGAAATTTCAGGGGTCCACCAGTACGGTTTCTTTCTACCCCTTTTTTTAATCTCCGGGCAGGCTGCTATGAAGGCAGCGTTACAAGAATTGGAGACAAGATCTACTGCTTCGTCTATCTTAGACGGTGAGTCTAGCTCACCGAGAGAAGCAAACGATATGTCTGAGAGAGGCGCTTCATCAGATCTTATCGGTAGGCAAGACCTACCGTGAGAAGCGTTTTCTTGGAGGGTAGAGGACAGGACCACTTTGTAAAGGTCCCAGTCCGTACGTCTCCTGTTCCTGTAAACCGCCATAGGTGGAGGTCGCAAAAACAGATTAAAATTTACGGACATATGGTCAGAGTAGGAGTTATCATCGGAAACTTTCCATTCCTTAACTAAGTCAGAGAAAGGTCCTGAAACCAGAGTAATGTCTAGAAACTTCCCTCCTATTCGAGGTGACAAAAGTTGGCTTGTCCCCAGAGTTACAGATACAGAGGTTGTTTTCTATGATAAAATCAAAAAGAGACTCACCCCTTGTATTTGTGTCGGTTGAGCCCCATGCGAGGTGGTGCGCGTTGGCGTCGGCTCCAATGACTATCGGAAGCCCCTTGAGTTGGGCCTCCTTTACCGCCTTGCTGAGCCTATCCTGTGCAGAGATGGGGCGATCGTGCGCAAAGTATGCGGACATCAGCCAGAGGGTATAGTCCTGCAGCTCGAGGCTGATACAGGCGAAGTCATCCTCGCTGAAAGGAGATAGTAGAAACTAAGAAAGAGTTTTTCTGATAAGAATACATGATCTGAGTCTACCTTTTGCAGGTGGCGTCACCAGCTGGTACTCATCGGTATTCAGCCCACAGACCCTGGTACCGACGACCCATGGATCTTGGACTAGAACGACCGCCTCCGATGTTTTGCAGAGGCGTAAATTAGCGCAGCGGATGCTGCCTTAGAGTGATTAATTTGCAGTATCCGGACCATTAGGACCGTTCTGAAAACTCAGCATCGACGTCCATCTCCCCTGCTCCGTCCCGCCCGATGCCACCTCAACGATTGTATCGTCGAAGCCAACATCTGACTGGTCGGATTCCAGGAGGAGGTGTTCGTCCATGCTGGTAGAGAACTGCCCTGCCAGCTCAGATACCGAGAGTGTATCACTCTCGGACTCTGGAGCACTACGTGCTAGTTCGATATCGACCTCATGTACACTCGAGGTGTTGCATGGGGTCGTGAGATTTGCTGCGGTGGAGGTGGGTACACTCGAGGCGCTGCCCACCTCCTCCAAATTCATCGGAGCCGACTCGATGGCGGTAGCTGCTGCCTCAGAGTCAAGCGTAACAAGTGCACTCAAGGTGTTTCCTGCTATCACATCACTCTGAAGCTCGGGCTTCGTCTCCATCTCCTCCGGCTCCTCTCTCTGGGTAGCATCCCGCTTGACTTTCAACGTGATGGAGTAGAAGCCGTAGCTTAACACTCCATCACATTTAGCAAGCCAAGGGAGAGACGCCTCGCTAATGACGAAACCGACATAGCGTTGCTTCTCCCTTGTCTCGCCCACGCGGACTATCCTCCAATCGCAACCGGGTTGCTTTGCGCGATGGTGCCCAGAATCTCGCCAGGCTCCGCCAGCTCGTCTGGGACCCAGGCCCAAGCTCTCGGTCTGTTTGGAATTTCTTCCAAACTGGCGGCATCCAGCTTAGCCCCGGGCCACAGCTCCCCCACCGAAGCTATGGCGAGTGTGTACAGACGGCAAGAGCGCTCGTCTGCGCAGGAAACTAGTTTAATCCTGCCCTGATACCAGCCGGCATCGCGGATAATGGGAGCAGCACCCGGGTTCTTGTCCATAATGTCCTTGAACTGCCTGAGAAGGCCGTTCAGGACATCCTTCCAATTGTCCGGGGTAATGTTTCCATCCGGATGGCCGCGGTGATGTTGCCCTTGGCAACCTCGTTGAACGGTTTTGTTAGGGTAGGTGGAGAAGGGGCAGAGGTTATGGGCCTATGCCTTTTAGGAACACTCGAGGCGTTTACTATCGACCGCTGCCTTTTAAGGGCTGGCCCATCCGACCCGGTTGGCGCCGTATTGGCAGGATTGGTTGCGGTGTTTGCGGTGTTACGCGATGATTTTTCCGCAATGATTTTCCTGGCCCAGGCCAGAGAGCTTTTTTGCTCTGCCGTCAGCTTATCGCTGGGAGACTTGCCCAGTCCCTTAGAACCTTCTAGGGGGTCAGCCGGCTTGCCACGAGTTTGTTTTAAATGGGCGGGGGTAGTCACTCTGTCCGTGGAGGACCCGGTGTTGGTTTCCGCCACATGCTGAGCAGAGGTGACCGTAAGACGGGCCACCTGCGTTTGCTCAGCCGGGAGTTGCTTTCCCTCAGTGGGGCTAGCTTTGCCGGCTGTTACAGGTTCGGACTTGCCCTCAGGTGGTTTGGTCCTACTGCTGCTAGCTTGCGCAGGTAGCCGAAAAGTGGTTTGAGGCCGTGCAGGCCTGATCGGTGCCATCTTAGCGGTTCCCGATTGTGGCAGGGTTTTATAAGTATTGGCCTTTTTAACGCCTGTGCCAGAGGCATCATCTTTACCCGTGCAGGGCTCCGAGGCTTGGTTTTTATTCATGTGGAAAATTTATATTACTAGTTCGTAGGCTGCCTACTGAGATGAGACCGTTCGGCAGCCTGAAAGTATGTGAAAGGGGGATATGCAACGGTCGACTACGACACAGCCCCATGCCGCAGCAAGTCACCGCTACTCCCGGAGGTGGACCGATATCCGGGAGGCTCCGTAAGAATACAGTCGGATACCCCTGACTGCAAACCATCCAATGGGCACGGAATCGCATAACACCCTGGATTAGGGGGGGCCACCATTTCATCTGGGTGTGGCCCGGTTCCCACCTTGAGGCCACGTTCAAGAATCATTTCCATATGCCAGAGCTATTAAAGAGCTAAGGCACTAATGGCACTGATTTCTGAACTTAGCTAGCACTTCCCTGTGTAGGGGTTTCTGTAGTGTCTATTACCAGCCGGCACCCTCTGGGAGGGTTCAGCCCAAGGATTTCTGCAAGCCCCCGGCAAAAGTAACATCAAAAACAAGTAAGGAAAGCTGTCTTCGGCTGTGCCGAAGGCTATATACCTTTCATGAATAAGCGTCACGATTTTCACTGTTCGATCCCCAGTACAGCCTGTGTCAATTTAACTATATTTACTATACACATTACACATCTTTGTTATAATTTAAAAAAACTTACAAAATAATAGGATCCGAGTTATCGGAACAATCGATTGTATGGAGGCTATATATTATACGTGTTCAATTGTACTGAGTTACACTATACACATTACATATGTAGAAAGTACTAAAGGTGCAATATTTTACGTTCCTAACTTTTTAAATGCGGAAGTATTGGCCAAAAAACCTTATATCTGAACAATCGGTTGTATGGGGGCTATATGTTACATTTGCCCGATCTTTTTGATTTTCACTATATACACTACATAAATAGAAAGTACTCGAGATGCAAAATTTTACGTTCCTAACTTTTTAATTGCAGAAGTTTTGGCCAAGAAACCTTATATCTGAACAATCGGTTGTATGGGGGCTATATATTACATTTGCCCGATCTTGTTGATTTTCACTATATACACTACATAAATAGAAAGTACTCGAGTTGCAAAATTTTACGTTCCTAACTTTTTAATTGCAGAAGTTTTGGTCAAAAAACCTTATATCTGAACAATCGGTTGTATGGGGGCTATATGTTACATTTGCCCGATCTTGTTGATTTTCACTGTATACACTACATAAATAGAAAGTACTCGAGTTGCAAAATTTTACGGTACTAACTTTTTAATTGCAGAAGTTTTGGCCAAAAAACCTTATATCTGAACAATCGGTTGTATGGGGGCTATATGTTACATTTGCCCGATCTTGTTGATTTTCACTATATACACTACATAAATAGAAAGTACTCGAGTTGCAAAATTTTACGTTCCTAACTTTTTAATTGCAGAAGTTTTGGCCAAAAATTCTTATATCTGAACAATCGGTTGTATGGGGGCTATATGTTACATTTGCCCGATCTCGTTGATTTTCACTATATACACTACATAAATAGAAATTACTCGAGTTGCAAAATTTTACGTTCCTAACTTTTTAATTGCGGAAGTTTTGGCCAAAAAACCTTATATCTGAACAATCGGTTGTATGGGGGCTATATGTTATACTGGTCCGATCTCGTCAGTTCCGACAAATGATTCCTATATTACAAAATGGTGGCCACATACAAAATTTCAGCCAGATATCTCAAAAATTGTGGGACTAGTTTGCGTTCAAACAGACAGACGGACAGACGGACATGGCTAAATCAACTCATCTCGTCATCCTGATCATTTCGGTATACTTATTGATGGGTCTATCTCTTCTTCTTCTCATATTTACAAACATCGGACCAAAGTTATAATACCATTTCATGTTCATGAAAGGTATAATTATTTAGAAAAAGAATTTTTCTAAACGGGGTCGCCCCTCGGCAGTAGTTTGGCAAACTCTCCGGGTGTATTTCTGCCATGAGAAGCTTCTCAGCAAAAAATTCTTTTGCTTTGCAAGTGCCGTTCGGAGTCGGCAAAAAACTGTAGGTCCCGCCAACTTGTAGGAAAAACTCAAAAAGCAACACACCACAAGTTGGAAAGAGAAGCTCGGCTAAAAATCTCGTTAGAGGTTATGATAACCTGTTGGTATATCGCCGCCATTAGTTTTTTTTTTTTTAAATCGCGCAAAGTCAAATCAAGTTCGCGGCAAACATTTTAAAATTGAATCCAACACGGCCAGGAACGGGTCCGACCAGCAGCCTTTGTTGTATACCCAAACCCCAGGAAAATCCCGGTAAGTTGTCCATTTCCCCGTTATGTATTCCCTGGCACGCTCTGCGGCGAGGTTGGTTGTATTTCATGGCCAATCTCCCCGGCAAGCCAAATAGCAAAATTGCATGCACGTAGGTGCATCGACACACAGATAGTTGTATGTATGTGCAGCCACGGCCAAGCAAACAAAAGAACATACATATGTTTAAATATGCTTCCCTTGTCCTTTTCTCGTAATAAACCCCCTTCTACAACCTTACATTTTTACTCAAATTTGCACGTTTTTTTTGTCTGGATCCAGGTTGCATTGCCACCGGGAGTACCTCCAGGGTACAGGATTTTGGCGGCAAAACGCTTAGGAAATGCGCCTAAAACATAGATACCACAAAACAACAACAAGTCACACAGTACAACAACAGTATAGAGACACTGAACACTTTCACTGCTATTAACGACACATCAGCCATACATTCACCACAAAAACAACACAGATACACTCATAATTTGCACAACACTCGACAGTTGCGTCGGTCGGGTATGTTGACGCATATAGTGCGTGGACACTACCTTTTTGACACTTCATTTTTTTATAAATTTTAATCAGTTTTTTTTTACCTTTTTAAATTCCCCTTCCATCTGTCTTACTACTGTCTCCACCTTATCCAGGCTCGAAATTTATCACCCGGACACCCGAACTTTTCGGACATTCGGTTCCGCCTAAGGTAGTTAGAGGGTAGATACGGAGGGATCCCGCATGATATGTACATCCATAGGAGCAGCATAGGGCACTAAATTTCTAACTCAAGAAAGCCAAGATCACTAGCGAGTGATCTGGCTGAGTGGGCGAGAGTGGTCATTGTGCGCATGACCGAGTGCAAGGAGTATATATATATATGCAATCGAGTTTCTCTTTTTTTCAGCACAGGTACTCTGCAGTGGCGCCTTTAGAGCTGTGACTTGGTGAGTAATTCATGATATGTATATATGTCGATTGGGGGTGTGGTTGCTGTGTGACCTTGCCCAATCCTGACCCTTGCGTCCTCGTTCGTACACTCTGGGCAACGTGAGCTATCTAGGTCGCGGCAGAAAGAGAGGGAGCCCCGGTGGGGCCACTCTGACATACTTGGTTTAAGGGCTCACCGAGGTCTTTTGTTCAGCGTCTGTTCACCATGAGGTGCGGCTGCAAGCGGGCGTCGGTCTTGAAGCAAGCGGCTCGCTATATAAATGTGTAAATATTCTAAAAAAAAAAAACCCGAAACGGGCTGTGCGCTGGGTTTGGGATCCGCCACGTAAAAAACCTAATTCCAATGAAAATAAAAAGTACAAAGCCTCGGATGAGAACCCCCTTTAATGTTGACGACCCGGCAAATCGAATTATGGACTACGAGAAGGATATTAGGGCATGTACGTGGAATGTCCGGACCCTTTCTAGGGAGCGTACCGGTGCCCGACTGGTTGATGTCCTCGCGAAGGCAAAGGCTGACATCACCGCCCTGCAGGAAATGCGATGGACGGGGCAAGGAAAGACGACCATCTGTCCTTGTGACGTATACTACAGTGGCCAGACACGCGGCAAAGCGCGCGGTGTAGGATTTGTGGTGGGAAAGAGACTAAACCGCCAAGTACTAGCGTTCACTCCTGTGGACGAGCGTCTCGATGCGATCCGCATCAAGGCGAGGTTTTTCAACATAACATTTATCTGCGCCTATGCGCCGACGGAGGAGACGGACGACGCAGAGAAGGACTCCTTCTACGATAAACTTGAACAAGCCTATGATCGCTGCCCCCTGCATGATATCAAAATCGTGCTCGGCGACTTTAATGCCAAGATGGGCAAGGAAGGAGTCTTTGGTCCTACAGTTGGAAAATTCAGTCTCCACGATATAACATCCCCCAACGGCACTAGGTTGATTGACTTCGCCGCTTCCCGCAATATGGTCATCAGTAGTACCAGGTTCCAGCATAAGCGAATACACCAAGCCACCTGGCTGTCCCCTGATCAAAGAACAAGAAACCAGATTGATCATGTCATGATCGACGGCAGACACAGCTCCACCTTTCTAGACGTGCGTACCCTACGCGGTCCCATTATCGACTCGGACCATTATCTTGTTGCAACCAAGATACGCACACGCCTCTGTGCAGCGAAGAAAGTACGCACAGTAACGGAAGGAAAGTTTGACGTCGAGAAGTTGCGCGTTACATAGACAGCTGATAATTTCTCCACTCGACTCTCACACCTGCTATCGGAGAGCAATCCTCGACCTAACGATGCAACCGAGCAATGGAAGCATATCTCTCACTCATTACGTACCGCCGCTGAAGACACTATAGGGTTTCAGCGAGCCCGCAAGAACAACTGGTACGATGAGGAATGCACCACAACCTCGGACAAAAAGGACGCTGCCTACAAGGAGACTTTGCGAACGGGCGCAACCCGCAGTGTATGGCAACAATATCGCGAGGCAAAGAAGGAAGAGAGACGCCTTTTCAGAAAAAAGAAAAGTGAGGCCGAAAGGCGTGAGTGTGAGGAGCTTGAGATGCTGGCTGACAGGAATGATGCCCGAAAATTCTATGAAAAGATCCGGCGGATGACGGAAAGTTTTAAGACCGGGGCAAGATCCTGTAAGGACAATAATGGCGATCTGGTAACCGACGTACAAAGTGTACTTAAATTATGGAGGGAGCACTTCTCCTCACTGCTAAATTGCGAGGGAGACGTCGAACCCGATACCCCAATCCCTGACGATGGAAAATTCGTCCCACCACCTGATTATGATGAAGTGAGGATAGCTATATCCCGGCTCAAAAACAACAAAGCGCCTGGAAAAGACGGACTACCCGCCGAGCTGTTCAAACACGGAGGCGAAGAGCTGGTAAAAAGCATGCATCAGCTCTTATGCAGAATATGGTCAGACGAATTCATGCCTCCGGATTGGAATTTAGGTATGCTTTGCCCAATCCACAAGAAAGGCGATCCCGCTAACCGTACCAACTACCGCGGAATCAGTCTTCTTAATATCGCATATAAGGTTCTTTCTAGCGTGTTGTGTGAAAGGCTGAAGCCCATCGTAGACAAACTGATTGGACCTTATCAGTGTGGCTTTAGACCTGGTAAGTCTACCATCGACCAGATTTTCACGATACGCCAAATCCTGGAGAAGACCCATGATAAAAGAATCGACACACACCATCTCTTTGTCGATTTCAAAGCCGCTTTTGACAGCGCAATTTGACTTCCCTGCAAAGCTTATACGGCTTTGCCAAATGACGTTGAGCAATACCAACAGCTCCGTCAGAATCGGGACGGACCTCTCTGAGCCATTTGAAACCAAACGAGGCTTCAGATAGGGCGACTCCCTTTCATGCGATTTCTTCAATCTGATACTGGAGAAGATAATTCGAGCAGCAGAGCTAAACCACAATGGTACAATCTTTTACAAGAGCGTGCAATTGCTGGCGTATGCCGATGATATTGATATCATTGGCCTTAACAACCGCGTCGTAAGCGCTGCCTTCTCTGTACTGGATAAGGAATCGAAAAAAGTGGGTATTGTCGTGAACGAGGACAAGACGAAGTATTTGCTGTCATCAAAGAAAGAAACGGCGCACCTGCGCCTTGGCAGCCATGTCACTGTTGATAGTTACAAATTTGAAACTGTGAGGGACTTCGTATATTTGGGAACCAGTATCAACACCGAAAATAATATCAGTCTAGAAATCCAGCGGAGAATCACTCTTGCCAACAAGTGCTACTTTGGACTGAGTAGGAAATTGAGAAGTAAAGTCCTCTCTCGAAGAACAAAGATCACGCTCTATAAGTCTCTCATCATACCTGTCCTGATGTATGGCTCAGATTCATGGACAATGTCAAGAGAAGATGAGATGGCCCTTGGAGTATTTGAGAGAAAAGTTCTCCGGAAGATTTATGGTCCTTCCCGCGATGCCAACGGCGAGTATCGAAGGAAATTTAACGATGAGCTGTACGAGCTCTACGCAGATCTGACCATAGTCCAGCGAATTAAAGCCCAAAGACCCCGCTGGCTGGGCCATGTTATGCGAATGGACAAAGAAGCTCCAGCACTGAAGGGTTTCCTATCGTCGCCTGAATTCGGCAGTAGAGGAAGGGGGAGGCCTCGACTGAGATGGAAACACCAGGTGGAGGATGACTTGAACTCCCTTGGGGTTTGCAATTGGCGTCAGTTATCGCTAAAAAGGAATGACTGGCGTGCTTTGATATGCAACGGCCAAAATCGCTTAGGCGGTTAAGCGCCAATAAATGATGACGATATATATCGATATGTGTGTACGTCTATTGAGCGCGTAATCCCACCCTACTCCCAAGGTAGCCAAAGGGATTAGAAAAAAAAGGGTGAAAAAACGAAAGAATATACGTACATACATAACTATCCTAGAAACACACAATCTCACGCACACAAAAACACAACACTCAATTCTTTTTTTTTATATTATTTTTCTTACATACATAACTACACTTGGCCTTGATCTTGAAATTGAAATCTGGGTCAGTGGGACAGCGATCAGCCGATCGAAAGATCAACGGCCGCTACATTAGGGGGTCTTAGAATTTAGTTTTTTCTATAATTTCTTGTTTTGAATTTGTTTATTTTTTTACCATTTACATAACCAAGTTGAAGTATAATTAGTCGATAAGTTTTTTTACCTTTTGTAATTTCATTTTTCATTGTTATCCTTTTTTTATTACCTTTTGCTAGGCTAAGATACACATATCTACCTAATAAGAAATTTAGAAATTGAATGAATTTTAGAGTTAGGATAAAACACTCAAATTAGATATAGCATTTAGTTAGATGAGGGGATTAGGTCTTACTGGACGATGTTCAAGCTACTCACGATTTGCTGGTAATCCAAACCCAAGTCAATCCGGGTGATGATGATGTCTACGTGCCGTACAAATGGATCCAGATCCACAGGGGGCTGCGCACAGGCACTGCTAGGACGGCGTGGAACAAGGAAAAAAAAAACACTCTGCTCTTTGCAAATTAACAATAGTTTATTTCAGTAGTTTATTTCAGTAGAATCCACTGTATATATAGAAGGGATTTCACAATATAAAATATCACTAATAATAATACGGCACTGATTCACTTTATATTGTGTGGTTTTCGTAGAAAAAAAGTTTGCGAGCAGCACGATGACCAATTGTAAAAAAATATAATGAAGAAGAATCGACAGGTGGCGAGCATGCCAGATCGCCACCTTTTGATTGCGGTGAATTCGAATTGGTGGGTTTTACGCGGTGTAGGTTGCCACACGCCCACGTTTCTTCCAAATGGAGAACTTAAAAACTAAGTGAAATTCATGAGTAGAAGGGAATATAATTCAATATAGTACAATGTATTTGTGATAATTAAATACATGGATATACATATTTGTGCAATGGGTGATGGGGTCGTGTGGCAGCCTATGCCGCGTAAACATCCTGGCCCGCCTAGGCGTATTAAGCGCCTAATGTGTGTTGCAGTTCATGCAGTTCATTTAAGGCCCGAACTGCTTCCTGTATAAGGATCCGCCCCAGCTTATGCTTGTATCAGGCGGTGCGCAAGCCTGTTGCGGTGCATCGGATGCTGCGGTCGCCGATGCTGCTTGGTCGCTGTGTTCGTTGTTCCCGTGGAACACGACCATTATCTCTAGGCGGCGGCGGTTAAGTACGGCGAAGAGGAACTGCTGCTCGGCGGCGCGGCTGATGGCGGCGTGCTGTAAACGAGACTTCCGCTCGTTGTGGTGTATGGTACGCAGGTTGGTGCAGAAGGGTGTGGTGATGCTGCCCGCAGACCCGGCAGGTTTCGATGGAGGTACACTGGTTAGTGCGATGAGACAGCGCCAGACAATTTGTGCAATAGTGGTGTGCTCTCGCAATCAGCGCACGTTGTTGCGGCTGCATAGCCGCGAAAACAGGGCACATCAGGAGCGCGTGATGTCGCATACATAAACGGCATTTACGATAGTCTGGTGCATCCTCGTTACTTCGCGTGCGGGCCGCGGGCGTGACCACCTGCGATACTAATGAGCGCCGTGGAGCGGGAACCGGAGGGCGCTGACGATCCATCTGTTGGAGAGATAGGATAAAGATGTGTATTAGTGGTACGTCTGAGAAAACCCACAAATTTAGGGGGGCTAAGTTGAGAAGTTGATGTCTAACAGCTTACAATACATTAGTGGACTGTAGTTATTTCGTGGGAGGCGACTGCGCGCTGAGGGTCCGTGACTACCTCAGCAGGCGGCAGAAAGCACAATTTAGTGACGGGTCTGGTGAGTACACCATTTTGGGTTCGGAAGTCTGCCACTCTAATATGACCGTCTCGTCCGGGATGCACGCATTCTACTCGACCCAGGCGCCACTCCGTAGGGGGTAAATTGTCTTCCTTTATTATGGCTAGATCACCAATTTTTGTAGGGATTTCGGCGTTTTTCCATCGATAACGCTTTTGCAAGTCGGTAAGATAATCATTTTTCCAGCGCTTGGCAAACTGATGATGTAGGACCTTTAGCCTTTCCCACCGGTTTATCACGGAGAGATTTTCGTGATCCGGTTCGGGAAGAGAGAGCATAGGTGCCCCTCGACATCACCGCCCTGCAGGAAATGCGATGGACGGGGCAAGGAAAGACGACCATCTGTCCTTGTGACGTATACTACAGTGGCCACACACGCGGCAAAGCGTGCGGTGTAGGATTTGTGGTGGGAAAGAGACTAAACCGCCAAGTACTAGCGTTCACTTCTGTGGACGAGCGTCTCGCTGCGATCCGCATCAAGGCGAGGTTTTTCAACATAACATTTATCTGCGCCTATGCGCCGACTGAGGAGACGGACGACGCAGAGAAGGACTCCTTCTACGATAAACTTGAACAAGCCTATGATCGCTGCCCCCTGCATGATATCAAAATCGTGCTCGGCGACTTTAATGCCAAGGTGGGCAAGGAAGGAGTCTTTGGTCCTACAGTTGGAAAATTCAGTCTCCACGATATAACATCCCCCAACGGCACTAGGTTGATTGACTTCGCCGCTTCCCGCAATATGGTCATCAGTAGTACCAGGTTCCAGCATAAGCGAATACACCAAGCCACCTGGCTGTCCCCTGATCAAAGAACAAGAAACCAGATTGATCATGTCATGATCGACGGCAGACACAGCTCCACCGTTCTAGACGTGCGTACCCTACGCGGTCCCAATATCGACTCGGACCATTATCTTGTTGCAACCAAGATACGCACACGCCTCTGTGCAGCGAAGAAAGTACGCACAGTAACGGAAGGAAAGTTTGACGTCGAGAAGTTGCGCGTGACACAGACAGCTGATAATTTCTCCACTCGACACTCACACCTGCTATCGGAGAGCAATCCTCGACCTAACGATGTAACCGAGCAATGGAAGCATATCTCTCACTCATTACGTACCGCCGCTGAAGACACTATAGGGTTTCAGCGAGCCCGCAAGAACAACTGGTACGATGAGGAATGCACCACAGCCTCGGACAAAAAGGACGCTGCCTACAAGGAGACTTTGGGAACGGGCGCAACCCGCAGTGTATGGCAACAATATCGCGAGGCAAAGAAGGAAGAGAGACGCCTTTTCAGAAAAAAGAAAAGTGAGTGTGAGTAGCTTGAGATGCTGGCTGACAGGAATGATGCCCGAAAATTCTATGAAAAGATCCGGCGGATGACGGAAGGTTTTAAGACCGGGGCAAGATCCTGTAAGGACAATAATGGCGATCTGGTAACCGACGTACAAAGTGTACTTAAATTATGGAGGGAGCACTTCTCCTCACTGCTAAATTGCGAGGGAGACGTCGAACCCGATACCCCAATCCCTGACGATGGAAAAGTCGTCCCACCACCTGATTATGATGAAGTGAGGATAGCTATATCCCGGCTCAAAAACAACAAAGCGCCTGGAAAAGACGGACTACCCGCCGAGCTGTTCAAACACGGAGGCGAAGAGCTGGTAAAAAGCATGCATCAGCTCTTATGCAGAATATGGTCAGACGAATGCATGCCTCCGGATTGGAATTTAGGTATGCTTTGCCCAATCCACAAGAAAGGCGATCCCGCTAACCGTACCAACTACCGCGGAATCAGTCTTCTTAATATCGCATATAAGGTTCTTTCTAGCGTGTTGTGTGAAAAGCTGAAGCCCATCGTAGACAAACTGATTGGACCTTATCAGTGTGGCTTTAGACCTGGTAAGTGTACCATCGACCAGATTTTCACGATACGCCAAATCCTGGAGAAGACCCATGATAAAAGAATCGACACACACCATCTCTTTGTCGATTTCAAAGCCGCTTTTGACAGCGCAATTTGACTTCCCTGCAAAGCTTATACGGCTTTGCCAAATGACGTTGAGCAATACCAACAGCTCCGTCAGAATCGGGCATGACCTCTCTGAGCCATTTGAAACCAAACGAGGCTTCAGACCTTTCGTGCGATTTCTTCAATCTGATACTGGAGAACATAATTCGAGCAGCAGAGCTAAACCACAATGGTACAATCTTTTACAAGAGCGTGCAATTGCTGGCGTATGCCGATGATATTGATATCATTGGCCTTAACAACCGCGTCGTAAGCTGGATAAGGAAGCGAAACAAGTGGGTCTTGCCGTGAACGTGCTGTCATCAAAGTAAGAAACGGCGCACCTGCGCCTTGGCAGCCATGTCACTGTTGATAGTTACAAATTTGAAACTGTGAGGGACTTCGTATATTTGGGAGCCAGTATCAACACCGGAAATAATATCAGTCTAGAAATCCAGCAGAGAATCACTCTTGCCAACAAGTGCTACTTTGGACTGAGTAGGAAATTGAGAAGTAAAGTCCTCTCTCGAAGAACAAAAATCACGCTCTATAAGTCTCTCATCATACCTGTCCTGATGTATGGCTCAGATTCATGGACAATGTCAAGAGAAGATGAGATGGCCCTTGGAGTATTTGAGAGAAAAGTTCTCCGGAAGATTTATGGTCCTTCCCGCGATGCCAACGGCGAGTATCGAAGGAAATTTAACGATGAGCTGTACGAGCTCTACGCAGATCTGACCATAGTCCAGCGAATTAAAGCCCAAAGACTCCGCTGGCTGGGCCATGTTATGCGAATGGACAAAGAAGCTCCAGCACAGAAGGTTTTCCTATCGTCGCCTGAATTCGGCAGTAGAGGAAGGGGGAGGCCTCGACTGAGATGGAAACACCAGGTGGAGGATGACTTGAACTAACTTGGGGTTTCCAATTGGCGTCAGTTATCGCTAAAAAGGAATGACTGGCGTGCTTTGATATGAAACGGCCAAAATCGCTTAGGCGGTTAAGCGCCAATAAATGATGATGATATATGTCGATATGTATGTACGTCTATTGAGCGCGTAATCCCACCCTACTCCCAAGGTAGCCAAAGATATTAGAAAAAAAAGGGAGAAAAAACGAAAGAATATACGTACATACATAACTATCCTAGAAACACACAATCTCACGCACACAAAAACACAACACTCTCAATTCTTTTTTTTTATATTATTTTTCTTACATACATAACTACACTTGGCCTTGATCTTGTAATTGAAATCTGGGTCAGTGGGACAGCGATCAGCCGATCGAAAGATCAACGGCCGCTACATTATGGGGTCTTAGAATTTAGTTTTTTCTATAATTTCTTGTTTTGAATTTGTTTATTTTTTTACCATTTACATAACCAAGTTGTAGTATAATTAGTCGATAAGTTTTTTTACCTTTTGTAATTTCATTTTTCATTGTTATCCTTTTTTTATTACCTTTTGCTAGGCTAAGATACACATATCTACCTAATAAGAAATTTAGAAATTGAATGAATTTTAGAGTTAGGATAAAACACTCAAATTAGATATAGCATTTAGTTAGATGAGGGGATTAGATCTTACTGGACGATGTTCAAGCTACTCACGATTTGCTGGTAATCCAAACCCAAGTCAATCCGGGTGATGATGATGTCTACGTGCCGTACAAATGGATCCAGATCCACAGGGCGCTGCGCACAGGCACTGCTAGGACGGCGTGGAACAAGAAAAAAAACACTCTGCTCTTTGCAAATTAACAATAGTTTATTTCAGTAGTTTATTTCAGTAGTTTATTTCAGTAGAATCCACTGTATATTTAGAAGGGATTTCACAATATAAAATGTCACTAATAATAATACGGCACTGATTCACTTTATATTGTGTGGTTTTCGTAGAAACAAAGTTTGCGAGCAGCACGATGACCAATTGTAAAAAAATAAATTGAAAAAGAATCAACAGGTGGCGAGCATGCCAGATCGCCACCTTTTGATTGCGGCGAATTCGAATTGGTGGGTTTTACGCGGTGTAGGTTGCCACACGCCCACGTTTCTTCCAAATGGAGAACTTAAAAACTAAGTGAAATTCATTCAATATAGTACAATGTATTTGTGATAATTAAATACATGGATATACATATTTGTGCAATGGGTGATGGGGTCGTGTGGCAGCCTATGCCGCGTAAACATCCTGGCCTGCCTAGGCGTATTAAGCGCCTAATGTGTGTTGCAGTTCATTTAAGGCCCGAACTGCTTCCTGTATAAGGATCCGCCCCATTATCTCTAGGCGGCGGCGGTTCTGTACGGCGAAGAGGAACTGCTGCTCGGCGGCGCGGCTGATGGCGGCGTGCTGTAAACGGCCGCTCGTTGTGGTGTATGGTACGCAGGTTGGCGGCCTCCGGTATCGCGGTGCAGAAGGGTGTGGTGATGCTGCCCGCAGACCCGGCAGGTTTCGATGGAGGTACACTGGTTAGAGCGATGAGACAGCGCCAGACAATTTGTGCAATACTGGTGTGCTCTCGCAATCAGCGCACGTTGTTGCGGCTGCATAGCCGCGAAAACAGGGCACATCAGGAGCGCGTGATGTCGCATACATAAACGGCATTTACAATAGTCTGGTGCATCCTCGTTACTTCGCGTGCGGGCCGCGGGCGTGACCACCTGCGATGCTAATGAGCGCCGTGGAGCGGGAACCGGAGGGCGCTGACGATCCATCTGTTGGAGAGATAGGATAAAGATGTGTATTAGTGGTACGTCTGAGAAAACCCACAAATTTAGGGGGGCTAAGTTGACAAGTTGATGTCTAACAGCTTACAATACATTAGTGGACTGTAGTTATTTCGTGGGAGGCGACTGCGCGCTGAGGGTCCGTGACTACCTCAGCAGGCGGCAGAAAGCACAATTTAGTGACGGGTCTGGTGAGTACACCATTTTGGGTTCGGACGTCTGCCACTCTAATATGACCGTCTCGTCCGGGATGCACGCATTCTACTCGACCCAGGCGCCACTCCGTAGGGGGTAAATTGTCTTCCTTTATTATGGCTAGATCACCAATTATTATAGGGATTTCGGCGTTTTTCCATCGATAACGCTTTTGCAAGTCGGTAAGATAATCATTTTTCCAGCGCAAACTGATGATGTAGGACCTTTAGCCTTTCCCACCGGTTTATCACGGAGAGATTTTCGTGATCCGGTTCGGGAAGAGAGAGCATAGGTGCCCATTGAAGAAAATGACCCGGGGTAAGAGCGGTGAGGTCACTTGGATCCTGAGAAAGGTGGGAGATAGGACGAGAATTAAGTACGGCTTCTACTCGTATTAATAAGGTAGAGAATTCTTCAAAGGTAAAGCTATGAGTTCCGGCGACCTTTTTAAAGTGGGGTTTGAAGCTTTTGACAGCGGATTCCCATAATCCGCCCATGTGATGTGCACCGGGGGGTATAAACTTCCAATTAATTCCCTGCGGGGCATACTTCTGTACGATATCCGACGACACTTCTTTCAAGAACGATGTGAATTCTAGCTCGGTAGCACGCTTTGCGCCGATGAATGTTTTGCCATTGTCGCTCATCATTTGATTTGGATATCCTCGACGTCCTACAAAGCGGACGAAGGCCGCAAGGAATGCCTTGCTGGTGAGATCCGAACACAGCTCCAGGTGGACGGCCTTGGTCGTAAAGCAGACGAAGACGGCCACATAACCCTTTACTAGCTTTGGGGATCGGAGCATGGAAGCCTCTATTTGGAAGGGACCGGCGAGGGAGGTAAAGCTGACATTATCTGTGCGCGGGTTTCTTGTTTATGGGTCGTGCAGACCTTACATTGAAATATCCATATCTTTTTTATCAGCGGTCTTAGGCGGGAAATATAAAATTCTTGCCTTATGCACTGTTGCATGAGGCGAGCTTCCGCATGCGCTAGAAATTCATGGAGAAACCGTATGTACAGATTACAAAACCGAGACTTTTCGGGGATAATGATGGGATGACGCTCGTTGTAAGTCAGCGTGGCGTGCACTAAGCGACCGTTTACCCGGAGGACTCCACTCTTGTCCAGGAAGGGATTCAGTACCAACAGGCTACTGCGTTTGCTAATTAGCTTGGAGTCCTCTAGGCATGCTATTTCATGAGCGAAATACCGCTTTTGGGTCATAATAAGAAGGCGATGTTTCGACCGTTTCAGATCGGCATGGGTTAGCGAGAGCTCTGTGGGTTCCTTAACGCCTCACACCGCGTCTTTCAGCCGACGTACAAATTTAAGCACATACACCATCATACGTAACGCCCGAGGATATGAGGAAAACCGGTTCAACAGGTCTTCGGTCTCTTCGGCGGCGTGTAATGTTTTTATTCGACGCAACTCTGGTGGGTTGATGGTTTTGACTGTTGGCCGAGGCCAATCTTCGGGGGGTTTTGAAAGCCACTCTGGCCCGTTCCACCAGAGTTCAGAAGTGGCGAGATCTACAGGGGTACAGCCTCTTGTTCCTAAGTCTGCGGGATTATCTTTGCTTCGCAAGTGTCGCCAAGGGGCGTTGCCTACCAGGCCTATGTTCTGGGTGGTTCTGTTCGAAACGTAGGTTTTCCAGCAGTGAGGTGGCTTTTCGAGCCAGGCTAGAACAATTTCAGAGTCAGACCACATAGTTAACTTTCCTCCGGTAAGGCCAAGATGGGGTTTAACGACTGCGACTAATTTAGCTAATAGAACCGCTCCGCATAGTTCCAGGCGTGGCAGGCTGACTGTTTTGAGGGGGGCCACTTTGCCTTTGGACACTAAGAGGTGAGAAAAGACCTGAGGACCGACGGTGGTTCGTATATAGAGGCTGGCACAATAAGCCTTTTCAGAGGCGTCGCAGAAACCATGGAGCTAGACTTGTTGATCAGGGGCGAAATTAACCCATCGGGGTATTTGAATGGTCGAGATTGTCTGCAGACTTTTGGAAAATTGTGACCATTTTACGAGACGGATCGGCTTGACCCGTTCGCTTCAATCGGTCCCGTTTAACCACAATTCTTGCATCAGGATTTTTGCCTGTATCATGATTGGCGTCAGCCACCCTGCGGGGTCGAAAAGTTTCGCAATGGAGGAGAGAATCTGGCGCTTGGTGGCTGCCGCTAAGGCTGGCACTGGGTCAACGGTGTACGAGAACGTATCCGAAAGTGCATTCCACTGAATTCCCAGAGTCTTGGCGGTACTACTTTTCTCGAATTCGAGAAAGTCGGTCTCTAGCAAGTCTGCTTTGGGGACAATTTTAAAGATATCTGGATGGTTTCCAGTGATCTTTTTTAGGGGGAAGCCGGCTGAACTAAGAGCATCTTTAGTCTCTATTAGGGATTGCTCGGCTGATTGTAGATCATGACTGCCAGATAGAATGTCGTCAACATATGTCTCGGACTTTAGTATTGGGGCTACGCTTGGATGAGAGTCGGCTATATCTTTTGCAAGCTCGTGTAGAGTTCGTATAGCCAAGAAGGGCGCACAATTTACCCCAAAGGTGACCGTTTTTAATTTGAAGTCCTTAATTGGACCATTCTCAGGGGTTCGGAATATAATCCGTTGATAGTCTCGGTCATCGGGGTGTACGAGGATCTGGCGGTACATTTTTTCCACATCGCCATTAAATACATATTTGTACGTACGCCATTTTAGCAACATAAGTCGGAGATCTGGTTGGAGGGTTGGTCCGGTACATAGAACAACATTAAGGGAGTGTCCGGACCCTGACTTTTTAGAAGCATTGAATACAACTCTGACTTTTGATGTTTTTTTTTTCTGGCTTTACGACCGCATGGTGAGGGAGATAGAAAGAGCAGTATTTACCCTGGGATTCCACCTCATTGGGACTGCATTCTTCCATGTGGTCAAGCGATTGGTATTCCTCTAGTACCTTGTCGTATTGCTCTTTGAGATCGCCCTTTTTTTGGAGACTACGTTCCATGCCATGGAACTGTCGCAGGGCTGCAATTCAGGATTGGCCTAGGTCGATTTTGTTCGGGAATGTTGGTTTGAAGGGAAGCCGAACCATATATCGCCCATTTTCGGTTCGAGTGGTTGTGCTTTTATAGAAGTCTTCGCACAATTGATCTTCAGGGGTTTCCACTCGGGTTCTGGGTATCTCTTCGATTTCCCAGAACTGTCTAAGCTGTTCATTCAGCTGGACATTCGTTATTTCCCACGCTTGTGTGGAGTGTGCTCCAACTTTTTCAGGGTTTTGGCCACTTATTATCCACCCAAATATGGTGTTTTATGCTAGCAGAAGGCTGGAGATCTTTTCGATGCCATTTAGCATAATCTGAGGGATGAGATCACTACCTAATACCAGATCGATTTGGGACGGGTTTTGAGAATTCTGGTCTGCTAACTTGAGGTGGGACCATTTACGCATTTGTTCACTATTTAACATGAGCGTTGGAATTTGCCTAGTCAGACAGTATTACCCCGTCTGGGCCTGTATCTTTATCTTACTATCATTTGAGACTAGGGTCAGTGAGCACAACTTGTCTGAGGTTTGAACCACTCCGCCTCCCATGCCCGATATTTCGAACAGGACGTGGGTATAGGGAAGGCCCAGTTAGATCTGACCTTTGGCGGAGATGAAACTTCGTTCAGAGCCTTGGTCCACTAAGGCTCGGAGCTTGAATAGGTCCCCGTTATGTTCCACAAAGACGATTGCCGTGGGAAGTATGATTTTGCTATCATTTTCGGCGTGGAACGATTGAACCTGGGATGCACTGGACGCTGAGGGGTCTCCTTCTTGCGGTATTGTCTGCCTGGTGTCCTGATCCGTCGCTGTTGTGGCTAACTGGGCTGTCGTCCTTTGCACTCCGGAGTTGGTACTAGGTGCTGCTGTGTCGTGAAGAGTGCTATTATGCTGGCCTTGGCAGAACATGCACGTTTTTGCGCTTGTGCACTCTTTTAAGACATGGGTCTGAGATAAGCAATTTTCGCATAGATTGCTTTCTCTTACGAACTTCCAACGCAATAATGCAGTGGAATAGGGAATGGGAGGAATTTTTGCAAAATTTACAGTTGTACAACTTTTGGTGCTCTGCCGCATGAGCATTCGTTTGTACGGCCGAATTGTTGCTGTAGCTGTATTGGGATTGACCTTGCCTAAACTGAGGTTTATTTTGACTATTGAGGGGTCTGGGGAAGTTTGTGGAGGGTGGATTATATCGGGGTTTGGCTGGTCGCCATTGGTCCACCCTTTCCACTATCTCATAACGAGTAGTCAAAAACTGGTTAATTTGGGACCAGTTCGGCAGGTCTCTTCTAGATATCAAGGATTGCTCCCATAACGCAACTGTGCACTCTGGCAGTTTTGAGGTCACTAAATAAATTAAGATGGGATCCCAATCCGCTGTTGGGACCTGTTGGGTAGCTAATATTTGGAGGGAGTTATTTACTGATGATTGCAGCCTCTGAATATCATCACTATTTTCCGACTGAATTGGCTTAAGATTCATGAGAATTCGGATTTAGTTGTCAACTAAAAGTCGTTTATTTTCATAACGCGACTTAAGGGCTTCCCAAGCCAGCGAAAAATTGTAGTCGCTCAAGGGGAATTGTTGTACGATTTGCCCTGCCTGACCCTTTGTCTTGTACCGGAGGTGATAGAGTTTCTGGGCACTGGAGAGTTTCGAGTGGTTGATATAGACCGCAGTGAACATGTCACGGAAAATGGCCATTCATTATACCCTCCATAAAAAATTTCAGTATCACATGGGGGGACTTTGAGGTTCGTGTTGGACGACTCATGCGCGGGTTGGATTTGTTGTTGGGGCGGGGGGTTGCTCAATTCTTTGAGCTGGAGTTGATCGCCTATTTTTGCTTTTGTGTCCTCATATTATATAAGGCAAGCTCGGTATTTACCGAAAGCTGCGGACTTAAAGTCATCGGGAAGGTCCTGGTCATCTGATTCTACCACCGTGTCATAGGCGCTCTGTACCCTTGCCCAGAATACGTCTATATTTTTATCTTTTATTTTCAGGGCTGCCTCGGTATTATATTGAATCTGAGTTGCGCCGAACCGAGACAATAATCCGTAAAGATATCTGTTTCGGATTAAAATTTATTTTCGACCGCGGTAGCCATTCTAAAGAGGGACTTGCTTAATTTTATTTTGGGAATCTTGAGAAATTTATTAGCTGCCGCTTTATTAGAAAATCACAAAGAAGTTTTTTGACTGGCCCAAAAGGGGTTAGTCTGGCACAAGTTGGCCGAACGAGAAAAATTTACTACTGGGGTATTTCAACTTTTGCTGAACGAGGCAAGTTTACTGCTGGGTTGTCGCAAATAATATAAACGTATTTATACATATGTTTAAATTATACCGCAAGGGACACAGGTTTATAAAAGGGTAATGTTTTAGCTCTGTGAGAAAATATATATGTAAATATGTATGTAATTTACGGGATTTGCCTTTAACTTTCGTGACACTTTTGGCGGGAAAAATTATACTTTTGGCGGGAATGAATATATTAAAACAGGGATTTTCAATAATTTTTATGCGATTTTTAAGGGATTCGCTCTATGTATATTGAGGGGTTTTCAGAATTTAAATACCCTGATTTTGAGGGAAAAGCTAATTTTCTATGGGATTTTAATAGTTTAATGGTTAGGAGCTAGTTCTTCGAAGGCGAAGAAGGACCAATAGTTAGATGAGGGGATTAGGTCTTACTGGACGATGTTCAAGCTACTCACGACTTGCTGGTAATCCAAACCCAAGTCAATCCGGGTGATGATGATGTCTACGTGCCGTACAAATGGATCCAGATCCACAGGGGGCTGCGCACAGGCACTGCTAGGACGGCGTGGAACAAGAAAAAAAAAACACTCTGCTCTTTGCAAATTAACAATAGTTTATTTCAGTAGAATCCACTGTATATTTAGAAGGGATTTCACAATATAAAATGTCACTAATAATAATACGGCACTGATTCACTTTATATTGTGTGGTTTTCGTAGAAAAAAAGTTTGCGAGCAGCACGATGACCAATTGTAAAAAAATATAATGAAGAAGAATCGACAGGTGGCGAGCATGCCAGATCGCCACCTTTTGATTGCGGCGAATTCGAATTGGTGGGTTTTACGCGGTGTAGGTTGCCACACGCCCACGTTTCTTCCAAATGGAGAACTTAAAAACTAAGTAAAATTCATGAGTCGAAGGGAATATAATTCAATATAGTACAATGTATTTGTGATAATTAAATTCATGGATATACATATTTGTGCAATGGGTGATGGGGTTGCGTAAACAGCATTACTTTAGGAATTATTTTATTAAATAAATTGTAATAAAAAAAAACTAATGGCGGCGATATGCCAACAGGTTATCATAACCTCTAACGAGATTTTTAGCCCAGATTCTCTTTCCAACTTGTGGTGTGTTGCTTTTGAGTTTTTCCTACAAGTTGGCGGGAGGTACAGTTTTTTGCCGACTCCGAACGGCACTTGCAAAGCAAATGAATTTTTTGCTGAGAAGCTTCTCATGGCAGAAATACACCCGGAGAGTTTGCCAAAACTACAGCCAAGGGGCGACCCCGTTTAGAAAAATTATTTTTCTAAATAATTTTTGATGTTACTTTTAAGGGGCATCGAACCGCCACGACTTGGTGTAGAAGTCCGAACACTTAACCGCTACACCACGGCGGCCGCCAAAAAAATTGTAATGAAAAGCTGAAATAAGGTTTCTCGTTTGCTAATATGCAGGGCTAAAAGATTTGATTTTGGTGTGGGTGCTGCGCTTGCGCGCGCACGGATATGTGAAGGTGAGCATTAACAAAAATTACTAAGTGACCGATTAATTGACTTGACTCAGGTTTGGGGGCACTGTAAGGAGTTTGGAGTCAGCACAATGCCTATGGTTTCGCGCAAGTTGCGCGCAAGTTGCGCGTAAGTGGGAGGGAAGACTCCACCTGACAGGACAGGCCTCTCCCTTATCCTTATACTTTCTTATGTTTTTGTTTTTCAGCGATCTTTCCCCCTTTCCGAGCTTCATATATTTTACTTTTGCCCTCTTACTTACATGCAGGTATGAACCCTATTTTTGTTCATGTGGCTGTAGGTGAGGGTGGTGGAAAGTACCCTGCCCCACGCTGACGAGCTAGCCTGGGATGCAAGCATACCTGCTTGCCACCACTCCTCACCAAACAAAGTACCAGCTACATAAAAATTTATTACTCATTTATGTCTAAGTTTGTAGTCACTAATCTATGTACTGTAGCAAGAAATTGAAATGATTTTTTTTTTTGCAAACTAGAATTTTACGTTTACATATCGTCCCTCGATTGACAGAAGCATGAATTAGGTTTGTTTACTGACCAAAAAAATTTCAGAGCAGGTTAGAGCAGAGAAGATATATAGAAAATATATATAAATAGAGCAACTCAGAGCAGAAATGCCATGAAACACTTGAATCTCGATAGTTTCTTTTTATTTGGTTTTTTGTTTAAATCTTCAAAATTAATGCAAATTCACTTATACAAAAACATTGATTTTCTTGCAAGCTATTTCTTTTGAAGTTTTCAAAAACTTATTTTTTCCTGACTGACAATTGCTTCTCTGCTCTAACTTACTCCAAAAAAAAAGCTAGAGCAGAAATTTGTGATCTGGATTACTCTAGTTTTGTTTTGAGCGTACTCATGAAACAAAAGATAGAGCAACCTAGAGCAAGAAAAGTGTTCGTTAAAAACAATTTTGTGAAATATCTCAATCTGGCGTAAGCTAGAGCAGCCCAATAAACAAACCTATTAAAATGTTGAGAAATAATATTTGAAAGTTTATTTTTCTCGCAAAATTTGAAATTTTAGTTTTTTACATAAATAGTTTTTAATTTTTGAATCAAATTATTTTTAAATAACTTACGAACTGAAGATGAACATACTTCATTAACCACATACATACAATATAAATTACTTATTTTTCGTAGTGTAGTCTGAAATTTTACTGTGTTGTTTTTTTTTGTCACGGCACACTCACGCTACATGTGCATATCTCTGTACATACGCAATGCGATTACGGCTATCTATGTATACATACTTACATACATATGTAGTTTATTTCATTGTTGTTTTTTTTTTTAATTGCGCTGCATACTAGTTGCGGCTACTGTTTTTTGTCTTAGTTTAATAATAATTCTTTCTAGTAATTTTTTGTAATTCCAGGAACGATGTTGTTGTAGAAAGTATGACGTTGTTGTTGTAGCGTTCCGTTGGTTGAAAACGGTGCCATTCGTGCTTTGAAACATAAATTGAAAATTTGGAATTAAAAATTTTAGGCTGCAGCGCTTTTTTAAATAAATTTCTTACGTATACGATTATAGTCGAACCATAAAAAAATGATAAATGCTAAAGGAAAGGACGCTCGTGGGCTTTATTTCCTTTTGTAAGGAGAAAAAACGCCCACTTAAAAAATAAATAACGCCTGCGGGCTCAATTGCTTTTCCAAAAAGGAAATAGCGCCCGCGGGAGTTATTTCCTAGAAAAAACAAAAAATAACGCCCTCGGGCGCTATTTCCACGGGCCTTATTGCACTGCACCCTCTATTAAATATGCCTACTTGATGATTTCAGGCCAATAGTCGGTTTCGGTATGGCGACAAATGAAGTACATTTTTATATCCAGCGAACTAATACTATTACAAGGGTATTATATTTTGTCCACATAACGGTACTACGGAACGGCACACAATAATCGAGATAAATATAGTTTCATATACATATTGTGGCGAATGTTTACAAGAATCGCTCATCTTCCAGAACTAGCATATTTCCACCACTAGCGTCACTACCACAACTACAGCTGTTTCGATACATGTCGTGAGAGCGAGAGAGGGAGAGGCAGCTCGCGTGTTTGCGAATGTGGCACAAAGAGGAGATGACGATAGATAAACGCTTCGAGAACACTGTTGCACGAATAAACCAGAAATGTGTAGACATTTCTAGGTTGTGAAGCTGCTGTTTGCTAGGGTATATAAACCGCGCAAAGACAACGCACTCCAATCAGTTTATTTTGAAGTGTTGTACAGTGAAGTACTGAACAGTGAATTAACCCGCGATATTGTACTACGGTTTTTAGTACTGAATAAAGCGTACTACTTATTAAGCAGCATCGGAGTGTTTTATTTAACGTACAGTGATCGAACTCAGGGAAAATAATCAAGGAATCATCGAATTCGTCACAATTGGTGTCAGAAGCGGTATTGTTAAATAAACAAGGACATTGCAAGGATAACAAGGACATTGCAAGGATAACAAGGACATTGTAAGGATAGCAAAGACATGGCAAAGTTGAGTGAATTGAAGATCCAGCAACTCAAAAATGAGTTGGAACGACGTGGACTGACAACAGCAGGTAATAAAGCAGAGCTTCAATCACGTTTGCGAGAGGCTATGGAAACGGAAGGAATCAACGTTGACGATCATATTTTTCAGCATTCGGAAGAGGGAGCGACCAAAATTGAAGAGCAGAAGGATACTCCGAATTCAGTGGAAAATGTGGACACAAACTCGTTATTGGCTGCATGGGCTCAGATGTCGACGAACATAACATCAAAGTTGGAACAACAAGAAACACGCATGGCATCTCAGTTGGAGCAACAAGAGTCACGCATGACTTCTCAGATCTCAGCTCAACTTGAGGATCAGGAGGCCCGGTTATCTTCAAAAATAGCATTGCAGCTGGAGGAGCAGGAAGAGCGTATGTCATCACAGCTAAAAATGCAGGACAAGAAAATAATGCAACTTGAGGAGAAAGTCGAGGCCGAGGTGGATGCGTTAAGAAATCACATCAAGGAGTTGCAGCTGAATCGCACAGTGGTTTCAACAAGCGCACCCAAGGTAAAAACCCCATCCTATGACGGTTCTGTGCCTTTCCAGGTATTTAAGCCACAATTTGAGAAGACAGCAGCTGTGAATAGATGGGGTGTAAAAGTAGGTCGCCTCCCAGTTGGTGCACCATGGGTAACGCTAAATGACCTACATAGCCTACACGGCTAGTTTCTTGTATTGCCGGTTCTACGAGAACGGTACCAGTACTTGTGCTGTACCCATCGTGCCGAAACGACCCGGGCCGTTTTCTTATATCGACCCGGCCAAGAGCAATACACTCGGGGTGACCTTGTCTGACATTTAGGCAGGGCTACACCTCGCTACAACAACAACAACAGGACAGAGTCGCTGCGCTATTCTTAGCATTGAAAGGACCGGCAGCGGAAATCCTTCAAATTATTCCAGAAGGTGAAAGGAACAGCTGTGAGGCATTGATGGGTGCAGTTGAGAGGACATTCGCAGAGACGGTATCACACGCTTTATTGCAAGAGACAGCCTCGCTTTTATGTAAACCAGATAGCAAGGTTCACCATGTAGAAAAGGAGACACCAGACTTGGTCGAAAAAATCAACAAAGTTCTGGAAGCCTTGAATGGAGCACAAAAGAAAAGCGATGGTGCGATTAAATGTTTCAAGTGCGGAAAGTCTGGTCATATTGCACGTTCTTGTGGATCTGGATCCAATTATTCCAGCAATGCAGGTGAGCGTAAGGGTAACGCTGGAGGAGATGAGTAAGATGAATGCCCCATAGTTGCTGTGTCGCAGGTCGGAGGGAAAGCAAGTACTGTTAGAGGTTTCTTGGATGGAAAAGAGCGGTTATTCACTGTGGATACTGGCGCATCTCATTCCATCATTAGAAGTGACTTGGTCCAAAAGAGAGAACGACCATTGCAGGATGCAAAGTTGCAGTAACAGTAACTGGTGAAAGTAAGCTGGTTCATGAGAAGTGCGGTGCAAAGTTGCGATTGGGAATGCGACTACATACCACAACTTCTTAATGGCAGATATTGTGGACGAAGTCATCATTGGCGTCGACTTCTTGGCTGTGAGAGACATTCAATGAACCTGAGAAATAGAGTTATGAGATACAATGGCCAAGAAGTACCTCTGATCTTTGGACACAACATTGGGTATTACACCAAAGGAGTTTCATTAGAGATGAAGCACAAGGACACTCGAAATGCAAAGATACCTCCTCGACCAATGGCTTCGATAGACAAATGCCTACTTGAGAATATTTGGAGAAGTCAACAGGAAGATTCAGATCTGGCATGTGTGATCCGAGGGCTTGAGCGAAACAAACGACCAGCAAGAAAATAAATGTCAGCGGCGAGTTCAGTGGCCAAGTCATATTGGGCACAATGGAACAGTTTACGAATGGTTTCCGGTTGTTTGCATCGAATATGGGAGAGTGAGGATGGTCAATGCGCTCGGAAGCTTATAGTTGTTCCAAGGAAGCGGGTGTCTGATGTTCTCAGGGAAATGCATAACGATCCAAGTGGAGGTCATCTAGGAGTCAAGAAGACCTTGGAGAGGATTAAGCAGACATTTTATTGGGTTGGTTACGGTCAGTCGGTAAAGGAGTGGATTACCAAATGCGATGAGTGCATCAGAGCAAAGGTGCTGAAGGTCCACGAGTCATGGTCGAAGGAGGCAGTGCAACTCAGATGCACCGGTTGAGAGGATTGCCTTGGATGAAGCTGGTCCATTCCCTAGAACTATAAGCAAAAACATGAAACCCAGGTACGACAAAGCAATGGAAACGGAAGGGTTCCTGGAAGGAGATTTAGTATTCCTATACGGGCCACAACGGAGGAAAAGTGTGTCTCCCAAAGTTCAGTGCAACTGGGAAGGACCATACAGAGTTGTGAAACGGATCAACGACGTTGTTTACCGCATACAGGCTGTTGGAATGCTACGGAACAAAATGGAAGTGGTTCCCCTGGAGAGACTAACAACATTTGGATCGGGAAATGTGACTGATCGGGACGATCAGACTTAGGTGGAGGACAGTGTGGCGAATGTTTACAAGAATCGCTCATCTTCCAACACTAGCATATTTCCACCACTAGCGTCACTACCACAACTACAGCTGTTTAGATACATGTCGTGAGAGCGAGAGAGGGAGAGGCAGCTCGCGTGTTTGCGAATGTGGCACAAAGAGGAGATGACGATAGATAAACGCTTCGAGAACACTGTTGCACGAATAAACCAGAAATGTGTAGATATTTCTAGGTTGTGAAGCTGCTGTTTAAACCCGCGATATTGTACTACGGTTTTTAGTACTGAATAAAGCGTACTACTTATTAAGCAGAATCGGAGTGTTTTATTTAACGTACAGTGATCGAACTCAGGGAAAATTATCAAGGAATCATCGAATTCGTCAGTACTAAAAACCGTAGTACAATATCGCGGGTTAATTCACTGTTCAGTACTTCACTGTACAACACTTCAAAATAAACTGATTGAAGTGCGTTGTCTTTGCGCGGTTTATATACCCTAGCAGACAGCAGCATCACAACCTAGAAATGTCTACACCTTTCTGGTTTATTCGTGCAACAGTGTTCTCGAAGCGTTTATTTATCGTCATCTCCTCTTTGTGCCACAATCGTAAACACGCGAGCTGCCTCTCCCTCTCTCGCTCTCACGTCATGTATGTAAACAGCTGTAGTTGTGGTAGTGACGCTAGTGGTGGAAGATGAGCGATTCTTGATAACATTCGCCACACTGCCCTCCACCTAAGTCTGATCGTCCCGATCAGACACATTTCCCGATCCGAACGTTGCTAGTCTCTCCAGGGGAACCACTTTCATTTTGTTCCGTAGCATTCCAACAGCCAGTATGCGGTAAACAACGTCGTTGATCCGCTTCACAACTCTGTATGGTCCTTCCCAGTTGCACTGAACTTTGGGAGACACACTTTTCCTTCGTTGTGGCCTGTTAAGGAATACTAAATCTCCTTCCAGAAACCCTTCTGTTTCCATTGCTTTGTCGTACCTGGTTTTCATGTTTTTGCTTATACTTCCGGGGAATGGACCAGCTTCATCCAAGGTAATCCTCTCAACCGGTGCATCTGAGTTGCACTGCCTCCTTAGACCATGACTCGTGGACCTCAGCACCTTTGCTCTGATGCACTCATCGCATTTGGCAATCCACTCCTTTACCGACTGACCGTAACCAACCCAATAAAATGTCTGCTTAATCCTCTCCAAGGTCTTCTTGACTCCTAGATGACCTCAACTTGGATCGTTATGCATTTCCCTGAGAACATCAGACACCCGCTTCCTTGGAACAACTATAAGCTTCCGAGCGCATTGACCATTCTCACTCTCCCATATTCGATGCAAACAACCGGATACCATTCGTAAACTGTTCCATTGTGCCCAATATGACTTGGCAACTGGACACGCTGGGTGTAATACCCAATGTTGTGTCCAAAGATCAGAGGTACTTCTTGGCCATTGTATCTCATAACTCTATTTCTCAGGTTCATGTGAATGTCTCTCACAGCCAAGAAGTCGACGCCAATGATGACTTCGTCCACAATATCTGCCACTAAGAAGCTGTGGTATGTAGTCGCATTCCCAATCGCAACTTTGCACCGCACTTCTCCATGAACCAGCTTACTTTCACCAGTTACTGTCCGCAACTTTGCATCCTGCAATGGTCGTACTCTCTTTTGGACCAAGTCACTTCTAATGATGGAATGAGATGCGCCAGTATCCACAGTGAATAACCGCTCTTTTCCGTCCAAGAAACCTCTAACAGTAACAGTACTTGCTTTCCCTCCGACCTGCGACACAGAAACTATAGGGCATTCATCTTGGTCATCTCCTCCAGCGTTACCCTTACGTCCACAAGCATTGCCGAAGTCTCTGGAGCCGATGTTGCAATGACGCACCATATGGCCAGATTTTCCGCACTTGAAACATTTAATGACACCATGGCTTTTCTTTTGTGCTCCATTCAAGGCTTCCAGAACTTTGTTGATTTTTTCGACCAAGTCTGATGTCTCCTTTTCCACATGGCGAACCTTGTTATCTGGTTTACATAAAATCGAGGCTGTCTCTTGTAATAAAGCGTGTGATACCGTCTCTGCGAATGTCCTTTTGGGGTTTGCATATGCGGCTCGCTTCGTGTCTACATCCATTATTCCATTTATGAATCTTTGGATCTTTACCCTCTCGATGTATTCCACGGGTGCATCTGCGTTCGCCAAATGAGCTAACCTCTCAATGTCCCATGCAAAATCCTGCAATGTCTCATTAGCCTTCTGGAAGCGATTCTGTAGCTCCATCTGAAATATCTGCCTCCTATGCTCGCTACCGTAACGTCTTTCAAGGGCTCCCATCAACGCTTCATAGTTGTTTCTTTCAGCGTCCGGAATAGTCTGTAAGATTTCGGCTGCAGATCCTTTCAATGCCACAAATAAAGCAGCGACTTTGTCTTCAGCGCCCCAATTGTTCACAGCTGCTGTCTTCTCAAACTGTAGCTTAAATACCTGGAATGGAACAGAACAATCAAAAGATGGGGTTTTTACCTTGGGAGAACTTGATACAGCATTTGGACGATTCAGTTGCAAATCCTGGATACGAGCTTTCAACGCATCTACCTCGGCCTCGATTTTATCCTGACGTTCTCTGAACACCTCTTGTACTTGTGTTATTTTTGCGTCCTGTGCTTCCAGCTGTGATGCCACATAAGCAGTCTGTTCCTCCAGTTGAGCAGAGATCTGTGTCATGTGTGTCTTTTGTTCCTCCAACTGGGATGCAATGCAAGTCTTTTGTTCCTCTAACCGTGTTGAAATTCCGGATGTAATACGTGTCTCCTGTTCTTTCATTTGAGATGTTATGTTCGTCGACATCTGAGCCAATGCAGCCAATAACGAGTTTGTGTTCACGTTTTCCACAGGATTCGGGGTATCCTTTTGTTCTTCCACTTTCGTCGCTCCCTCTTCCAAAAACTGAAAAACATGATCGTCAACGTTGATTCCTTCCGCTTCCATAGCCTCACGTAGACGTGATTGAAGCTCTGGCTTATTGCCTGTTGTTACCATTCCACGTTTCTCCAACTCGTTTTTGAGTTGTTGGATCTTCAAGTCCTTGTTATCCTTTTCAATGTCCGTGTTATCCTTTTCAATGTCCTTGTTATCCTTTTCAATGTCCTTGTTATCCTTTTCAATGTCCTTGTATTTATTTAACAATACCGCTTCTGACACCAATTGTGACGAATTCGATGATTCCTTGATTATTTTCCCTGAGTTCGATCACTGTACGTTAAATAAAACACTCCGATTCTGCTTAATAAGTAGTACGCTTTATTCAGTACTAAAAACCGTAGTACAATATCGCGGGTTAATTCACTGTTCAGTACTTCACTGTACAACACTTCAAAATAAACTGATTGATTTGCGTTGTCTTTGCGCGGTTTATGTACCCTAGCAGACAGCAGCATCACAACCTAGAAATGTCTACACCTTTCTGGTTTATTCGTGCAACAGTGTTCTCGAAGCGTTTATCTACGTCATCTCCTCTGTGCCACAATCGTAAACACGCGAGCTGCCTCTCCCTCTCTCGCTCTCACGTCATGTATGTAAACAGCTGTAGTTGTGGTAGTGACGCTAGTGGTGGAAGATGAGCGATTCTTGATAACATTCGCCACAATATGTATAAAAGTTCTTAGGTTGAAAAGAGGAGTTGATTAAGGCATGTCCGTATATATAATAATATAACTTGAGTAAAAATTTAGATATTTTGCTTAAAATTTGGGGTGCATGTTACTTTCTGGCCAAGGTAGGTTGCTATAAAAAATGGGCGAAATCGGATGATAACCACGCCCCCTTTGTCGATATCGAAAATTTCACATAAATTGAAATATCTCGGTATCTGAAATGGCTAAAATGATATGTATAATTTTATAGGTGAATCCCCCTGGTCACTCTATTATGATTTTTTGATAAATTTTTTAAAGTGGGCGTGGCACCGCCCTTTGTGACCGACTTTTCTTTTAAATCCGGGGATAAACTCAGTCCGTCCAGGGTTCCTGTGGATTAGAAATTCCCAATATCTCCTTTTAAAGAGAAAAACCCTGATTTCGATTAAAAATATAAGATTCAATTTCTACGCTTAGACTAGTTGCAAACAACTTTGAAGGTGGCGGAGGTGGATAACCACCACCAGCCTTCCAAACCACCACTAATCTTCTAGACGGCGGAGTTGAATAAAATCACCACGCCCACTTTCGATATCGAAAATCACCTAAATTGACATAATTCGGTAACGGAAATGGCTAAAATGATATAAGTTGGTAGGATGAACCCCCTAGTCATTCTATTATGATTTTTTGATAAATTTTTAAAAGTGGGCGTGGCACCTACTTTAATGGGCAGCATTTTTGAAATTTCGACTGGCCATAACTTTTAAACTGATTACGATAGAATCATTGCACAAGGTATACTAGCATTAGGTATAGGGAGTATACCTGATGAAATCGGACGATTTCGCTTCCCGACCACGCCCACTTTCGTTATGAATTTCGAAAGTCAATCAATTGATATAATTTAGCTATTTAACAATGGTATAATTTGGTAGGTAAACCATCCTGGCCATTCTGTTGTGATTTTCTGTTAAACTTTAAAAGTGGGAGTGGCACCGTGCATTTTTAAGGAGGAAATTTTTGAAAATTCGACTAGGCATAACTTTAAAACTGACTATAGTAAAATGATGAAATTTAGCAGGGTTCATGGTGAAATTGGTAGAAATTGCTGGGTATCTAATGTTCGGCTTACCCGAACTTAGACTTCCTTACTTGTTTAAAGCTAGGAACATCAAAGTAGGACTGAGTAAACTTTCATTGATTTTGCTTGAGAATTTTGGTAGATAAAGGACAATAACTTTGGTATATTATTTAATAAATTTTTGGTATGGTCGATACAGCTAGCAAGTAGCGAAATAGAGATATTTGTCCCCATAAAAGCAACATTTTACGTATAAGCCTTTAGTGGATATCGTACTGATTTAGTGTGCGCTGATTCCATCTTAAAATAAGGCAGATATAAAAAAAAATGTCCCTTTATTCATAGAACTTTGTAAAATTTTCCCAAAAAGGAGGCCACGTCGAGTGTTAATTCCACTTGATTCCCGCTTGGTATTTTACATTTTTTCGTGAAATATTTTTATTTCGATTTTAAATGAAAAAAAAATCATAGATAACTCTTATTTTCCGATCGAAATTTTAAAATTAAAAATAACTTTTAAACTCTTTGTTGCTTTTTGACTTTGTAGTCTATTGCTGTAAATACCGACGGTATTTACAAGCAATTTTCGGGATTGTATGAAAATGTGTTTTTTGAGAAAAATTTACCTACGCGCTGCAGGAACCAGAATATATGCATAAATGGACACTGATAAGGGTTTACCTTCAAGCTGGGTAGTGGCCTAAGGTGCTAGACCTTCTAGCATACACGTCACTACAGTGTTGTGAGTTCGACTCTCACAATGCCGGGAAGAAAAGTCCTTGAAGAGATGTAACTCCAGTATCATCGAAACATATGTCGGCTTATCTGGTTCCTGCAGCGCGTAGGTAAATTTTTCTCAAAAAACACATTTTCATACAATCCCGAAAATTTCTTGTAAATACCGTCGCTATTTACAGCAATAGACTACAAAGTCAAAAAGCAACAAAGAGTTTAAATGTTATAAATGGAAAAATATTCGTGTTTAATTAAGCATAGAAAATTCTTTCATAGGTTTCACACCAAGTCCTAAAATTCGCAAATCTTTCATATAAGTTAGCATTGAAATTAAAGAAATGTTCTATATGGAAGTATAAATATATGCATAAATGGACACTGAGAAGGGTTTACCTTCAAGCTGGGTAGTGGCCTAAGGTGCTAGACCTTCTAGCATACATGTCACTACAGTGTTGTGAGTTCGACTCTCACAATGCCGGGAAGAAAAGTCCTTGAAGAGATGTAACTCCAGTATCATCGAAACATATGTCGGCTTATCTGGTTCCTGCAGCGCGTAGGTAAATTTTTCTCAAAAAACACATTTTCATACAATCCCGAAAATTTCTTGTAAATACCGTCGCTATTTACAGCAATAGACTACAAAGTCAAAAAGCAACAAAGAGTTTAAATGTTATAAATGGAAAAATATTCGTGTTTAATTAAGCATAGAAAATTCTTTCATAGGTTTCACACCAAGTCCTAAAATTCGCAAATCTTTCATATAAGTTAGCATTGAAATTAAAGAAATGTTCTATATGGAAGTATAAATATATGCATAAATGGACACTGAGAAGGGTTTACCTTCAAGCTGGGTAGTGGCCTAAGGTGCTAGACCTTCTAGCATACAAGTCACTACAGTGTTGTGAGTTCGACTCTCACAATGCCGGGAAGAAAAGTCCTTGAGGAGATGTAACTCCAGTATCATCGAAACATATGTCGGCTTGTCTGGTTCCTGCAGCGCGTAGGTAAATTTTTCTCAAAAAACACATTTTCATACAATCCCGAAAATTGCTTGTAAATACCGTCGGTATTTACAGCAATAGACTACAAAGTCAAAAAGCAACAAAGAGTTTAAATGTTATAAATGGAAAAATATTCGTGTTTAATTAAGCATAGAAAATTCTTTCATAGGTTTCACACCAAGTCCTAAAATTCGCAAATCTATATATATAAAAATGAAATGGTGTATAATTGTAACGCTAAAACTCGAAAACGGCTGAACCAAATGAAATAGTTCCTTTGGGGGATTAGTTTGTTATTACCACGCGCAGGTCATGTCTTCAAATAAGAACAAAATATTAAGGGGGCGTGGCACCTCCTATACAAACTGAATTTTTCAAGTTGAATATCTTCAAAAGTGTTTAAGGTGGGAACATTAAAATTGGTACAGAGCTACAGGATAACAGCACCATTCTCACCTATAAAACCGGGGGTTATCCAATAAGGGGGCGTGGTACCTCCCATACAAACTAAATTTTTTAAGCAGAATATCTGTGAAAGGGTTCAAGGTAGGGACCTGAAAATTGGTATAGACCTATATGGTATCAAAAGCCTTCTTACACATAAAAGAAGGGGTAATCGGAAAAGGGGGCGTGGCACCTCCCATACAAACTGAATTTTTCAAGGTGAATATCTTCAAAAGTGTTTAAGGTAGGAACATGAAAATTGGTATAGAGCTATAGGATAACAACACCATTCTCACCCATAAAACTTGGGGTTATCGAAAAAGGGGGCGTGGTACCTCCCATACAATCTATATATATAAAAATGAAATGGTGTTCAGTCGTTACGCTAAAACTCGAAAACGGCTGAACCAAATCATATACTTCCTTTAGGGGGTTTGTTTGTTATTACCACGCGCAGGTCATGTTATAAAATCAGAACAAAATATTAGGGGGGCGTGGCACCTCCCATACAAACATTTTTCTTCAAGGTGAATATCTCTAAATGGGTTTAAGGTAGGGACCTGGAAATCGGTACAGACCTATAGGATAACAACACCATTCTCACCCATAAAACTGGGGGTTAATCAAAAAGGGGGCGTGGCACCTCCCATACGAATGAAATACTTCATAGTCGATATCTCTGGAAGTATTCATGTTAGACCACTGAAATTTGGTAAGGGGTTATATGAGATCGACCGCGACCACCTCCAAAAAAGCTGGGGATAACGAAAACGGGGGCGTGGCACCTCCCATACAAATGAAATATTACATAGTCGATATCTCTGGAAGTATTCATGTTAGACCACTGAAATTTGGTAAGGGGTTATATGAGATCGATCCCTACCACCTCCAAAAAAACTGGGGATAACGAAAAAGGGGGCGTGGCACATCTCATACGATTGAAATACTTCATAGTCCATATCTCTGAAAGTACTTATGTTAGACCACTGAAACGTGGTTAGAGGTTAGATGAGGTCGATCCCTACCACCTCCAAAAAAACTAGGGTAACGAAAAAGGGGGCGTGGCACCTCCCATACGAATGAAATACTTCATAGTCCATATCTCGGGAAGTGTTTAGGTTAGGCCACTGAAATTTCTTGAGGAGTTAAATAAGATTAATCCCATCATCTCCAAAAAACTGGAGATAAAGAAAAAGGGGGCGTGGCACCTCCCACACGAAGGAAACATTTCATAGCCCATATCTCGGCAAGTATTTATGTTAGACCACTGAAATTTGGTGAGGGTTTATATGTGATCGATCGAGATCTAATACCTCCCAAAAAACTCGAGTTAACGATAAAGGGGGCGTGGCACCTCCCATACGAATAAAATACTTCATAGTCCATATCTCTAGAAGTATTTAGGTTAGACCACTGAAATTTTGTGAGGAGTTATATAAGATCAATCCCGGACACCTCCAAAAAAACTGGGGATAAGGAAAAAGGGGGCGTGGTTTCTCCTATATGAAAGAGATAGGGATATGGTTTAAAATAGATATAGGGATCGGGTTAGTGAAACAGACAGGGAAATAAAATTGTGGCAGGACAACGTCTGCCGGGTCAGCTAGTCTTTTATATAAGTTAGCATTGAAATTAAAGATATGTTCTATATGGAAGTATAAATATATGCATAAATGGACACTGCGAAGGGTTTACTTTCAAGCTGGGTAGTGGCCTAAGGTGCTAGACCTTCTAGCATACAAGTCACAACAGTGTTGTGAGTTCGACTCTCACAATGCCGGGAAGAAAAGTCCTTGAGAGATGTAACTCCAGTAGATATCATCGAAACATATGTCGGCTTGTCTGGTTCCTGCAGCGCGTAGGTAAATTTTTCTCAAAAAACACATTTTCATTAAAAATAACTATTATAACCAACTTATATAATAAACGTAACTGTTATTTACGATCCCTGGTTTCAACTGAACAACTGCCCCAAAACATATTTTGTACTAATCACAAACGAAAAAATATCATTTAAAATTTTTTTTATATATTAAAAAAATCCAAAATGGTCCTCTATTCGAAGATGTCAACGTAAAAAGCTTTTAAAATTTTATTATATATACTAAAGTTTTATAATCTTTAAAACTGCATACATACTCAAATTATAACAAAAGACTTTACAAAATTTTCTATATAAACAAAGTGGTCGTGGTTATTATCTGATTTCGCCAATTTTTCGTCAACAAAATTGTTTAGAAATTAACAAATTCACGTGTCAATTTGGTTCAGATACATACATTTTTTCTTGAGTTGATTTTTGGCCACTTTTTCCACATTTCAGCCCATTGTGGCAAAATATGGTTTTAAAGCCAAAAACCGTTTTTTCAGTGTCTTCCTTAAAAAAAATTCAATAAAAATCTTTTTTTCAACCGATTTCAAAAATCTCAACGGTTTTGGATAGAGAAATGCTTTCGCTGATTTTTCCAGGTAAAGTACCAAAAATGGTGATTTTTTTAAATTTTTGTATGGGGAGCCCCCTGGGAGGTGTTTCCTAAAATACGATTTTCCTTGTTACTTGGGTGATTTTGAAATCGACCCGCCTTATTACACACAGCACCCCTGTGGCGCGCTTGAGACCAAAATGCTGCACAACTTGAAAACTTGAAGTCCTTCCCAAAAAAATTAAATTGGTATAGTTAAGTAGTAGAGCGTCTCGCCTTAGAGGCAACAAAAAGTCGGCCGTACCTCCTCCCATATGAAGTGTTTTTGAAAAACATTTAAAAAAATTTTTTTTTATCTTATCTTATAATCTTTATTGTCGGATTCTAAAGTGTGATACACCAATTTTTTTGTCTCAAGGAGTGGGTTTTTCCTAAAAAAAAGCTCATTGATCTCAGGCGCTCCGTTGTGGTAAAGACAGTAAAAAAATCGTAAATCTTTTACGGTTTTCAATTAACTGACATTAGGTCGTTACATTAGGGTGGTAGAAACTGCGATATAGTAGGTAGGTACAGCGGGAAACAGAATCAGTCCTCCAATACGTCAGTTGCGTGACGTACGTCAATTTTAGATCAAATTCTATTTTGACGTATCCGTCGTATCGCATACAAACACCCTCAGTCTACTTTGCTGTCCGTTATTTCGACGTACTGACGGACTGATTCTGCTGAACGCTTACCACAACGAAACGCGTGAGCTCAATGAACTTTCTTCAGAAAAACCTCCTCTTTGACACAAAAAAATTGATGTGTCGCACTTAAAAATCCGACAACAAATGCCAAAAATATGAAGAAAAATGTAATTGGGCGACATCTTGGGTTGCCAGAAGAAGGAAAAAATTTTTTTTTTAATGTTTTTCAAAAACACTTCATATGAGGGGAGGTACGGCCGCCTTTTTTTTGGTGATACCTGAATGCCTCTCGATGACACATACCCAAAAAATATCATTCATTCATTGCCAATTAGTGCCAAAAAATGACGCCAAAACCGGAGAAACCGAAATATTTTGCAAAAAATTCAACTTCTCGCGTTAAAAACATATCATACTTTTTACCACGCTTTTATTAGCTTCACTTGTATGTTTGCTTGTTTGTTTGTTTGCTTGTATGTATGTGACTTTCGTTCGGTCTAAGCCCCAGTGGCCGCAACCCGTAAAATGTCCCTACAATATGGGTATCAAACGAAAGGGGAAGTCCCCAGGATTTATTTGGACATCGATATATTTCGACAAATTTATCGATATCTGAGTTATCGGTCAAAATGTGGTTGCTCGAAAACCTTAAAACGTCCCTACAATATGGGTATCAAACGAAAGGGGAAGGCCCCAGGTTTCATTTGGACTTCGATATATTTCGATAACTGAGTTATCGTCAAAATTTGAGGCTCAAATACCTTAAAATTTCCCTACAATATGGGTATCAAACGAAAGTGGAGGTCCAGAGGTTTCGTTTGGACCGCTGTATATTTCGATATATTTATCGATAATTTTATAGGACATTTGACTGAAAAGTAAAAAATAAATATAGTTTGAAAAAAACTAAAACTCACGCTTTTAGAGAGTATTGAACTAAAAAGTTGAAAATAATTATAAAAACCCTACACAGTAGCATGGTATAAAAAAGAAGGTAAAGCCGCTGTCAAAAATTCGTTGTCAATTTAGCTTTACTTTTGATTAAAAAAGATTTTTCTGTCCTTTAAATTGATGTCAACAGATAGCATAGCGTTTCCCAATCACATATATTTAAAAAAGGGTATTTTGAAAAAATAAATTGGGCATTTTCAAATAAAATTTGTTTGTGTACTGATTTTTTAAGTTTATTTGTTTGAAGGTACTCATAGCATTTTTTCCAAGCCGAAACGATTCGGAAAGCTCAAGTAGAGAGGATTGGTTATTGAAGCATAGCTCTTAGCTTATATCTTCATTTTTAAATTGATTTTAAAATAAGGCTGATTTACATGGGTTGATTTGCTATTCGATTTTTGTCGTTTCACCGTATAAATAGCAATTCAAATTGCTGGTTGATGTTCTCGTCGATTTTGGTCGAAGCGCTATTATCACGGTGCAACGACAAAAATCGAATAGCAAATCGACCAGTGTAAATCAGCTTTAAAGGTTAAAGAATGGAAACAAAACATAGCCTTTTCAGCTATTTCAGGAATATTTTTTTATTAACTCGTACAAAAATATATATTTTTATACCCAGCGTACTAGTAATAGTACAAGGGTATTATAATTTTGTTCACATAACGGTAGTACGTAACGACACAAAATAATCGAGATTGATATAGAGTGCCATATATGAAAGTTCTTGGGTTGAAAAGAGGAGTTTATTAAGGCATGTCCGTCCGTCCGTCTGTGTACACGATAACTTGAATAAAAATTGAGATATTTGCCTGAAATTTTGTATACAGGTTACTTTCTGGCCAAGGTAGATTGCTATTGAAAATGGGCGAAATCGGATGATAACCACGCCCCCTTTTTCGATAATCACATAAGTTGACATATCTCGGTAGCTGAAATGGCTAAAATGATATAAATTTAAAGGTGAATCCCCCTGGTCATTCTCTTATGAGTTTTCTATAAACTTTTTAAAGCGGGTGTGGCACCGATCACTTTTAAGGAAATTGAAAATTCGTAGGCGTTGCACCGCCCACTTTTCAGGGAGGCATATTTGAAAATTTCACGGGTCATAATTTTTAAACTGATTACGGTAGAATGATGAAACTGGTACGCGGTTTACTAGCATACAGACCTGTTAATAATTGATTACTAATCGGTAATGATTAGCAGTTTCATTGATTATTTTTTGAGAAGCCACCTAATGATTGAATACCATTACTTTCACTTTTTAATGATTATTTTTTAAAAAAATAAAAAATTCAAATATAATAAAAAAATATGTACATACATAAATATTCACTTGCACAAACATACAAATGTATAGTTGATGCAAGAAGTTCTTTTATATAAATATATGTATTCATGCACATAAATATCCCTGGAGGAAAAATCTCGAGATCTTTCGTACTAGTTCGTCATCAAGTGGTCGAACTACAACCTAAAAGACTGGCGCCTTTGCACATTCAGTCTATTATTTAAAAAAAAATAGTCAAAAAAAAATCAAATATCATTAAAAAAATCCAGAAAAAATCAAAAATAATCAAAAGTAATCAAAAACGGCTTTTTTGATTATTTTTGATTTTCCCTTGATTTTTAAATTTTTTTTTATTTTTTCTAATCGTAATCAATTAGTAATTGCTTTTTCTTAGAAGCAATTAAAATAACCATTACTAATTAAAAAAAACCTTTTAATCAATCAATTACTAATCAAAATTAACAGCTCTGCTAGCATAACAGGGAGTATACCTGATGTAATTGGACGAAATCGCTTCCCAACCACACCCTCTTCCGAAATGGAAAATTTCGAAAATCATGAAAACTACTGCTGGGTATTTAATGTTCGGTTTAAATTTATTTATTCAAGTGGCTTTTTATTTAGTGATTTTGTGGTGGTTGTTTTGCAAAAAAAACAATTGGTGGTTGTTATTGTTGTAGCGCGCTTTATCTCAGCAAACGTTTAGGTTAGAGAACGATAAGAAGACGATTCGAATTCTAATGACCTTCTCTAGGGTAGAGGGTTAGAGGGGGATTAGAGAAACTGTTGAGAACTATAGCTTTGTCGACAAAAAAGGGTACTTACATAGTTCTCGATATCCCAACAAACACAGTCTCTAACTTTAGATAAATATTCGTCTTTACGTTAGATAACTAGGGTAATTCTCTAACTATTCGAAGGCAACAGTAGAGAGCTACATTAACAACAACAAAAACAACACACTAAAACTCAATTAATTCGAGACATGTTAGAGCACTAGCCAAAAGGCGAGCATTTTGCACCATTAGAGAAAAAGGCTAGATTTCTAATCAATTAGTTCTCTAATCGTCACGAGGCACTTTGTGCCATAATTTTCGTATATCGAGCGCTCGCCGCTTTCACACATAATGCTAGTTTTTTTACTACTCTTTCATTAGCTTTACGTGTACATACATTCATATGTATGTTTGCTTGCTTGTATGTAACTCTACTTCAGTCTACCCTATAGTGGCATATGACTGTCCCAAAAACCTTGAAATGTGCCTTCCATATGGGTATCAAACGATTGGGGGTTGCATTTGGACTTCGATATATTTATCGATAACCAAGTTATCGGTAATAATGCCTATAATCTGGGTATCAAAGGGAAGGTCCACAGGTTTCTACTGGACTTTGAAACAGTGTTGCCGCTAAAAAATTGCAAAATGGGTCCAAAAAAAGGGTTCCAGCAGAAAAAAGGGTCCCCTCTTTTTTTAGATAGGAACACATTTACATAAGCCTTCTCCATTGTTTTTTATGTTGAATGACTGAGTTTTGTACTTTGGAACAGTGTTGCCGCTAAAAAATTTCAAAAAGGGTCCAAAAAAAGGGTCCCAGCAGAAAAAAGGGTCCCCTCTTTTTTTTTAGATAGGAACACATTTACATAAGCCTTCTCCATTTTTTTTATGTTGAATGACTGAGTTTTGTACTAAAGGGTCCAAAAAAAGGGTCCCAGCAGAAAAAAGGGCCCCTCTTTTTTTTTAGATAGGAACACATTTACATAAGCCTTCTCCATTTTTTTTTATGTTGAATGACATTTGAACATTTTTAAATGGTTGTAGTTAGTTTGAACATTTTTAAATGGTTGTAGTTAGTTTAATAGTAATGATAATCGCATAATGAAAAACCTCCACTTTAAGGATATGTTTTTGCAAAAGGTTTCCAAAATGATAAGAAAACTCACTTTGAAAAGAATTCCATTTTTTCCCGTAAATTAGGTATACATACATACATATGACGGAGTTGTTACATGATACCTACAGCGTTGCCAGTAGTAAGACTTCAGTAAGGCAGGACATTTGGAAATCGGCAAGAGTTCCCGATATAAGAGTAAAAAACGAGCAAGCAGATTTTTTTGTTTTTTAACAAAAAAACGACAAAAATGCATTTCATTGCAGTTTGAAAGTGAAAAGGGGTCAAAAAGGGTCACGAATTTTAAAAAAGGGTCAAAAATGGTACTATTTGAAAAAGTAGGGTCCGAGGTCCTGGCTCTAAAAAAGGGTCGAATTGACCCTTTAGGGTCCCCAACGGCAACACTGCTTTGGAATATTTCGATATATTAATCGATAACTGAGTTATTGGTCAAAATGAGGTTGTCCAATAATATTGAAAATTGCCTACAATATGGGTATCAAACGAAAGTGGAGGCCCAGAGGTTTCGTTTGGACTAGGGTATACTTCGATATATTTATCGATTACTTCATAACACATTTAACTATAAAGTAAAAAATAAATATAGTTCAAATAGCGAAAACACACGCTTTTAAAGAATATTGCACTCAAAAGGTAAAAATAATTTAAATAAAAAACGAAGATTATGCAACAAAGCGGACCACGCTGTGTAGGGTTTTTAAAATTATTTTCAACTTTTTAGTTCAATACTCTCTAAAAGCGTGAGTTTTAATCTTTTAAAACTATATTTATTTCAAATGAACACAGCACTGTACACAGAGCCAAAAATGCCTAATAAAATTAATAAGATTGTCTTCATGATTCGTTTTTGGGCAAAGGGGTAGTCGCAACGGTGGAAACGAAGAAAAAACGATAAGGAAATCTTTTTGGTTCTAAGAAGAAATTCTTATTAAAAAAACTATACATTTAGTACAAAGGTGTAGTTAGACGCTGGCAATTATTAGTATACGATGGCCGGATGGTTAGCAGCTGGGTTTAGCAATCGAAAAATTGTAAGTTCGATTCTCTCTCTCTTTTTTTCCTAATTAGAAATGTTAAAAAGAAATCTTCTTAAATACATTTATAAGATTTTCCTTTGAAACATTAACAACTCTACACATATCGGTAATTAGATGCTAGAAATCAAAAGTGAGCGATGGCCTGATGGTTAACAGCTGGGTTTATCATTCCGAAAATTGTAAGTTCGATTCTCGGTGAGGGCGATATCATTTTATTTTTCATTTAAAATATTAAAAAGAAAATCTTCTTAATAAAATTAAAAAGACTGTCTCTACAATAATAAGAAGCACATCTTCTTGAAGAAAATCTATAGAGATATCTTATGACTTTTGTTCTATTTTATTAGGCATTGTTGGCTCTGTGTATATAGCTCGAAAGTGTTCTCTATCCAAAACCGTTGAAAATTGGTTTTTAATTTTACGAAAAAACTAAAAAAATGGTTTATGATTTTGGGGGTATTACAAATATTTTAAAGGGTGTTTCGTGAATAATTCGTCAGGTAGATTGTTCACCTTCTACTAGGTCGCTTCAAAAGTGTAAAATTACTGTAACACTGTGTATCTAAGCTGTGGTTAAATGGTGGGCGGCGAGCAGTTTATTATTATTGTTGTTGTGATATTATATGGTTAAGGGAGTTGGCCGGGGTTGCCGGTTCGAATCCCACCTCAACCAAAGTCTTTTTAATTTTATTTAATTTATTATTTTTATATTCCATCAAGTCTCATGGACTGTGTTTGGTTCTTTTTAATTATTGGTATTTACCATCAAGTCTAGTGGACTGTGTTTTGGTATTGACACTCTGTATGTATTAATTGGGGCGAGCACTTTGGCTCTGAGAATGCATCGTTGGCTATTCTCACTTTCTTAGAAAACCCCTCAAATTATCTGCGAATTACAATAATATGTAATGCAGATGAAATAAACGAAACCATGTTATGTCGCTTAAACATACTCCCCGCCCTAGACGGCTTAGTCGTCTAAGAAAGAGCCATAGGTTGCTGGTTGTATCCGGCTCGAAGGACCATATCTAAGCTGGAGTTAAATGGTGGGCGGCGAGGAGTTTATAATTATTGTTGTTGTAATATTATATGGTTGAGGGAGTTGGCCGGGGTTGCCGGTTCGAATCCCACCTCAACCAAAGTCTTTTTAATTTTATTTAATTTATTATTTTTATATTCCATCAAGTCTCATGGACTGTGTTTGGTTCTTTTTAATTATTGGTATGTACCATCAAGTCTACACCAACCAAAAAAGTACATATTTTCTACGAAAAAGTACATATAGTTTAAGAATTTTTTTCATTAAAAGCTCTCTAAAGAAGGTTTTCGGAGAATTTAAGAACAAAAATTCGTAAATATTCATGTCAAACAAAATTTTAATAATAATACTTAAAATCCAAGAACCCATTCTTAGAATGTATGAACTCATTCTTAGAATAGAAATGTCAATCTATTCTTAAATTATACGACCTCGTTCTTAGAATGTATGAAGAAACCCATAAATTGTACGAACCCGTTCTTAGAATATGTCAATCCATTCAAAAATTATACGAACTCATTCTTAGAATGTATGAATCCATTCTTAATTCTTAGAACTTACGTACCCATTCCTAAAGAATCATAAAATAAAAATTTATGGAAATGAAATTTTATTATAATTTTTTTTTATTTATTATATTTTTTTTTATTTATTATAATTTTTTTTTATTTACAAAGAAGTAGGTACATAAAATTAATTATAATAGTTATTATTATATGTATTATATGTATTACATGTTTTTTGATTTCAATAAAATTTTAATATGATACCTACATATGTATATATTTTTATGATTATTGATATGTAAAATAATTTTAACTTAAGCGCGCTCTCCTCGGATTTGACGTGCTGATTGAATGTCTTTCGGCATAATTGTAACACTTTTTGCATGGATAGCGCACAAGTTGGCATTGCCGAAAAGTCTCACCAAATATGCCCCAGATGCAAAGCACCAATAGCAGCAGATTGGAACCGTAAATAAGCTTAGAAATCTTGAGCTATTTCACGTACTAAACGCTGGAACAGCAGTTTGCGGATGAACAATTCAGTTGACTTCTGCTAATGGCGAATTTCACGAATCCTCACAGTTGATTCACGTGCAGTTTACTTGGTACGACCAATTGTAAACTCTGTTTTTCAATCATAATATTCCATAATTTATCTGCGAATTACAATAATATGTAATGCAGATGAAATAAACGAAACCATGTTACATACACATACAAACATACTCCCCGCCCTAGACGGCTTAGTCGTCTAGTAAAGAGCCATAGGTTGCCGGTTGTATCCGGCTCGAAGGACCATATCTAAGCTGGAGTTAAATGGTGGGCGGCGAGCAGTTTATTATTATTGTTGTTGTAATATTATATGGTTGAGGGAGTTGGCCGGGGTTGCCGGTTTGAATCCCACCTCAACCAAAGTCTTTTTAATTTTATTTAATTTATTATTTTTATATTCCATCAAGTCTCATGGACTGTGTTTGGTTCTTTTTAATTATTGGTATGTACCATCAAGTCTAGTGGACTGTGTTTTGGTATTGACACTCTGTATGTATTAATTGGGGTGAGCACTTTGGCTCTGAGAATGCATCGTTGGCTATTCTCACTTCCTTAGAAACCCCATCAAAATTGTTGGTGGTGAGCACTTGGGCTCTGAGGCATTGGCGGCTATTGGCTTACCCCATTTTTCTTGTGAAAAACCACTTGTGTTTTGTGACTGCGACTATAAGCTATGTATTCCGAACATTCCATAAATTATTTGCGAATTACAATAATATGTAATGCAGATGAAATAAACGGTGTCCAAATAACTAAATTTCCGTCGAGGACGTCTAATTCAAAAAGCTGGCTAGTCTCGGATTTCGTTCAAACTTTGAGGGACACTTCTTTAGGGTCCTAACGGATCAAATTTACACACATTTAATTTTTATAACCACTGGTTTCGGACTGGTCGAATTTCAAAGTTTGAAAAACGTCGTTTTTAGGCTTACCCTATTATTGCTGTATACAGCATACCTATATATATAATTGCTGTATACACAGAGCCAACAATGCCTAATAAAATAGAACAAAAGTCATAAGATGTCTCTATAAATTTTCTTCAAGAAGATGTGCTTCTTATTATTGTAGAGACAGTCTTTTTAATGTTATTAAGAAGATTTTCTTTTTAATATTTTAAATGAAAAATAAAATGATATCGCCCTCACCGAGAATCGGAATGATAAACCCAGCTGTTAACCATCAGGCCATCGCTCACTTTTGATTGCTAGCGTATAATTACTGATATATGTATAGTTGTTAAAGTTTTCAAAGGAAAATCACATAAATATAATTGAGAAGATTTCTTTTTAACATTTCTAATTAGGAAAAAAAGAGAGAGAATCGAACCTACAATTTTTCGAATGCTAAACCCAGCTGCTAACCATCCGGCCATCGTATACTTATAATTGCCAGCGTCAAATTACAGCTTTGTACTAAATGTATAGTTTTTTTAATAAGAATTTCTTCTTAAAACCAAAGAGATTTCCCTATAGTTTTTTCTTCATTTCCACCGTTGCGACTACCCCTTTGCCAAAAAACTGATCATGAAGACAATCTTATTAATTTTAATAGGCATTTTTGGCCCTGTATACACATGTTTCTATTACAGATATCCTTTCATTCGATACGGCGTTTTATGGAAAAAGAGAGTAGTTTGTTCAAAAGTAAATAATAAGTCATATAGCGTGTACCTGGTATAATAAACCTGGAAGTTAAAATTCATCAATTTTATCCTTTCTTGTCAAATTTAGCTGGCTCTGGCGTCTTCACTGTTTTAAGAAGCCATTCAATTTTGTTCAGAAATTAAGGGTACATATCCTAGATGAAACTAACCCATTCATCGGCCAAAAAAACTCACTCCTTATAGGTAAATTATTATTTCGGAATTTGTAAGTTTTCAAAAATCGTGTTTTCAGGCTCTAAAACGGATATGTTTCTCAAGAGATAAAAATACGAATTTGTTATGGACTCCAGTCCTGACCTTTAGCTTCTAATACCTCAACATTTTGTTTTGTTATATTCATACTAAAGCGGCTACCCACCTGCCAAGAAATGCCTCAAGAAAAAAAACGAGCATATATTTCTTATGGCTGGTCAGGAAATTTTGACGTTTACGGTATTTTCCATTTTATTGCAGATTACTATTACAAAAATGTATAAAACATGTGCAGCAAAGTATATACTCATCTTTGCCGTGAATCTGCACGTTTACCTCAAGAAATATATACGAGCATATTTCTTGAGGTAAACCGGCGTTGCCAACCATCGAAAATTGTAGTATTTTTTCATATGAGTTGAATATTGGCTCAAGAAAATTTGACGTGTGAAAAAAGTTCTTCACCATTTCTTGGACGTTTTTTTATATGGAGTTTGACATTTCTTGGCAGGTGAGTAGCTCACTTAAGGGTCTCTGCTGATGGATCTCCTAAACCAATTTAAACTTATTTTCAAAGTAAATTTTCGTATAATTTTTGAGACTTTTTGTCAAGCAACCTTTAGCAAACTCGTTTGCCTTTAAAACGCCGTATCGAATGCAAGGATATCTCTGATAGAAACAAGTGTACAGCTATAATAGGGTAAGCCTAAAAACGACGTTTTTCAAATTAAATGTGTGTAAATTTGATACGTTAGGACCCTAAAGAAGTGTCCCTCAAAGTTTTAGCGAAATCCGAGACTAGCCAGTTTTTTGAATTAGACGTTTTCATATGGAATGTCTCATGTATTTTAGTTGTTTCTTGGATGAACTCTAGTTTTTGCTAGTTTATGGTTAAAGGAGTCCTCGACGGAAATTTCGTTATTTCACAAATTAAAAAAAAACTCCGACGAGCTGGACTATAAGTTTGTTCGGCAAAAATGATCTATGCGATGCCGCCTTTCAGAAAAGTACCATGGTTACTCTGTTGCAAACAAAAATTTTGTTGTACTGTGTTATTAAAGGGAACTTACGACTTAAGGTACAGCGATGGATAGGATGCAATTTTCCAAAGCTTCCAAGTAACTCTTTTCGGGATCTGAAACGCAAACCCATCTACAATATTAGTTCCATGATTTAAATTCCAATTGTTTTCAAAGTTTTAGCCATTCTAATTTTCAAAACTACCACATGTGGTCAAATCCAGTGTCACTAACTTTTCACGCTTCGATATAAAGTGAATTTTTTAAGTGTATTCGTGCCATATTTAAACATGCCTTAAAATCTTTACCCTTATCATAATTATACAACACCTTGTTCTGACATGTTCTAAGCCCTTATGGCATTTTATTTGAATTTTCATTTTTTGCTCATAGAATTCTAAATTGAAAACAGTAAATGTATCCGATCTAAGCGTTTACTCTGATTTTTTGAAGTTAAGTAACAAAAATTCAGACAGAACCGAATATTTGTAGAGAGCTTAGGTTCCCCTTCAGGAAGAAAAACTTCAAAAGTCCCGATCGATCCCATGTGTGCTATTCCAAGGTCAAAACTAGATTTTTTTTTTTTAAATTTTTTTCGAAAACGAGACCTAGCATTTTTTCTCCAAAATTCACTTTTTAGATCGTTTATCGACTTAAAACAATTTTAAGTGATCCGTCCCAAATTTCAAATAGTTTTCTTGGTTTTTACTTTTCATTTATTTTTTGTCGTTTTTATATAATTGTAGAGTGTCATCAAAATCTGCTTCCATGAGCGTCGTCTACAGTTTATGGAACGTGAACAAATGCAACAATGGCAAGCTTCACGTCCTGGCGAGCGTATTATTGAAGTTGATGTACCACTTTCCTATGGCCTATGTCACGTATCTCAGCCATTGAATCCAAATTGTCTGAATACAGTCGAAATCTTCTGGGATCCTTTGAAAGAGGTAGGAGTCTACATTAAAGTAAATTGCATTTCCACGGAGTTCACACCGAAAAAGCATGGTGGAGAAAAAGGTGTACCATTTAGACTTCAAATTGAAACATATATAGAGTCGACAAATTCGACGGGACCATCATCTGCGGTAGCAGCTACATCAGCCGCAACATTTGTTTCAACTTCAGCAGCGGTTGGTTCAGTTACAGTGCCATTACAAATTGGTATTGCAGTGCCATCGGGTAATTCAACCACAAATCACAATACAAACAACAATAATACACTTGTTAATGGTAAGCAGCCGGTACATGGTGCAGCTTGCCAAATTAAGGTTTGTGCTTCAATTACATTTTATACATACAATGCATTAAATAAAAAATCCGTTCCAACATCTTGTTCCAATTCAAATGTTATTCGCAAAATATATGTGGCATCATTCATCATGTGTAGAGATCGGAAAAATATGTCAAATCAAGCGCCTGAAAAAAACTTTCTAAATTTATAAAAGGAAAATTACATAAACTGTGGAAATTACATATTGACATATTATCCGAACTCTAATCATGTGGTAATTTTCAACCGTTTTTTAAAAAAAGTCTTGAAAATAAAAGATTTTGAGATAAAGAACAAAACTGTCGTGCCCGAATTTAAAATTTTTGTTTGATTATTGTAGATCGGAAAAATAGGTCATATCAAGCGCCTAAAATAATTTGGTAAATTTATTTAAAAAAAAAATGGGTAAACTGTGGCATTTGTGTTAGCATAATTTTAGGCGTTTGATTATAGTGAATTAACCCGCGATATTGTACTACGGTTTTAGTAGTGAATAAAGCGTACTACTTATTAAGCAGAATCTGAGTGTTTCATTTAACGTACAGTGATCGAACTCAGGGAAAATAATCGAGGAATCATCAAATTCGTCACAATTGGTGTCAGAAGCAGTATTATTGAAAAGGATAACAAGGACATTGGAAAGGTAACAAGGACATGGCAAAGTTGGATGAAGCCACCAGAATAAGACAAAACAACTTCTACTAAAGTACTCTAACATATTTGACAAGGATGGCTCCAGACCAGGTCGAACCAATGTAGTGAAGCATCAAATTGATACCGGCGATGCGAGACCAATCCGGCAAGCTCCTCGAAGTGTTCCTTTGGCCAAACGCCAAGTGGTAAGAGAAATTATACAGGAAATGAGTGAGAGTGGCGTGATCGAACCATCAGCTAGTCCTTGGAGCTCACCGGTAGTGCTAGTAAAGAAAAAAGATGGAAAAATGCGGTTCTGTGTGGATTACCGGAAGCTGAACGACGTAACGAAAAAGTACAGCTATCCATTACCCAGAATTGACGATACTCTGGACTCACTATCTGGTACGAAATGGTTCTCTACACTGGACTTGAAAAGCGGCTATTGGCAAGTGGAGGTTAAAGATGAGGATAAGGAAAAGACATCCTTCAGCGTTGGAGAGGGGCTGTGGCAATTTACGGTAATGCCCTTTGGACTATGTAACGCTCCAGCTACTTTTGAGAGACTCATGGACCAAGTATTGAAAGGACTGCATTGGAAAACATGTTTGGTGTTCCTGGACGACATCATCGTGCTTGGAAAAAGTTTTCAGGAACACCTTAAAAACCTGGAGGAAGTTTTCTAAAGGATAGCTGATGCCGGTCTGAAATTGAGTCCCAAAAAGTGTGCATTGTTCAGGAAGGAAGTAAGTTATTTAGGTCACAAGGTAACTACGGAGGGCATCTGCACTGCTAGGGAAAAGATTGAAGCTGTGCAGGATTGGCCAAGACCGAAAAATTTACATGAGTTACGAAGTTTCCTTGGACTGTGCACGTATTACCGCCGATTTGTACCAAATTTCGCCAGCGTAGCCAGTAGCCTTCATGAGTTGACCAGGAAGAATATGTCATTTGATTGGAAGAAGGAACATGAAGTGGCTTTCCAAACCTTGAAGGAACGGCAGTGCACTGCCACAATGTTAGGGTATCCAATCCCAGGCTCAACATTTATTTTAGATACAGACGCGATTGCACAGAGCAAAAAGTCACATAAAATGCCTCTAAATCAGAAGGATTTCTCTATGATATTTTTCCCGTCTTATTATGACTGGGTGTCTCTTTTTAATAAAACTGAGTAGATAATCACATAACATTAAGAAGATTTTCTTTTTAATATTTCAAATTAAAAAAAAAAAATGAACGCTCAACCCAGATGTCTAGTAAGTCTAGTCTAATCTACACTACCATGCCCTCGTATACTTAACTTGCCAAAGTCTATTTACACCTTTGTTCTTTTTGCCTCACCACATGTCCACTTGCCTTATTGCCTTCACCGCGAATCGAACTAAGAATTATTAACTGCTGAACGGAGATCTCTACCATGATGCTATCGTGTGCTTGTGCTTGGTAGCGTCGAATTACACATTCGAAGAGGGCATACCTGAATTTGAATTAAGAAGGGATCTTCTAAAAATATATAGTTTCCCTTTTCAATAAATTCAATATGAATCTAGTGAAAATAAGAGGATGTTCTCATTAATTTACTTTAAACAGGTTTTCTCATAAAAACAAGCAGATTTCTTCTAACTTTTGACAAAAGTACATAAAAAATTCATAAATAAGAAGCTAACTCCTTGTTTTTAGCCGATTTCCTTTTCAATAAATTTGAGAAGAAATTCAAGCTAAAATCTAGAAGATTTCCTAGTACAAATTTCTTCAAATTTGTCCCCACTCGCTCTCCCCGGCCAAAAAGCTTTTTTAGACGTCGATCTCTTTGATTATAGGTGAACTTTTTGGCTCTGTGTGGAGGAGTTTTGTTTTGTCACAGATTGTCGATGGGCAGGAGAAGGTAAAGGCGTACTATAGCCGCACAATTGGGAAGCCCGAAAGGAACTATTGTGTAACATGGAGAGAACTACTGGCATTGGTGGAGTGCATCAAGCATTTCCACAAGTATCTCTATGGACGGCGATTCCGCGTCAGGACAGACCATGCAGCGTTTGCAGTTCCGTAATCCGGAAGGTCAATTGGCACGTTGGATAGAACGACTACAAAGTTATGACTTTTCCATAGAGCATCGCAAAGGCAGCAACCACGGTAATGCTGATGCCATGTAACCTGGAATGCAAGCATTGTTCGAAAGCTGAGGCTTTTCCATAGAGCATCGCAAAGGCAGCAACCACGGTAATGCTGATGCCATGTAACCTGGAATGCAAGCATTGTTCGAAAGCTGAGGCCAAGGAAGATGTTATAGATGTACGGCTGATTACTATAACATCTACGGACGAATGGAACATGGATCAACTAAGAAAGTATCAGCTAGAGGATCCAGATCTGGTATGTGTGATGCAGGGGATCGAGCAAAATGAACGACCAACAAGAGAGGAGATGTCGGCAGAGAGTCCTGTTGCCAAGTCATATTGGGCACAGTGGAACAGCTTGAAATTGGTATCCGGTTGCTTACATATAGTATGCGAAAGCGAAGATGGTCAATGCGCTCAGAAGCTGGTAGTTGTCCCAAGGAAGAAAATCTCTGATGTTTTGAATGAGCTACATAATGGTCCAAGTGGAGGTCATCTAGGAGTCACAAAAACTTTGGAGAAAGTCAAGCAGAGATTCTATTGGGTTGGTTGCTGGCAGTCGATCGCGGAGTGGATTGCCAACTGTGAGGTGTGCATCAAAGCAAAGGGTCTGAAGACGAGAAGCCATGGACAGATGAAGCAGTTCAACACAGGTGCACTGTTTGAGAGGATTGCCATGGATGTAGCTGGTCCATTTCGTACTAGCAAACTCGGGATCAAGGACGTATTAGTTGTTATGGACTATTTCAGCAAATGGCCAGAAGTTTACCCGATTCCAAATCAAGAGGCAGAAACCATTGCAGAGGTGTTCGAGGTTTGGTGTACCGATGGAGTTACATTGTGACCAAGGCAGGAATTTCGAATCGGTTGTATTCCGAGAAATGTGCAAGACATTGGGTTTTCGGAAAACGCGAACAACTGCACTGCATCCTCAGTCAGATGGCATGGTAAACGTTTCAATCGAACCTTGGAAGAGCACATGTGGAAAATAGTGAATAAGTTCCAGAAAGATTGGGACACTCACATATCCTTGTTCCTGTGAAGGCATATCGCTCGGCAATACATGAAACAACGGGTCAGACTCCGGCAAAAGTAATTTTTGGGAATGATCTTCGGTTGCCAGCTGACTTGAAGTGCTGATGAAGGAATAAATGCCAGGAAATCCACTAGCATCTTGGAGGAAGAAATGAGAGAAATACACGACTTTATAAGACAACGGACGAAGATCATGAGTGATAAGATGAAAGCCAGATACGACAAAGCAATCAACTCGGAAGGTTTTAAAGAAGGAGATTTGGTGCTGTTATACAACCCACAACGAAAGGTTTGTCCCCAAAACTGCAATGTAACTGGGAAGGACCATATAAAAACATAAAGCGGATAAATGATGTTGTCTACCGCATACAAACTGTTGGAAGACCACGAAACAAAATGAACGTGGCTCACCTGGAGAGGCTAGCAGCGTTTGGATCGGGAAATGTGTCTGATCGGGACGATCAGACTTAGGTGGAGGGCAGTGTGGCGAATGTTCTCAAGAATCGCTCATCTCCTAACTCTAGCGATAGAAATGTCATTTTGAAGTTTGCTTGTTATATTTTCTTTTCGGCTCTCTCTCTTGTAAATTCTTACAACCATTAAACACGTGTAAAATATAGCTCTCTAAAGTGTAATTTCACAGAATAGCCAACCACTGTTTGATTTTAATCTAAAGGATCTAGGCAGCCGAATATCATCAGGTTTAGATATTCTGCACATATGTATATTAATTTCTACAAGAACTTCATGTTATTAGGACTTTATACACGACATATCATTACATTATTTATAACCATATTTTTTGTCATTTTTAGGTCTTCAAATTAAAAGGCGCAGATCGTAAGCATAAACAAGATCGCGAAAAAATCCAACGCCGGCCTCAAGCAGAACAAGAAAAATTCCAGCCCAGCTATGAATGCACCATTATGAATGACATATCCTTAGAATCGATAACAACGACCGGATCGGGCTGTTTCAGCCCTGAATAGTAAGATATTTACATTACATAAGTTTACTATATTTAAAAACAATTCGTACCATTTTTTCAATGAATTCGGAATTTGAGAGACAAAATTACATTTAATTTCAGGAGCAAAAATTTACTAGAAAGAATTTGCAATTGAAGCATCATCGGGAATAAGTTTCTGCCCATGTTTTCAAAACCGGTTTTACTGCATATTATCTTTTGTATTGCGCTCTTGCATTGTCTAAATAAAAAGTTAGAAACAGTAGGGTAATGTAAAGTGACATATGTACATTATTTTGCACGAAAGTGTAAAACTGATAATATAAAAGAAATAAAAGAAAACGTTAAGGAGACAGTTGAAAGAAGTAAATTAAAAAACTATGACTTGACCGTTTTTTGCTCTCCTGACAAATTATGATTTTGTCACTTAGAACGTTATTCCCAATGATGCTCCAATTTTCTGATTTTGTCACATGCAGTGGCGGCGCCAGCGTCGGCGACCGCCGGTTGCTATAAAATAAGAAGGACTTCGCTGACGGCCTCGCGAGCCGGATGGGCAGGCTCTTAAACGTAGAAGTTTGCTAAAAACTATAAGTTATGATGGTGTTCGCCAACGGCCTGGCCTGAAGGGCCTCGCAAAATGGACGAATATTTATTCATATAGGATTGGTTGCTATAAGCAATGATTGGCTCAGCGGACGGTTTTTGAGTTTATAACACTTTTAAACCAATGTATCATAGTTCCTATCAACAGCCATTGGATAGGAAAAGACCACAAAATAATGTTATTGTAAGTAATTTATTCGACAAACCAGATGCTACTATTGTCTAATTCAGTTTACCAAAAATGCTTTCATTCGTTAAGAAACTTTACTTTATACTAAGTAATGATAATGCAAAAAAACGCAATATTTTGCAAAAATTACCTAATATAGAAAAAATTAGGACACCCTCATAATCTACGGCCAAAAATAGAGTTTACTTGTTCCTGCGTTTTCATGTGTCATTTCAAAATAAAAAGTTCTATATATAGTTTAGTTTGCACTTTAGTAAATATAAAAATCGTTCAGTTCGAGTTGTAAAGCGGAAGTGAGTGGTCGCCTTGTAGCACGGCCATCACTCAGGCCGTAGATGGCTTGGTCGTGCTAGTGGCAATCCGACCTAAGGACGGCGTGTCCACTTCCCAATTTGCAATTCGGAGTAGTTAGGATATGCAATTCTCCCCTAAGCAGGTCTTAGGGATAGATTTTGCATTCCCAACGTACAGAAAAAGTGAATGTGAAATACATATAACGGAACAAAAATTACAACGAAAAAGAAAAAATACAACGGATTTAATAACGGGACGTGAAGAAAAACATAACGTGAAATAATAGAATACATACACATAAGCCACATTTCTGTTTTATTCGATCTGGCATTATCGACTTGGTCGTAGCCAATTCTTTCTCAACTGTCAAAAAAAAAAAAAAAAATCGTATGGAGTTATAGCGTTTTGTTGTGAATCATATTTTTAAGGGCGATACAGAATGGTTAAATTGCCAGTTTTTTACAGCTAAAATATGTTGTTACATGGACTTCACAAGGGGAAGTCGAGTCCCATCAATATCTTAAAAAAAATTCATCATCATCATCTTCATTTTAGTTTTGGTTTATATATTTGGCGGCATACAGATCCTTCTTGGAGTAAACTAAATATTCCCCCGAAGAAGACGCGAAAGGCGTCGAAACGCGTAGGGAAAAAACAAAAACAAATACTTTTTTTTATTTCGATATAAAAAAATTGCCGATAAAGTTTATATTAAAACTTTTAAAATTAAAACTGTTCGGCTTAAAATAAAAACTTTTCGGCTTAAAATTAAGACCTTTTCTCTCACAATTAAAACTTTTCGGCTTAAAATTTTTTTGTTGTTTTCATTTATTTTTGAAAGGTTTTTCAAGCCAGAGAATTTTTCCCACGACATTTTTGTGTGAGATGTAGCTCAGTGTACAGCAGTCGAATATGATGCGGATAGTCTGGGTTCGAATCCTTCGCCAACAAACAAACAAAATTTTTTTTTTTTTTTGAAATGCTAATAGTACATTTATATAGCACCAAATTTGGTAAATTTGGCGCTTTTTTCCATACAAATCTCATTTTCCAAAGTTGGAATTCCATCACATTTCTGCCGTCCTATTTAAGAATGTGGGTATCTACATATTTTTTCGAAAATTATTTACTTATATGGACGCGTATTGAAAATCCAAATTTATTCATGCAAAAAAATTTTGCACATTGCAAGGGAATATGAAGTTATTGCTGATTTAACTTCCTTCATTTGCAGTATCTACATAAATTTTCCAGAAATCCTAATAAAAAATGTGGGTATGTACAAAAATGCCGCAGTATCTACACTTTTAATAGGAAACAGGTTGAAATAAAAGCCGGTTTCCTACTCAAAAGCGACGTATCTGCAATATTATTTGTAGATACTTTTATTAATAGCAGTATGTACATACCCACGTAACGTATCTGCATACTGTGCTGAATAATTACTTATTATTATTATAAATCTGTAGATACCCTTGTTCATCAGTAGGAAACTATTCATTTTGAGTGTGCCTTTCCTACTAAAAAGCACTATCTGCGTACATACTTCTATTCAATAGGTTTTCTAACAAATTTTGCTTTGAATAGAGTGCAGTATCTACAGTTTCGAATATACAGTTTCGGCTTCTGGTTTTCTTTGCATAAATGGAAAGATCACATCAAAAATAGTCTAAATCGGTCAATTTTGATTGCAAAAATAAAATATCTCACAAAGCTCAGATATAAACACGTTTTGTTGAATATTTCGGTTTGAGCTAGAATGTAGATACCCACATTCTTTAATAGGACGGCAGATTTGGCCTCATTCGCCGAACAATACAATCCACAGTTCCTCAAAATAGCAACCCTGCCTGTGTTCCACATTTAGAATTGACCAGCAAGAACCTTAGTGGGTAATTAACTTGTGATAACTTTTGCATTATGAACAGCTGTAAATAACAATTTCAACTAGTTTTTTTTTAAGAAAATAGACCAATTCTACCAGGAAAACACAGAAGCCTTCTTGACTCTTCATTTATTATTACTCTACAGGTGTTTAAAACATCACGGTGGTGCATTTTCTTTCGGTGGCTTTGTGTTCTGGTAGAAGATTCTTGCAGGGAAGGTGAAGCCAAAAGCAAATTTGCCAGTGTAAACAAGGTTCAAAATGACTCATTCAAATTCGCCAAATTTGGTGCAGGTAAATGTACTATAATAGTACATTTACACAGCACCAAATTTGGTAAATTTGGCGAAAAATTGCAAATTTGGCGCTTTTTTCCATACAAATCTCATTTTCCAAATTTGGAATTCCATCGCATTTGGCCTCATTCGCTGAACAATACAATCCACAATTCCTCAAAATAGCAACCCTGCCTGTGTTCCACATTTAGAATTGCCCAGCAAGAACCTTAATGGGTAATTAACGTGTGAAAACTTTTGCATTATGCACAGTTCTAAATAACAATTTCAACTATTTTTTTTATGATATTGGACCAGTTCCACTAAGAAAAGAGAGAAGCCTTCTTGATTCTTCATTTATTATTACTCTACATGTGTTTAAAACATCAAGGTGGTGCATTTTCTTTCGGTGGCTTTGTATTCTGGTAGAAGATTCTTGCGGGGAAGGTGAAGTCAAATGCAAATTTGCCAGTGTAAAAAGGTTCGAAATGACACATTCAAATTCGCCAAATTTGGTGCAGTATAAATGTACTATAAGACATTTATGGTTTACAATTTTAACCCTTTTCTTGAAAACAGGTAAAAGTTTAAAATTTGGGATCAAATTTTTAGCCGTGTGAACAAACAACCCTCGTTAAAGAAAACCTAGGGTGTCCCGAAAAATCTGACATCAGATTCGGATTCAGCACACCGAATAGCTTTAGAAACACGGCAGAAAATTGAGCTTAAATTTTAAGCCCGCTTAAAGTTTAACAATTTTTTAAAAGGAATTCCAATTTCTTTTGGTTTCGATTAAAGATAAATTGAAAAAGCAGTCTAAAATTTATTTATTTGATAGGATAAGATTTTTCAAGTCATTGAGTTTTGCCCACATAAATTTTTTGTGCGGCACAGCCTAGCGTTGTAACAGTCGGCTGTGATTCAGAGCGCCTCCTTTTTTTACACTTTTTGGTTTAAAATCATAATTCAATCACAAGAAGGTTTGCTGACGTTTTGTATTGACACTCCCAATGTACGGGTTTCATTTGTGAATAAAAAAAATTTTAATATTTTGTTTCTTTTGGCAAGGGATTGGTTGTAGAAAAATTGAAAAAGGAGGATATTAGTAGTAACAACAGCCCTTTTCTGGGTGATTAGTGAAGCAATCAGTTATTGAAATGGTATATATTTATAAATTCAAAATATTCGATTTTTTAGTTAGTTTCCTTTAGATCTATGTGTGCGATAATTAATATTAAATCGAACAAAACCATACCGTTTTATATGTATTGCTAGTGCTAATTCAACTGCTAAATCTTCGGCATCGACAATCGAGGGATAAGATTAAAAAAAAACCGTAATACGACGGCTCTTGTTGTTATATTCTCTTTGTCGCAAGTTAATTCGCTGTTCAGTACTTCACTGTACAACACTTGAAAATAAACTGATTGATGTGTGTTGGATATGCGCTTGTATATACCCTAGCGGAGCTATAGCTTCACCACCTAGAAATGCCTACACATTTCTAGGTTATTAGAAATTTAGAAATGCCCTTTCACTAATTTTAAATCGCGCATAATTTACTGTCGCATAAAACAATCAACAAGGCGACGATACGTGTTATCCCTTTGCTGCATTGTATACCTTACATAGTAGCGCAACTCACAGCTGATCGCAAAAAACACACGCACAGTATATTCCCCATAAGCACAGAAAAATATATTCTCAAACGTTTGGTAAATAATTAGGGTGAAATTTTAGAAAAATGTACCACGATTTGGACAAAATTTATTTTAGGGTATGGTAGAGGGGGTCGTATGTATCAAAACTGTGAAGGTAGAAACTGTCGGACATTTATATTATAATTTTTATATTTAATTTGACGGATCCTGGACCAGCACGGAGGGGGAAACCCTAGAGCTGCTCTTGAATACGCATTTCCCAGGGAACTTACATGTGGAACCTTTAGCACCTACAGCAAACCTGGCTGCAAACATACCCATCACGGAGTAAAGGTTAGGTGGGCAGTTAAAAGCTTCGAACCGTTCAAGGCTGCCGGGCCAGACGGGATTATTCCCGCACAACTCATAAACACGTTGGAGACATCAGCCAAATGGCTGGTATTTCTCTATGCAGCCTGCCTGGCTCTTAGCTACATTCCGTGCTCCTGGAGTAGTGCCATGGTAGTGTTTATTCCTAAGGCGGGGAAGGCGTCCCATTACGATCCCAAGGACTACAGGCCGATTAGTCTCTCGTCCTTTGTACTCAAAACCCTCGAGAGGATAATAAATGAATACCTCTCCACTACTATTGTTAGCAACCTTATCTCTAGCTATCAGCATGCATACACCAAAGGGAAATCTATCGAAACACAGCCTAGTTTCTGTTATTGAAAAATCGCTGTGTGAAAAGAATTACTGTCTCGTGGCCTTCTTAGACATTGAAGGAGCCTTCAACAATATAAGCCCTGATGCTATAACCATCGCTTTAACAAGTCTGGTCATAAGCAGGTCTCTTATTGGACATATTGATCAACTATTAACTGGTAGAAGACTAGTTTCATCACTGGGCTCGGTTGATTTATCAAGCTATGTCACAAGGAGAACGCCTCAGGGTGGTGTTCTCTCCCCGCTTCTATGGAACCTCACTGTCAACTCGCTGCTGCGAGACACAAGCTGGGGGCGGGAAGGTAGCGGCATATGCAGACGATTTGGCTATTGTATATAGGGGCAAATTCCCACAAACCCTATGCGACTTGATGCAAGTAGCACTGCGAGAGGTTTCCTCATGGTGCTCGCACTGCGGACAGATCATCAAAACGGGAAAAGTAGAACTGGTCCTTTTCACCAACCGCTATAAGATACCACCGTTAATACTACCATGCTCTATGGGCTTGTGGTATGGTGGCCTGCGCTGAGCAAGGCAACAAACCTTAATCTGTTAGGTAAAGTACACAGATCTTGCATGATCTATATAAGTTGTGCGCTAAGAACAACGCCCAACGAAGAACTTCAGGCCATTCTTGGCATTTTGCCACTCGATCTGGAAGGGAACCGGGTAGCAGCAGCATCGGCTCTGCGCCTAAGGGAAACGTCCGGCTGGGGCGCAAGCACTACTGGACACGCCAGTATTTTGGGATCCTACAGCTTTCTTCCGCTGAGCACAGATCGTTGTGCGACCACAACAGTCGGAGATAGCGGTTTTAAAATAAACATTCCCAGCAGGGAAGAAAGGATCTGAACCTTGAGCTCTCCTTCAGACTACCTGATCACTGTAGTATCTTCCAGGCTGAAGTTTCAGCAATCATGAACGCCGCGGCTTGGATAGGCCAACAAACTATCAGACAGCATATTTTTATTCTTAGCGACAGCCAAGCGGGCATCAAATCCCTTGGCTCTTACTCGTTCAGTTCTGAACTGACGCTCAGCTGTCGTCGATCTCTATAAGAGATGGCCCAACAGAACCGCGTGAACCTCACATGGGCCCCGGGACATAGGGACATTGAGGGAAATTGTAGGGCAGACGAACTTGCGAGGCAGGGCACGACCAAGCAGGTTCTTCAGGATAAAGAGCGCTTATGTATGCCGTTTGCCACATGCAAGCTAATGCTGAAAGAGTACACACTCCGCCAAGCCAACGAAAGATGGCCGCAATCTCCAGGTTGCCGCATATCCAAAGAAACCTGGCCGAAATGGGATCATAAAAGAGCAAGACACATTTATGCCCTAAGGAGAAGAGAAATCTCCATATTAATAGGCGTATTAACTGGGCATTGCCTTATTGGTAGGCACGCAGAAAGGCTAGATGTGCCCTACCGACGATGCTGTAGGAGCTGCAAAGATGACGGGGAAACGGTGGAGCACCTCATCTGCAACTGCCCGGCTTTAAGTGGCGCGAGAATGCGCTTTCTGGGAGCGCCCTTCCTGGTTAGCCTACGCCAGGTCACGGAGCTGGACATAAAGGACTTGATGGCATTCATCAAGTCATTTAATGGTTCTAGGAGGAGTAACGGTGTCAGTTTAGGAGCGTCAGTTCTGGGATTCTGCTATGTGGGGAATCCCAATAATACAGGGATTTTCCATATGGCAGGGTCCCGGAACTGACTTTCCTCGTGTTGGTCGTATCACAACGGGCCTTTTAATACTGGCTTAGGTGTGCCTCTGCGGCAGCCACTTGAACCTAACCTAACCATATTTAATTGTACCTCAAGTTAATACTCATTTAGCAAAAAAGTTGACCTGCTACTGGTAGTTTGTCAAGAATCGAAAAACTATTGATATTAAGCTTTCAAAAAGTGAAAATTTCACGTTGAAGGTATTATCTCAAATTAATATAAAACAAAATGGTATATTGGGTGTCACACAATTCCTTCATTCCATTTCATTTGGAGTCACTCAGCCAGTGCCTGCCACTCAAATTCGTAAGAAGAAAATAAGTTGCCAAACTAGTAAGGGTTAACAATGCTTTGCTGTCTGCGACAAGACTGGCATGAAAATTATGTTCCAACACCACTGTGGCGCAATTACTTTTTCGCTCTCATCAGCAACTGTAATGAAGAGAATAAGTATACGTGTGAAGTGCGTAATACCCACATGGGGTAGGTTTACCTACCGATGACATACACACATAAGCACAGCGTCAGGTATCAGCAACCAGTGAAGCAAGAATTTCTCTCTCTAATACTCTATACCCAGCACATAAACCCCTCTTACACTTACATCTTACATTTCCAAGAACAAAATACGTAGAATGTTACTTTTTCTGTATAGACCCCCAGTGCAAAAATACTTACACATCAATAAAAAAAAGCCACCCACCTCAAATCATGTCTCAGCAAATGCTCGCCTATTGTTGCGCCTTTCTTTGCGCTTAAACACGATTAACAACGCGTCAGCAAAGCACTTGGGTACACACACATACACCTACCCTCTACCTCTTACATCTTACATCCCACCCCCTACCTCAAACATTTCACCTCTTACACCCACCCCTACCTCTTACATCCTACCTCGTACATCTTATACCCCACCACCTACCTCTTATATCGTATATCTTACACCCCACACCAAAGTTAATTCTTTAAGCTTAAAATCTCTGTGTGCGGGAATGGTGGGACCACTAAAGGTGAACGCTCATACTCACAATATATGTGGGGGATTTGGGGAAAAGGCGTGGTACCTCCAGTATATACTTACTTTTCAAGGCTCAATACCTCTAAAAATGGCAGCTACCTGGGAATTGGGATGGATATATACGATATCAATACCACTCTCACCTAAAAGTTCGAGTTATGGGAAGACGGAACGTGGCACCTTCCACACAAAAATAATTTTTACGAATAAAGGAAATATGGTCGTAATCGGGAATTTTGGAAATGAATTCAACAAAAATCTATTTTGTGCAGAACGAAGTGTGCGGGGTTACAGTCACAGACTACAAAAATTGCACTATCATGTGCATTTCGGGGGTGGCCCCTGTTCACATAATATATTCTTCTAAACACATACTTAAAAAAAAAACGAATGCCAGCGATATACCAAAAGGTTATCATAACCTCTAACGAGATTTTTGCCGATCTTCTTTTACAAGTTGGCGGGAGCTACAGTTTTTGCCGACTACAAATGGAACCCGTAAAGCAAATTAGTTTTTGAATTTTGATACTTAGAGAAAATTGACAAAGATTTACACAGCGATGGATACCACGACGCGTTTCGGAGTTTCCAGGCTCCACATCAGATGGCTTTTCGGACACAGAACTACTGTGTCTGCATCGAAGCGGTTAAAGCAATTGCTTATAACAAATCAGCTACGATGCCCTGTAGTATTTCTAAGTCAACTTTCTTATAAGCGTGCCAATTTCATACCTTTAGACATAAGGCCGCGACATATTTTCCATATGATACACGAAATATGAGTATATTATTTTCTATTTGCATTCCTTCATACCACTTTTTTGTGTAATGTTGGTTTGCTCTACCTATGGTGTGTACTTATGTATCAATTATGAATGTTTCTTATTGGAGCTTAGCTCGAAAATTGATTCTACCTGCTGTACTTTTTACTAGTACTAGGGTATTCTAATTGTTTAGATGTTACGAAATTTTATGAGTTTTTGCTGAATTTTTGATTTTACTTTTGCCGGGCATCGATACCCGACTACTTGGTGTAATAGGCCGAACACTCTACCGCTACACCACGGCGGCCGCCGCATACTTATGTACGTACAATGTATGTGTACACTGTACATTAGGGTGATTAATTTTCAGAAAGTTGTGTTTTGGTGCTCAAGCCAAAATTAGTCCACAAGTAGAACAAAACATTTTGACAAGTTAATATTTATATGCAGAACTTGCAAATTAAGTTTAAGTTAAAAAAAAAATTTTAATCATAAAAAACACCGCACATCTAAAATTTCTAATGTTTTGCAGTATTTTGAATCAGATGTCTTAAGCTCAAATTGACAATACCGCCCTGTTGTTGTTGTAACTGACAATACCACCCTCATTTTTGCATGTTCTCTTCATTATTTGTTTCACTCTCCTATTAAACTGTTAAGTCAACGTGTTTGTCCGCGGATAGGTAGGGTCTGGGGTTTAAAAAACAGGAAAAAAATTTGCTCTTACCCAGTGGTGGCCAAAAATGATTCTTTGATATCGTCGCTCGGAGCGCAATACCGCGTATTTGTAAAAAGCCATACTTACGCCGTATGTACAAAAACTTCCAAAATCGAGATTTCGTTACCCTGACTAGGACTCATCGGTCTTAATGTATTTACGTTAAAATTTCGCCGCTCTTATCATCAAAAATCCTAATGAATAAGTAACAAGTAAGGAAAGCTGTCTTCGGCTGTGCCGAAGGCTAAATACCTTTCATGAATAAGCGTCACGATTTTCACTGTTTGATCCCCAGTACAGCCTGTGTGAATTTAACTTTAGCTCATACCGAAATTATCGGAGCTATCGATTATATGGGGACGATGTGTTATATTGGTCCAATCTCATTGATTTTTAACATCGACATTCCACATTCTAAAATAGCAACATTTACGAAATTTCACGTTCCTACCGATATAATTACAGGAGTTATCTACCAAAATCCGTTTATCGGAACAGTCGATTGTATGGGGGCTATGTGAAATATTTATCCCATTTCAATGATTTTCAACATCGATATTTTACTAATAAAAATAGCAATATTTAAAAAATTTCACGTTCCTATGTGTTTAATTACAGGACTTATAGCCCAAAATCCGCTTATCGGAATAATCGATTGTATGGGAGCTATGTGAAATATTTATGCCATCTCTATGATTGTCAACATCGATATTTCGCATATAAAAATAGCGATACTTCCAAAATTTCACGTTCCTACCTATATAATTACAGGAGTTATCTACCAAAATCCGTTTATCGGAACAATCGATTGTATGGGGGCTATGTGAAATATTTATCCAATCTCGATGATTTTCAACATCGATATTTCACATATAAAAATAGCAATACGTCCAAAATTTCACGTTCCTACGTGTTTAATTACAGGAGTTATAGCCCAAAATCCGTTTATCGGAATAATCGATTGTATGGGAGCTATGTGAAATATTTATCCCATCTCTATGATTTTCAGCACCGATATTTCACATATAAAAATAGCAACACTTATAAAATTTCACGTTCCTTCGTGTTTAATTACAGGAGTTATAGCCCAAAATCCGTTTATCGGAATAATCGGTTGTATGGGAGCTATATGTTATATTGGTCCGATCTTGCTGGTTCCGACAAATGATTCCTATATTGGAAAATGGTGACCGCATACAAAATTTCAGCCAAATATCTCAAAAACTGAGGGACTAGTTTGCGTTCAAACAGACAGACAGACAGACAGACAGACGGACAGACGGACATGGCTAAATCAACTCATCTCGTCATGCTGATCATTTCGGTATACTTATTGATGGGTCTATCTCTTCTTCTTCTCATATTTACAAACATCGGACCAAAGTTATAATACCATTTCATGTTCATGAAAGGTATAAAAATAAAAACATTTTAATAAGGTTTATAGAACCTGTTTTCTTTGAAATAAACAATGCAATACCGCGTATTTTTCAAAAAGTTACGCTGTATTGCTTTTTGAAAATACGCGGTATTTCGCACCGAGCGACGATATGTTGTTAAAGATCTATAGCAACAAAAAAACTGACCCGCATTTTAATTTAAATCTCTAATAAACATAAAAAGACATTTAAAATTTGGTCAATGCGAAAAAAATGTAAGCTAAAATAAAATGTAGGTAACAAGATCCCCTCATGCAATAAAATTAAGTTTTAAAATGACGTTCTCGTCATTTAAAAATTAAAACTACATTTTAACATAAAATGTATACTGAACCAAAAAAGTACATATTTTCTACGAAAAAGTACATATATTTTACGAATTTTTTTCATTAAAAGCTCTGCAAAGAACGTTTTCGTTGAATTTAAGAACAAAAATTCGTAAATACTCATGTCCAACAAAATTTTAATAATAATACTTAAAATCTAAGAACTCATTCATAGAATCTACGAACTCATTCTTAGAATATGTCAATACATACTACGACCTCATTCTGAGAACGTATGAAAAGATTCTTAAATTGTACGAACTCATTCTTAGAATATGACAATCCATTTATTAATTATACGACCTCATTCTTAGAATGAATGAATCCATCCTTAAATTTTATGAACTCATTCTTAGAATATCACAATCCATTTATAAATTGTACGAACTCGTTCTTAGAATGTATGAATCCATCCTTAAATTTTATGAACTAATTCTTAGAATATGACAATCCATTTATAAATTGTACGAATTCGTTCTTAGAATGTATGAATCCAGTCTTAAATTTTACGAACTCATTCTTAGAATTCAAGAACCCATTCTTGAAATGTATGAAACCATTCTAAAATTTTACGAACTAATTCTTATAATATACGAACCCAATCCTAGAAAAACCAAAAACCGAAGCATATTATCCATGAAAGTTTTATTATTATTGTTAAATATTATTTACAAAAAAATTGTTTTTGGTTCAGTGTATTTTATGTTGACTATGCTAAAGTAGATCTATTCTAATTTGGCTATAACTACGGGCCAATATTTTACATCGCAAACAGAATTGTTATATCACCAACTATTCACACCATTTATCGAATAAACTAGATTGTCAGTGCATAAAAGCGAAATAAAATACAATAAATAAGTTTTCTTACGCCCCGATATGCATATTCGTTTTTGTAAAAAATAGCGGATTACATAAATTTTTATTTTTCCTGTATGAACTAGTGGTCACCATTTCAAAGGTACCCAAAAAATATAACATACCTAGAAAAAGGTTAGACATTTTTTTATTCTGTACTCCTTATCGTCAACGCATATGCAAACGCCCTATCTACCAGATGCAAAACCTCCCAAATGATGAAGGTGGAAAAAATGAGATTTGGTAACCCTGCATCTTTAAAAATAATAAATTTCGCATTCCAACAAAAAATTACCCAAAAATCGGTAAACTTCCTAGAAAATGTAAGGGTTAAGTTTAATTTTATTTGCAAAACCACCCATCCCTTAGAAAATTTCAGCAAATTTATTTGTAAAGTAATTTCACAAAAAACATAACTAACTACTTGAAACTTTAGATCTATTCTAGCTTATTCAGGTAAATATGTATCATCTTTTAAAAACAGAAGACTGGAAATTCGTTAGCACTCGATTTTCCACAATGACGATAAATCCATTTTTTTTGCAATTAGTAGTACTAAGCATCCACAAAAAAATTTGTTAAGTCGTTTTTTTGGCGTTGAAAAACGAAGCATAAGTGACAACGCCAAAAAATTTTATCGATTGCTAGCGATTCGCGACATGCAAAAATCAAATATTTACGAAGTTAAGTGCGACCCCAAACATTTTTTTCCACAATCTGTATTATATATATACCTATAGACAATAAAATCTTGTACCGTGGCTACATACAGGCGTTTGCATCCACTAACAGATGCACCTAGTTTTCACTTTAATTTTCCCCTTTCTTACTTTTTTTTCACTTCTTAAATTTTTTTTTCTCTCTCACACCCTGCATTGTCTCACACTGGTCTTATAGCGGGACTTGCTTCAAGCTGTCATTCATTCCTTCATTCCTTCATTCCATACGATTATTGACACATAAAATGTATCGTTAATCGATGAGTAATGAGTAGCATGTGGGCCTCGCAGCTTATATCCGGAGTCGAGATCGTTCTTTTCCAGAAGAACCATTGTGCTGACCAGATCGTAAGTGTGGAAGTGAAGTCAAGTACATAACTACAAGTTCGTATAGTTACAAGTTCGGAAGTTAAAGCGTGTCGCGAGTGTATCCAATTTAATTTACGTCTATCAATAGACGGCCACTCACTTTCCACTAGCAACTAGCAACTCTCATTCCCTACAAGCAAATTAAATAAAATCGGTAAGAAGTGCCCTAAATTTTTAATTAAAAGTGTTGTAAAGTGCTAACGCGAAATCCTCCTCTTAGGCTATCTACCAAAATTCCCTACAAGCGCAGCCTGGAAAACGCGCAGAAAAAGTGTTGTTGCGGTCGTAATCATCGCCAGCACCAATGTCCTAATGAAGAACCAGCTCCTATGTATGCCAGAAAATAGTGACTGAATCTGACCCCCATATCCACCTCACGTGAGGCCGCATCCTTACCAGTACCGGTTCCAGTAACCAAAACCTAACATAAGGATTATAAACTTCAAGGAATTTTTCCTATATTTTTTTATTTTTCGATCTCTCTAAATTTCCATTTTTAAAATGTTAATGCAAAAGGTTAGAGAGTAAATAAACAAGTCGAAAAGGTGATTATCATTAAGATCATCATCCTCAATTTTAAAAAATTCTACCCTAAAGATATCATAACCTGAAAAAAAAGAAGTCAAATGTAAAATCATAAAATAACTTAATTAGCTTTTTCCAATGTACATTTTTATGTCTGCCTATATGTAGATATACATACTTACCTAGGCATAATCAAAAAAACAAAAAAAAGGAAAGATCAATTGAAATTTTTTTTTAAAACTCTAGATACACCTAAACCTCCTGTAAAGATGGTTTTAGGCTTACCCTAATACTTACCTTGGTCATATTAACCTAAAAGATTTAAATTTTGAAATATTTGCGACTCGCATGGATTAATAGTTTTAGTTTTGCATTTACATACATACCTATATACATAAACATAGGATTAGTTTCAAAAAGTGACCTATATCACCAAAAATGTTAAAGCTTAACATTTCAGTCAATATACGCCCACTCTTAAACCCATAAAGTAAGAGCTAAGCAAAACTTAAGACATTCTCTTAATTATTGTTTTTTTGGTTTTCTTGCAAACTCTCCGTTTTTAGATATATTTATTTTTGCTAAAGCTCATTGTGAGGGCGCATTGCTCATCCCTTTCAAGCGACCTTCGCTTATCTCACATACAGTTGGGAGCATACAAATAGCCGCTAGTTAATTTAGTATACTTGGTTGGACAAAATTTTGCATTATTTATCCTACTAAGGACCCATAAGGGCAACTCATAACCCAGACCGCCAGCTGCTACGTACTCACCAAGCAAGGAAGGCCTTCGTCGCTTCGCGGGACAGCGTTGGATTCAAACACAACATAAAAACAAGTAAGTCAACTTAACACATTTTGTCCATCAACCATTTTATAATATCATAGGGAATTTGCCTACTTACTCAGGTGATTACCTAGCAGTCAAGTGCACTAGTCCGAAAAAGATTGAACAACCCCAGTCTAAATGTAAAAATATTTTGCTATCTGCTTCAAGCTTATCTAAATCGATGATTCATATTTTTTGTTGCAATATTAGTAGATAGTTAGTTAGTTTGAAGTTAGTACAAGACTACGCTCGAACTGGGACTGCAGGGTATATGACTAGCTTTTTATGTATACACGTAGATGCAATAGCTGAGTTATTTGGCATACAAATATACATACATACATACCTATGTAGGTGGGCATCTTCTCCGTGTTCCTTTTTTTTGTTCTCTCTACATAATTATAGTTTCCTAATTGCGCCTGAGTTTTGGGATCTCTGGTTTGGAAAACAAAAAGAGAGTTGAAGAGATTGATCTTCGCTATTTTTTTCTTATAATCAGCTATTAATGCTCCAACTTTTCGTGAGCGGCAAGGTCGTTGACCATATAAGCAAAATATATAATTGTAAAAGTAGGTCACTTTCAATCAGCTGATCGCTATTTACACTAAGAGAATTTGTGCTAGGATTTTAGGACTAACTAATATTAAAGTATCTTGGTATCTATAAGATTAGATGCGTATGAATTTAGATATAAGCATAATGAGTTGAATTATAATAAATTTTGTATAAAATGGAATCTTAAACTAACTTAATTGGTCTGACTCCGTAAGTAATGTGGGCAGTCATTCGGGGCTCTATCAACATCTTAGAGCCATGGTAGGGTGGGTTAAGGGCAGCCTCTTCACCTCCTATGCGCGCTGCCAGGTATGGGGTTTTCCAGGGGTGAGTTAGGGGTTTCAGGCTTTCCGGTAAGTTTCATACGTGTGCAAAGTATTGTTCTCGTTAGGCTCCTTAAGCTGATAGATGATGGTTTGGTTTGGCATGAGTACTTAGAACCCTCCCCAGGCTGAAGCTCCCGGAGTAATGCCAGTGCACACACCCCTCGTACCAAACAAGCATTGCAACCTCATCTTGAGTGCAGAGGCTAAAGGGGCTTGTAACAGAAATGGCGCCTGAGCAGGGACCTGACAACCACCTAGCGAGGAGCACTCGTTAGTATTCCTACTTTCTGTGGTCTCTTAATTTAATTCCTTCTTGGAATATTTTTTGTCCTTCCGTTTTCTATTAAATATATCTTTAATTTTTGCTTACATGTTTCAAGGTCAATAGAGTTGGAATTTCAAAACTTAAAACTAAATGTTGTGGTTTTGAACAACTCGGTTGATTGTTAGTTTTTGTATATTTATTTGGTTGATGACAGTGTGCCAGTGCAGACGCTGGAATTGCAGAATCCTAACGGCTTCATGTCCAGGGATCTGACCGCTGACGCTGAGGTGCACATTCGATGATTAACTAAAATACTTATAATTTTCAGATTTTGTGTTGTACGGATACGATAGCGTTTTTTTGTCTGCTTCGAGCTTTGATAGCAGGGTTTTTTTTTGCCGATTTTGATCAATAAATTTTTTTTTGCGAGTTTATAAATACCAAAAGTACCCTAAAATAGTATTGTTATATCTATTTACATATAGTTCTTTTTTTCACACAAACACATATATCCACTATGACTGCAAGTGCATAGATACCACCCATTTAAATATATATTATGCACATACATTTCCAAAACTACTTTTTGGCTTAGTTTATATGTTTTCTTAAACTTTGTCCTTTTACTTAGTAGAGAGTTTTTGTCTATACTTTTTCTTTACAAAAACTACTAGCTTTGACCATTTGGTTTTAATTGGTTTTACAGTCGACATTAGACCAGTAAACTTTAGTCCCATCGAGAACTAGTTTTCTGGCAATTTAAGTTCTTAGAAGTTATCAACCTGGATTTTTGTTCCGGTTAACATATTTGGGTTTAAACCGACAATAATTTTTGTATGAATTTTTTTTCTGCGAGTGTTTACGTAGTTGGCTTCCGAGAAAGTTTCAGTGCTACATCCTTAGGCTGTCTTCTTCTTCCACGTACAAGGTTAGCTTTCTTTGGTTTAGTTTTGATTGTTCCTATAATGGCGTTTAATCAGGGTCCGGCACGGAACAATGACTGTGCGATCTGCCAGGAAACCCTTGAAGAAGACGATGAAATTTTAACAACGGCTTGCTCACATCCTTTCCACCGTGCATGCCTATTGAACTGGCTGAAAAAGAACTCTTCTTGTCCTCAATGTCGAGCCAAGTGCAATACTACTGATTTTAGACAGCACCCCTATGGTACGCGATCCACCAAAAATCTAGAGCTTCAGAGAAACGGGCAAGAACAGCGGGGCGAAGGTGCCACGAGTTTGCCCACCTCAGAACAAGACGCCGGTAATCGGGATGAAGAAGGTCGAGTTAGGCAAATAGCATCGGCCGTGATAGCAGCTAGACAAGCTACGTTGGTAGATGACCTTGAGAGCAGAGTAGCCCACCTGATTGACCAGAGGCTTGAAAGTACCCTTGCCAATATCTTAGCTAGACTAAACTTGAATAGGGAAAATCCAAGTGCACCAGCAGCTCCCCCAGTGGGTAATCATAGCCCAGCGACTAACCATGTCCCAATAGGTCCACCGAACAACAATTCGACGGGATTCTGGCCTAGGGACATACCTCATTTGCCCAATAACTCCAACCAAACTTTCCATCGTGTGATTGATCAGTTTCGATTTAGCGATATGTCGAGTGTTCCGAATTCTGGTCGGGTAGCCCAACTCATTTCGAACTGGGGAGTTACTTTCGACGGATCTCAACGTTTATCGGTCGACAGTTTTATTTATCATATCGAATGCCAGGTCATCGATACACTCGGCGGTAATTATAATTTGCTTTGCGAACACGTAGAAAGCCTGTTCACGCACGATGCGAAAGATTGGTACTGGAGATATCGACGGTCAGTGGAACGCGTCACTTGGACTTCCCTATGTCAAGCCCTCAGGACTAATTTCCAACAACACAAAAGCGATTTTGAGTTGAAGGAGCAGATTAGGAGCAGAAAGCAGGGTATGAACGAGAGCTTTGACGAGTTCAGGAACTCGGTTCTCAAGTTGGCCGGACCTTTACAAGTTCCTTTAAGTGAGGCGGAGCTCATAGAGATTTTACAACATAATTTGCGCCCCCGAATCAGACAACAGCTATTGTATCTGCCGATTAACTCGCTCGCCGATCTGCGTAGGCTTTGCTTGAAGGGCGAGAGCCTCGCGAACGAGATCAACAAGTCGAATAACGCACTAACAACTGGAAACTCACGACCAATTCAGCGTCGGTATGCCAACGAGGTCCAATACGAGGAGGATACAGCTGCTCGTTCCAAGCATCGAAGCTGGTATGCTGGAACTGCAGCTCCGAAGGCCATCGATACATGGATTGCTTGGAGAATCGAACCGTGTTTTGTTACGGCTGTGGCAAGGCCAATGTGTATAGGCCAAAATGCGAGACGTGTTCGGGAAACTCGAAAACGAGCGAGGTTTCCAAGTTGAATCCTCGCCAAGACCCAAACCTGAAACCATAAAACCCTTGATTTTGCATCCAGAAAACCCTAATAAGATTGCTAAGGCTAGTTCCGTTATCCACACGATAGTTCCGTACGATGTCCGTCTGAGAAATTACAATGAAACTCGAAACCGAATCTTTTTAGAAGTTAACGCCGTATCCCCATGTTTGAGCCGTTCGTCCGTCCGTATTAAAGAATTTTGGCGAGGTATTAAGGAAAAACGAAAGTCCCTTAAAACATATGTTTGTTTGTTGACCAAAAAGTCATCTGACCTAAGGCCTTATGCTAAGATATTGATTGATGGTGTAGAATATTTGGGTTTGCTAGACAGTGGAGCCCAGGTCTCGTGCATCGGATCCTCACTCGCCGATGAGATTCGAAAGCAAAACAGGTTGCGAGACCACAAAACAGCTGTTTGTACTGCTGATGGTAAAACGCAAGTGGTTTTCGGTGTCATAGACCTGGAGGTAAAATTTGAAGATAAGTGTCAAGTGATTGAGTTCTTCGTTATTCCAAGTATGTCACAAAAAGTTATTTTGGGAGTTGATTTTTGGAAATAGCGCCACACATAATATCCGAGGTTGCTCTCGAGGCAGAGCCTGATGATAATGCCCTTTTCCTAACTGACGAGCAACAAGTCCAGTTAAAGTATGTTAAAAATAGATTTCCGAACTGCGAGAAAGAAGGTTTGGGAAAAACGTCTCTTATGGAGTACATGATAGAGTTGCAGTCCAATGTCCGTCCGATCAAGCAACGGTACTTTCCCATATCTCCCGCGGTAGAGAAGTTAGTTCACGCGGAGATTGACGAGATGCTTAAATTAGGTGTAATCGAAGAGTCGCCTAATAGTCCTTGGTCCAGTCCGGTGGTATTAGTGAAGAAGCCAAACAAAGTCCGTCTGTGTCTTGATTCGAGGAAAATAAATAGCGTAACCGTTAAGGACGCTTATCCGCTTCCCCATATTGATGGTATATTGAGCAGAATACCAAAGGCAAAATATATCACTTCACTAGATCTGCGCCGTGCCTTTTGGCAAATCCCCTTAGCCGAAAACTCTCGAGATTACACTTGTTTTACAGTCCCCAATCGTCCGTTATATCGTTACTGTGTAATGCCGTTTGGCTTATGCAACGCCCCTCAAGCCCTTTGCCGCTTGATGGACCGCGTCATTCCACCACAACTGAAAAACCAAGCTTTTGTCTAGTTAGATGACCTGCTCATATTGTCCGAAGACTTTGATAGTCACATGTCCGTTCTCGCTGAAGTTGATCATCAGTTAAGAAAAGCTGGTTTAACCATCAACGTCGAAAAGAGCAAGTTCTGCATCGCTGAGGTAAAATACCTTGGATATATTGTGGGAAACGGAACTTTGCGAACCGACCCTGAAAAGATTTCTGCCGTCATTGATTACCCAGTACCGACTACGGTCAAACAAGTCCGGCGTTTCCTTGGAATGGCTGGATGGTACCGTCGGTTCGTAGAGAACTTCGCGTCGATTACCACCCCGTTGACTAACTTGTTGAAAAAAACAAGAATTTTACTTGGAATGACGAAGCTCAGAAATCTTTTGATACTTTGAAACACGTTTTATGCTCCGCTCCTGTCTTAGCTAGTCCTAATTATGAAAAACCGTTCATCATTCAATGTGATGCATCTAAACTCGGAGTTGGCGCGGTTTTGACGCAGAAGAATGAAGACGGTATCGAGGTCCCAAATGCATATTTCTCCCAGAAACTCAACAAGGCCCAAAGCAATTATAGCGTTACGGAGCTAGAGTGCCTCGCAGCTATCCTCAGTTTAAAGAAGTTCCGGGCCTATGTTGAAGGGCAAGATTTTACGATTGTGACCGACCATGCCAGTCTTCAGTGGCTGATGCGCCAAAGAGACCTATCCACCCGATTAGCCAGGTGGTCATTGAAGCTTCAAGGTTTTAGGTTCAATATAGAACACCGAAAAGGCACTTTAAATGTGGTTCCTGATACCTTATACCGCCAAAACTTCGAAGAAGTCAATGAGTTAGAGTTCCGTCCGTTAGTTGATATAGAATCGGCCGAGTTTTCGTCCGAAGCGTATAAAAAGTTAATAAATCACGTGGAAATGAATCAGAGTCGTTTGCCTGACATACAAATAGTTGATGATCGTGTATATAAAAGAACCGAACATGCCAATGGTAACCCTGAGCGAGAGGTGCATAACTGGAAGCTGTTGATCCCAAAAGCCATTGCCGAAGACGTGATAAGAAATGCCCACTGCCAGCCTAACAAATGTCATGGAGGAGTCGCAAAGACCTTGGAGCGGCTACGGATCAACTTCTACTGGCCCAATATGACGATCGACGTTAAGGATTATATTCACGATTGCGAAGCCTGCCAACAAAGCAAACCATCCAACGCTACCCTTCGATCCCCTATGTCTGCGCAGTACACTGTCCAACGTCCATTTCAGAAACTCTATGTCGATTTCCTTAGTCCTTATCCCCGTTCAAAGAAAGGGAACATTGGAATTTTTATTGTCCTAGACCATTACACGAAGTTTTCTTTACTCAAAGCCGTGAAAAATTTCAAAGCCATAGGTATTTGCGATTTTCTAAGGGAATCCGTGTTTAGCATTTTCGGAACACCTGAGATTGTGCTAAGCGACAATGGGAAACAGTTCAAATCGTCACAATTCAACAATTTGCTTACTGAACGGGGCATCAAACACGTTTATACCGCCCTATACAGCCCCCAAGCAAATGCAAGCAAGCGAGTTAATCGGTCCATCATCGCAGGAATCAGAGCCTATTTAAAGGAGGACCACGCGCTATGGGACAAACACTTGCCGAGCATTGCAGAAGCATTAAGAAGTTCTTTTCACCAATCAATAGAGTGTACACCATACTATGCACTGTTCGGTCAGCAAATGCCATCGCATGGAGATGAATATGTGTTATTGAGGAAATTAGGGTCCCTTGATGAGAATATCCTAGGCCGATCATACAAATTTGCGCTAATACGCAAGTCAATCGGGGAAAACATAAGAAAGGCGTTTGAAAGTTTCGCAAACAGGTATAATTTGCGAAGTTCTGTGGAAAAGTTTAAAGTAGGAAACCGCGTGTATCGAAGAAATTTTGTTTGAAGCAACGCCAGTAAAAAGTTCTGTGCCAAATTTGCCCCGAAGTTCATAAAAGCCATAGTTGTTGCACAAAAAGGAAACTGTCTATATGAACTACAGGACGTTGATACAGGGAAGCATGCGATTTATAATCAAAAAGACATCCAAAAAGATAGAGGCAAGTTGCCGACCGCATCAACACTCTAGGCGGGGGGGTATATGTACCGTGGCTACATACAGGCGTTTGCATCCACTAACAGATACACCTAGTTTTCACTTTAATTTTCCCCTTTCTTACTTTTTTCACGATTCGTTCGATATCGTTAATCGATGAGTAATGAGTAGCATGTGGGCCCCGGAGCTTATATCCGGAGCCGAGATCGTTCTTTTCCTGAAGAACCATTGTGCTGAGCAGATCGTAAGTGTGGAAGTGAAGTCAAGTACATAACTACAAGTTCGTATAGTTACAAGTTCGGAAGTTAAAGCGTGTCGCGAGTGTATCCAATTTAATTTACGTCTATCAATAGACGGCCACTCACTTCCCACTAGCATCTAAAAACTCTCATTCCCTACAAGCAAATTAAATAAAATCGGTAAGAAGTGCCCTAAATTTTTAATTAAAAGTGTTGTAAAGTGCTAACGCGAAATCCTCCTCTTAGGCTATCTACCAAAATTCCCTACAAGCGCAGCCTGGAAAACGAGCAGAAAAAGTGTTGTTGCGGTCGTAGTCATCGCCAGCGCCAATGTCCTAATGAAAGAACCAGCTCCTATGTATGCCAGAAAATAGTGACCGAATCTGACCCCCATATCCACCTCCCTCATCCTTACCAGTACCGGTTCCAGTAACCAAAACCTAACATAAGGATTATAAACTTCAAGGAATTTTTCCTATATTTTTTTATTTTTCGATCTCTCTAAATTTCCAATTTTCCAATGTTAATGAAAAAGGTTAGAGAGTAAATAAACAAGTGGAAAAGGTGATTTTCCACCCTATCATTAAGATCATCATCCTCAAATTTAAAAAATTCTACCCTAAAGATATCATAACCTGAAAAAAAGAAGTCAAATGTAAAATCATAAAATAACTTAATTAGCTTTTACCAATGTACATTTTTATGTCTGCCTATATGTAGATATACATACATACCTAGGCATAATCAAAAAAAAACAAAAAAAAAAGGAAAGATCAATTGATATTTTTTTTAAAACTCTAGATACACCTAAACCTCCTGTAAAGATGGATTTAGGCTTACCCTAATACTTACCTCGGTCATATTAACCTAAAAGACATACATACCTATATACATAAACATGTTAACATAGGATTAGTTTCAAAGTGTCCTATATCCACAAAAACGTTAAAGCTTAACATTTCAGTCAATATACGCCCACTCTTAAACCCATAAAGTAAGAGCTAAGCAAAACTTAAGACATTCTCTTAATTATTGTTTTTTTGGGTTTCTTGCAAACTCCCCGTTTTTAGATATATTTTTTTTTGCTAAAGCTCATTGTGAGGGCGCATTGCTCATCCCTTTCAAGCGACCTTCGCTTATCTCACATACAGTTGGGAGCATACAAAAAGCCGCTAGTTAATTTAGTATACTTGGTTGGACAAAATTTTGCATTATTTATTATAAGGGCAACTCATAACCCAGACCGCCAGCTGCTACGTGCTCACCAAGCAAGGAAGGCCTTCGTCGCTTCGTGGGACAGCGTTGGATTCAAACACAACATAAAAACAAGTAAGTCAACTTAACACATTTTGTCCATCAACCATTTTATAATATCATAGGGATTACCTAGCAGTCAAGTGCACTAATCCGAAAAAGATTGAACAACCCCAGTCTAAATGTAAAAATATTTTGCTATCTGCTTCAAGCTTATCTAAATCCATGATTCATATTTTTTGTTGTAATATTAGTAGATAGTTAGTTAGTTTGAAGTTAGTACAAGACTACGCTCGAACTGGGACAATTCCAACCAGACAAAAAAAGAGGTAGCTGCCTACTAATATGTATTTTACCCTTTGGGATTAGTATAATACTTAGAATGTTTCTGGCTAGTTAGTGGTTTCACTGCAGGGTATATGACTAGCTTTTTATGTATACACGTAGATGCAATAGCTGAGTTATTTGGCATACAAATATACATATGTACATACATACCTATGTAGGTGGGCATCTTCTCCGTGTTCCTTTTTTTTTGTTCTCTCTACATAATTATAGTTTCCTAATTGCGCCTGAGTTTTGGGATCTCTGGTTTGGAAAACAAAAAGAGAGTTGAAGAGATTGATCTTCTCTATTTATACCTTTCATGAACATGAAATGGTATTATAACTTTGGTCCGATGTTTGTAAGTATGAGAAGAAGAAGAGATGGACCCATCAATAAGTATACCGAAATGATCAGGATGACAAGCTGAGTTGATTTAGCCATGTCCGTCTGTCCGTCTGTCTGTTTGAACGCAAACTAGTCCCTCAATTTTTGAGATATCTGGCTGAAATTTTGTATGTGGCCACCATTTTGTAATATAGGAATCATTTGTCGGAACTGGCAAGATCGGACCAGTATAACATATAGCCCCCATACAACCGATTGTTCAGATATAAGGTTTTTTGACCAAAACTTCTGCAATTAAAAAGTTAGGAACGTAAAATTTTGCAACTCGAGTACTTTCTATTTATGTAGTGTATATAGTGAAAAACAACAAGATCGGGCAAATGTAACATATAGCCCCCATAAAACCGATTGTTCAGATATAAGGTTTTTTGGCCAAAACTTCTGCAATTAAAAAGTTAGGAACGTAAAATTTTGCATCTCGAGTGCTTTCTATTTATGTAGTGTATATAGTGAAAATCAACAAGATCGGGCAAACGTAACATATAGCCCCCATACAACCGATTGTTCAGATATAAGGTTTTTTGACCAGAACTTCTGCAATTAAAAAGTTAGGAACGTAAAATTTTGCAACTCGAGTACTTTCTATTTATGAAGTGTATATATTGAAAATCAACAAGATCGGGCAAATGTAACATATAGCCCCCATACAACCGATTGTTCAGATATAAGGAGTTTTGGCCAAAACTTCTGCAATTAAAAAGTTAGGAACATAAAATTTTGCAACTTGAGTACTTTCAATTTATGTAGTGTGTAGAGGAAAATCAAGAAGATCGGGTAAATATAACAAATATGTAGCCTCCATACAATCGATTGTTCCGATAACTCGGATCCTATTATTTTGTAAGTTTTTTTTAAATTATAACAAAGATGTGTAATGTGTATAGTAAATACAGTTAAATTGAAACAGGCTGTACTGGGGATCGAACAGTGAAAATCGTGACGCTTATTCATGAAAGGTATATAGCCTTCGGCACAGCCGAAGACAGCTTTCCTTACTTGTTTTTTCTTATAATCAGGTATTAATGCTCCAACTTTTCGTGAGCGGCAAGGTCGTTGACCATATAAGCAAAATACATATATAATTGTAAAAGTAGGTCACTTTCAATCAGCTGATCGCTGTTTACACTTAGAGAATTTGTGCTAGGATTTTAGGACTAACTAATATTAAAGTATCTTGGTATCTATAAGATTAGATGCGTATGAATTTAGATATAAGCATAATGAGTTGAATTATAATAAATTTTTTATAAAATGGAATCTTAAACTAACTTTATTGGTCTGACTCCGTAAGTAATGTGGGCAGTCATTCGGGGCTCTATCAACATCTTAGAGCCATGGTAGGGTGGGTGGGTTAAGGGCAGCCGTTCACCTCCTATGCGCGCTGCCAGGTATGGAGTTTTCCAGGGGTAAGTTAGGGGTTTCAGGCTTTCCGGTAAGTTTCATACGTGTGCAAAGTATTGTTCTCGTTAGGCTCCTTAAGCTGATAGATGATGGTTTGGTTTGGCATGAGTACTTAGAACCCTCCCCAGGCTGAAGCTCCCGGAGTAATGCCAGTGCACACACCCCTCGTACTAAACAAGCATTGCAACCTCATCTTGAGTGCAGAGGCTAAAGGGGCTTGTAACAATCTGTAAGGAAACATGTTTTTACACGATTGAGAACACTGAAAAAAAAAAAATTTTAAATAATTATTATTAAAAATCAGTAAACAAAAAAAATTTTTGTTTTCATGAAAATGTTATTTCTATAAAGTTAAATGAATTAAACCGTTAACTACTTATGTGCATCTTCGAAGTAAAGTTTATGACTCTCCAAAGAGCAAATTTTTCTTAACCACTCTAATGTACCTACATGCATACCAATTCAACTTACATAGAACTTATACATATATGATTATACTATGTGCATATGTTTATGCATATTATACATACCCAACAAACATCGAGCACCAAAAATTCAAACGTTTGAGAAAACATCTATTCTCAACATTTTCTCAAATTGTGTATATATAACAGGATTATTTGTTGAACTATATTAATTAAAAAAGGACGTGTGGCACTCGGGGACTGCCGCGGTAAAGCTATTGCATATTATCAACTTATGCCAGGCCCGTACGCAGCGGTGGGGGTTTTGAAAGAAAGAAAACAAATTTTTTATGTTTATATGACATGATATGACATCACATGATATGACATCATATGATATGACATCATATGATCTGACATCATATGATATGACATCATATCTATGATCTGACATCATATGATATGACATCACATGATATGACATCATATAATATAACATCATATGATATGACATCATATGATATGACATCATATGATCTGACATCATATGATATCATATGACATGACACCATATGATATGACATCTCATGATATGACATCATATGATATGATATCATATGACATGACATCATATGATATGACATCACATGATATGACATCATATGATATGACATCTTACCTAATGTATGACTAAATACAATACAAAATACAAATACAATACAATACAATACAATACAATACAATACAAATGATATGACATCATATGATATGACATCATATGATATGACATCATATGATATGACATCATATGATATGACATCGCATGATATGTCATCATATGATATGACATCGTATGACATGACATCATATGATATGACATCACATGATATGACATCATATGATATGATATCATATGACTTGACATCATGTGATATGACATCACATGATATGACATCATATGATATGACATCATATGATATGACATCATAGGATATGACATCATATGATATGACATCACATGACCTCACATGACATCATATGATAGGATAAGACATCATATGATATGACATCATATGATATGACATCATATGATATGACATCATATGATATGACATCATATGATATGACATCATATGATATGACATCATATGATATGACATCATATGATAAGACATCATATGATATGACATCATATGACATGACATCATAAGATATGACAACATATGGTACGACATTGACATCATACGATATGACATCATGTGATATCACATCATATGATATGACATCACATGATATGTTATCATATGATGTGACATCATATGATATGGCATCACATGATATGACACAATATGATATGACATCATATGATAAATGATACGGCATCATTAAATCGACGTGCCATACGAAAACTAACACTTTTAAAATTTTTTACGAAAACTAACACTTTTCAAATTCTGTAAGAAGACTAACACTTTTATTTTGTGTCTGACGAAAAATAACACTTTTAACTTGTGTCTGACGAAAACTAACACTTTTATTTTCTGTCTGACGAAAACTAACACTTTTGGCTAGTACATTTTCTTCAGAGAAAACCTGAAAGTGTTAGTTTTCGTCAGACACAAATTGAAAGTGTTAGTTTTCGTCAGACAGAAAATAAAAGTGTTAGTTTTCTTCAGACACAAAATTTTTGGTGTTAGTTTTCGTATGGCACGGCGAAATGATATGGCATCATATGATATGACATCATATGATCTGACATCATATGATATGACATCACATGATATGAGATCACATGATATGACATCATATGATATGACAACATATGGTACGACATTGACATCATACGATATGACATCATGTGATATGATATCATATGATATGACATCACATGATATGTTATCATATGATGTGGCATCATATGATATGGCATCACATGATATGACATCATATGATATGACATCATATGATATGACATCATATGATATGACATCATATGATATGACATCATATGATCTGACATCATATGATATGACATCATATGATATGACATCATATGATCTGACATCATATGATATGACACATATGACATCATATGACATGACATCATATGATATGACATCACATGATATGACATCATATGATATGACATCACATGATATGACATCATATGATATGACATCATAGGATATGACATCATATGATATGACATACTTCTCACATCTTACATCTTACATCTTACACCCCCATCCATACATCTTACACCCCCTACCCATACCTCTCACATCTTACATTTTACACCCACACCCATACCTCTTACATCTTACATCTTACAAACCTTCCCCCTCCCCCCCACCCATACCTCTTACATCTTAGATCTTACACCCCCACACCCATACCTCCTACATCTTAAATCTTACATCTTACATCTTACATCTTACTCTTACTCTTACTCTTACTCTCACGCGTAACTTTTTCTTTATTGCCCCCAGCGCAAAGATGTTTACACATCAAGTAATAGATCTAATTTTATGTTTGCGGCTTTTCGAACCTTTTCGAACCTTTTTATCCGTTCCGGTTTTTTTTTTAGGTGCCAAGCCCGCGATAAAATCTATGCAATAGCTTAAAAATATTATGTAAAATTTAACTGCATAAATGGATCCTTCGTAAATGCAACTCTAATAAGGAAGCTATGCCTTGGCAAATGTCAAAATCTGCTTAACCTGATATAATTTAACAATGATTTTCATTGTGGATGGGGAACTTCGTGACAAATAAAAGATAAAAGAAAATTTTTCTACGCATACTAAATTTTTAGGGAAAAAATTCCTGAAAAATCCATACGTGGCATATATTTTTATACAATTCCCAGAGCTAATTTTACAGTCGCGATATCTTAGAACTGGTAACCCTTAGAGAAAAAATGTTAGGACCATATTTCGTCCCGTTTCTGCCTTAACCTCGTAACTACACTTTTTGAGAAAACTCGTTTTTTAAGTGGAAATTTCCTTAAGACATCGAGAAATCCGAGTCGAAAATCAGCTTTGTAAAATATATAAACCTTCGTGGTTTTTTGTACGATCCATTACCTCGTATCTACATTTATAGTATGCAAAACTTGAGTATTTTAGTTGGTTTTCTTCGTTTTCTGAAAAATTCCTTTTTTGTAGATACGAGGTTAAGGCAGAAACGGGACGATTTGTAGAGAATTTCCAGGTCTACAACTTGGTCTCAGGTAAGGAGAAAAGTCCAAAAAGCCCAAAATTTTTATTTTGACCCCGAAAAACTTTTTTAGCACACATGGGATCGATGAGGAATTTTGAGGTTTTATATCGAAAGATAAACCTAAGCTTTATGCAAAAATTTGGCTTGGAAATACGAGGGTATTTAACAAGAGACACTATCTCCGAATGCCAGCAGGACGGTGGAGATGGCTGAAGCTATCTTACCGAACTTCCAAAGCAATTATGCGCCAAAGAAGGTTAATAGAAATCCCTTCTAACGCCAGAGATCGGACGTGGATTTAAAACCTCAAACCTCAGCAGAACACCCCCGTAGTGGGTAAACTCAGCTTTGCTGAAGTGACCAAGGACAGGATCCTCATAGGCGTCATTGACCGAGGTAACGAAAGCTGGGCCATCCCTAGGGACCAGTGGCGGTATTTCCGGAACGCGATCGGTAATGCCCATCTTGACATTATGGATGAGTCTCCGGGTGCCACGCCGATGGGTTCTGATGCGGGTTGGCACCAGGGCCGAATCAAGTTATTCGCTTGCGAGGATGCAAAAACTGTTGCACTGTACAAGGCAGCAACTGCAAGACTGGGTAAGATCCACCAAGGGGCAAGAATCGAGGTTGTCGACTGGAAGGACATCCCGGCTCGGCCAAGGGCAAGAGCATGGATTCCTGCCATCCCTGCTGAACCTGAGAGAATTCTCACGAAGCTGCGGATCATGAACCCGTCTCTCCCGACGCAGGACTGGAGTGTCAATCTGGTTGAGGATGCGGTAGGGGCTGATAGACAAGTGGTCTTCACCTTGAATAAGGAGGCACTCGAGCCCCTTAAACGGTGCAATGGACGAGTGCACTACGACATGGGTCAGATCGTGATCCACGTATACCGCGGCGATGCACAAAGCGCTGCTATTTCGGCTGAACCGGAGGACTCGGACATCGCAGTGCCGGAAGAGGAGTCAGAGATGTCCGACTCGGAAAGTATGGTATCTGGCACGTCAAAAGGCGAAGGAGCAGTGAACAGCTCGGAGATGGGAGACAGCCTGCTGGACGGGGAAGACCTCAACGTCACAGTGATGGCAGCTAGTCCTGAGCGCACCAATGTTGATACTGCCACAGTTAGTAGGGTTTCCGCCACACTAAATCGTGGTCTGAACAAATCGTCGTTGAAAGATAAGCCTCCAGACGAGGTGGAACTCGACGATACGGCGGTGCTAGGGAAGTCTGAGCGCTCTCATGTTGGTGGGGATTCAGATAAACCTGCTCAGATCTACAGCAGCCTCGGCTGCTTTAATCAGTCGTCTCTCTAAAGGCGACGTAGATGTGGTCCTCATCCAAGAACCGTGCGGGAGAAGTGCTCCCTCCATAATTTAAGTACACTTTGTACGTCGGTTACCAGGTCGCCATTATTGTCCTTAAAGGAGCTTGCCCCGGTCTTAAAACCTTCCGTCATCCGCCGGATCTTTTCATAGAATTTTCGGGCATCATTCCTGTCAGCCAGCATCTCAAGCTCCTCACACTCACGCCTTTCGGCCTCACTTTTCTTTTTTCTGAAAAGGCGCCTCTCTTCCTTCTTTGCCTCACGATATTGTTGCCATACACTGCGGGTAGCGCCCGTTCGCAACGTCTCCTTATAGGCAGCGTCCTTTTTTTTCGAGGCAGTTTTGCATTCCTCATCGTACCAGTTGTTCTTGCGGGCTCGCTGGAACCCTATAGTCGCCTCAGCGGCGGTACGCAATGAGTGAGAGATATGCTTCCATTGCTCGGTTACATCGTTAGGTCGGGGATTGCCCTCTGCTAGCAGGTGTGAGAGTCGAGTGGAGAAATTATCAGCTGTCTGTGTCACGCGCAACTTCTCGACGTCAAACTTTCCTTCCGTTACTGTGCGCACTTTCTTCGTTGCACAGAGGCGTGTGCTATGTCTGCCGTCAATCAAGACATGATCAATCTGGTTTCTAGTTCTTTGATCAGGGGACAGCCATGTGGCTTGGTGTATTCGCTTATGCTGGAACCTGGTACTACTGATGACCATATTGCGAGCAGCGGCGAAGTCAATCAACCTAGTGCCATTTTTCCATGGGTCATCTTATTATCGGAAATGACGCTAATGCTCATCACGTCCAGTGGGGAAGCTCCGATAACAATGCTAGAGGAGAGTCGTTGTTTGACTATCTGTTAACAACTAACCTGGTAGTTTGCAACGTGGGTAACGAGCCTACGTTTATTACTAAAACCCGTAGGGAGGTCATAAATCTCACTATTTGCAGCAAAGGCGCTTATGAGTGGGTCAGAAAATGGCGTGTTCTCGATGAACATTCATTCTCCGACCACCGGTACATAGAATTAGTTCTAGACTTTTCTGTTGAGCAGCCGGTTATGAAACGTAACCCACGTAACACTAACTGGCAGCTACACAATGGAATACTATCCAGGGACCTACCAGCACTGCCCCCACAAGTAGAGGAGTTGGAGGAGCTGGTAAACATCTTTACAACGGCGCTCTCGAATGCCCTAGAGCAGGCTTGCCCAGTGCCAAAACCACGCGGTAAACATAGGCCGCATTGGTGGTCCTACGACCTGAACTCGCTCCGCAAATCATGTAGGACACAATTTAATAAGGCCAAGAGCCTTGGCACGGAGTCTTAATGGCTCGAATATAAAGTTAAACTTAGGGCCTACAAAAAAGCTCTGAGGCAGGCGAAGAGATTATCGTGGAGAAATTTCTGCACTGGGGTCGAAAATGTCGACGATACAGCGAGACTTAGACGAGTGCTCTCAAAAACTCAAACAGCCACAAGCTATTTGCGCAAACCTGACGGATCCTGGAAACCCTAGAGCTGCTCTTGAATACGCACTTCCCAGGGAACTTGCATGAGGAACCCTTAGCTCCCACAACTAACCTGGCTTATGTATACAAGTTATGTCACTCGGTGTGACTAAAACAAAAAAATATATTTTTTGGGGAGCTGAAGGCTCCTTTATTTATTGAATTCCATCTTCGAACTAATTTACAAAGATAATAAATTCTTAAACCTAGCTTACGCTGCCGCCGCTCTGCCGTTGATTCTGCTGTTGTTTTTCTGACGGCGCGGTTCCCACCGATCGCCGCATTCCTGCTTGTTTATGAGGTGTTGTATTTCTGATGAAGTTAGCGCATGCAAGTCGGTGCAACAGGGTGTCATTTTGCGCTTAGGAATTTGTTGCTGAACCTAAGTTTTGTGCATGCGCCGTGCTAATAGCTCCCCCCTGAAATTCAAACGTCCGCGTTTGAAGTGTTGGGTTTTGCAAATTCTGATTAATTCCTTCTATTGCTGTTAATGTTGACGACCCGGCAAAACGAATAAGGCATAACGATTTGGATATTAGGGCATGTACCGGGAATGTCCGGACACTTTCAAGGGACGGTACCGCTGCCCGACTGGTTGATGTCCTCGTAGGCGCAAAGGCTGACATCACCGCCCTGCAGGAAATGCGATGGACGGGGCAAGGAAAGACGACCATCGGTCCTTGTGACGTATACTACAGTGGCCAGACACGCGGCAAAGCGCGTGGTGTAGGATTCGATATAACATCCCCCAACGGCACTAGGTTGATTGACTTCGCCGCTGCTCGCAATATGGTCATCAGTAGTACCAGGTTCCAGCATAAGCGAATACACCAAGCCACATGGCTGTCCCCTGATCAAAGAACTAGAAACCAGATTGATCATGTCTTGATTGACGGCAGACATAGCTCCACCGTTCTGGACGTGCGTACACTGCGTGGTCCCAATATTGACTCTGACCATTATCTTGTCGCAGCCAAGATACGCACACGCCTCTGTACAACGAAGAAAGTGCGCACAGTAACGGAAGGAAAGTTTGACGTCGAGAAGCTGCGCATGACACAGACAGCTGATAATATCACAACTCGACTCTCACACCTGCTAGCAGAGGGCAATCCTCGACCTAACGATGTAACCGAGCAATAGAAGCATATCTCTCACTCATTGCGTACCGCCGCTGAGGCCACTATAGGTTTCCAGCGAGCCCGCAAGAACAACTGGTACGATGAGGAATGCAAAACTGCCTCGAAAAAAGGACGCTGCCTACAAGGAGACGTTGCGAACGGGCGCAACCCGCAGTGTATGGCAACAATATCGTGAGGCAAAGAAGGAAGAGAGACGACTTTTCAGAAAAAAGAAAAGTGAGGCCGAAAGGCGTGAGTGTGAGGAGCTTGAGATGCTGGCTGGCAGGAATGATGCCCGAAAATTCTATGAAAAGATCCGGCGGATGACGGAAGGTTTTAAGACCGGGGCAAGCTCCTGTAAGGACAATAATGGCGACCTGGTAACCGACGTTCAAAGTGTACTTAAATTATGGAGGGAGCACTTCTCCTCACTGCTAAATTGCGAGGGAGACGTCGAACCCGATACCCCAATCCCTGACGATGGAAAAGTCGTCCCACCACCTGACTATGATGAAGTGAGGATAGCTATATCCCGGCTCAAAAACAACAAAGCGCCTGGAAAAGACGGACTACCCGCCGAGCTGTTCAAACGCGGAGGCGAAGAGCTGGTAAAAACCATGCATCAGCTCTTATGCAGAATATGGTCAGACGAATGCATGCCTCCGGATTGGAATTTAAGTGTGCTTTGCCCAATCCACAAGAAAGGCGATCCCGCTAACCGCACCAACTACCGCGGAATTAGTCTTCTTAATATCGCATATAAGGTTCTTTCTAGCGTGTTGTGTGAAAGGCTGAAGCCCATCGTAGACAAACTGATTGGACCTTATCAGTGTGGCTTTAGACGTGGTAAGTCTACCATCGACCAGATTTTCACGATACGCCAAATCCTGGAGAAGACCCATGATAAGAGAATCGACACTCACCATCTCTTTGTCGATTTTAAAGCCGCTTTTGACAGCGTAAAAAGGAGTTGCCTGTATGCCGCCATGTCTGAATTTGACTTCCCTGCAAAGCTTATACGGCTTTGTCAAATGACGTTGAGCAATACCAACAGCTCCGTCAGAATCGGGAAGGACCTCTCTGAGCCATTTGAAACCAAACGAGGCTTCAGACAGGGCGACTCCCTTTCGTGCGATTTCTTCAATCTGATGCTGGAGAAGATAATTCGAGCAGCAGAGCTAAACCGCAATGGTACAATCTTTTACAAGAGCGTGCAATTGCTGGCGTATGCCGATGATATTGATATCATTGGCCTTAACAACCGCGCCGTAAGCGCTGCCTTCTCTGGACTGGATAAGGAAGCGAAAAAAGTGGGTCTTGCCGTAAACGAGGACAAGACGAAGTATTTGCTGTCATCAAAGAAAGAATCGGCGCACCTGCGCCTTGGCAGCCATGTCACTGTTGATAGTTACAAATTTGAAACTGCGAGGGACTTCGTCTATTTGGGAACCAGTATCAACACCGAAAATAATATCAGTCTAGAAGTCCAGCGGAGAATCACTCTTGCCAACAAGTGCTACTTTGGACTGAGTAGGCAATTGAGAAGTAAAGTCCTCTCTCGAAGAACAAAGATCACGCTCTATAAGTCTCTCATCATACCTGTCCTGATGTATGGCTCAGATTCATGGACAATGTCAAGAGAAGATGAGATGGCCCTTGGAGTATTTGAGAGAAAAGTTCTCCGGAAGATTTATGGTCCTTCCCGTGATGCCAACGGCGAGTATAGAAGGAAATTTAACGATGAGCTGTACGAGCTCTACGCAGATCTGACCATAGTCCAGCGAATTAAAGCCCAAAGACTCCGCTGGCTGGGCCATGTTATGCGAATGGACAAAGAAGCTCCAGCACAGAAGGTTTTCCTATCGTCGCCTGAATTCGGCAGCAGAGGAAGGGGGAGGCCTCGACTGAGATGGAAACAACAGGTGGAGGATGACTTGAACTCCCTTGGGGTTTCCAATTGGCGTCCGTTATCGCTAAAAAGGAATGACTGGCGTGCTTTGATACGAAACGGCCAAAATCGCTTAGGCGGTTAAGCGCCAATAAATGATGATGATGATGATTGCTGTTTCGGTTAATTCGATGGTTGGTTTTTGATCGGTATTTATCTTCGACCATATTTTTCGCATAATTATTACGCTCAGAATTAATAAAATTGTGATAAGGCTAATGTTAACGACGTGCTTTAATTGACTTGCCGATTCCGAGTAGCCAATCTGTTTTATATTGTTTAGGTTCAGCTGTCTTAACATTTCTAGAGACAATGTTTCTTCGGTATTGTTGATTTTTGAAAAAGGCTGAAGTATAGCTGGCAGGGGATTGCTGGTTAGTGTGGCCTTGTTTGAGAATTCTTTTCCGTTAATTTTTACTGTATCATTATCGTAATGGATTAAAAAAGTACCGTTCAGGGATATGGGGTCTTCGTCAATTTGGATCTTTCCTTCGAAATTGTTTAAAAATATTATGTCTGGTGCTATTTCTTCTATTTCAGGATGTGTTGGCTATTGGTTACGGTGCAGTTTGGCGGGCGGCTTCTTAACAAGCTACTTATACAGTTATCGCTACTTATATCTAATACCCTACTTCTAACACATATTTGAAGCTAATTGTATTTTTTACAAGGTTTTAATATGCCGTACAAGGTTTTCTCGCAATCTAGTATTGAATTGAAATTAATTTTGTTAATGGTATTATTTTTCCTTACCGATCTTATGTCTATTGATTTACATATTTGAGGTACTACTGTGGGTAAATTTATTATGTAGATTATTAATTTACTATTTGTAGCTACCTTTATTTCGGAAAATTCCAGAGCCTCGTCTAAGTTAACAAAAGGAATATCGTCTTTTTCAAAAATTTGTTTGGCAATATCTATTTCTTCGCTTGACATAATGTAAGAGTTTATTATATTGGCCTTTGCCCAATGTATGGCATAGGCGATATTTACTATTTCTTCTTTTAAAATTTCCAATTTATATATCAACCTGAGAAATGCTTCTACTCCCTTGTTCTTATCGTTTTGCAATTCTTTGGTGATATTATTTGTAATATTTGTAATTTCGTTTATTCTTTCGATTGTAAGTTTATTGATAAGGATCTGGTTATTATTATTTTCAAGGGCATTATTCAATTTATTTACAACTATTTCGTGATCCTCGTGATCCGGATTCCCGGCAATCCATTTCCATGCACTGCCAATGAAATTAAGGGATCGTTTGGATCGACTTTCTATTTTCAGATTACTCAGATGGATCCTTATTTGGGATATAAGGAGGGATATCAATGGGTAGTTTGGATTTTTGGAGAGCTCTTCCGTATGTGCCCTGGATTCAATATCTTCCAGGATGTGGTTGTATTTGTCTATGTCAATTTTATGTATTATTCTATATGTTCCAGTTTGTAGTTTGGCTGTCCCTCTTTCTATCATAACTAGTTGCGTGTTAGAATAGTCAAGGATTTTTACCTCAGCGAGGCACAGTCGCACCAGTAAGAGTCTGAAATGAGATATGTCGAAAAGCGTTAGTTTCGTATTCTGCTCTTGTGTATGACTTGACCTTTCTCTGTTATAACTGTACTATTTCTATTTTCTCTAACTATCTCCTTACTATACTGTTTGCTTAGCTTAGTGCCTAATCTTCTATTTTTCTTAACGTAAATTATCTGTCCTGGTAAGTACGTCTTAATTTCGTGTTTACTCTTGTTGTGCAGTTCGATATCCTTCCTTTGTTTCTGGGCGAGTTTTTGTAAATTGTTTTGTCGTGTCCTTTCTATATCCTGTGGAGTAAACGTCACGTTTCTGCAAAAAATAGGTCTACCGGTCTCTTCCCTGTAACTGTGTGAATGGAGTGGTTGTATTCCGAAACTGATCTTTCCAGATGCTCTTCGAAGTTTCTATGTCCGCCGTTTTCCTTGATGTAGCGCATTATCTCCGTCAGTGTGGAGTGGAATCTCTCCAGTTGTCCGTTTGCTTGACTTCTGTATGGTGGTGTAGTGTAAACTTCGATCCCCAATTCGTCTATCATCATGAACATAATTGAGTTGGAGTTAAGTGATGGTTCGTTATCGATTACCACTATCCTTGGGACGCCGAAGTTAAACAGAATGTCCCTTAGGGGTCTCCTAATGTCTTCTATGGCTCTGCTATTTAGCATCTTTGTTACCGCATACTTTGTGACCTTATCCAAAGCGGTCATTACTCTTTTGCCTTCTGTTAAAAATATATCCATGTGTACTGTATGTCCCGGAAAGTACGGTAATGGAGTTGCTGCTAATAATTGGCTTATTTGGGTGTCTCTCGTATTTATTTTCCTTGCACACCGTGCAATTGGTTATGAGTCGTTTAATTTTGTTAATCATTCCTGGGAAGTAGTTTCTTTTCGAGGCTCTGCATTTTATTCTCCTTTGCGTTTCTGTGCGCTCTTAAGTGCTCCCTCAATATAACTTCTTCCTCTTCCTGATGTCGTCTACAATTTTCTGGGTGTATCTGCACTTGTAGTTGCTAAAATGTTGTGGGTAGATATTTTGAACTTTCCCCATTGTGCTTTCACTCGTGCAAATTCCATTAATCACCGAAGGATTCAAATATCTTTTCAGTAATTCTGTTAAGTTCTGTTCGTTAAATTGTGGCTCCTCAATTATATGTCGATGAACGGTTGGGAAGACTATTTTAAATTGATAGGACGTTGTTTCTGCCTCTTTGAGAAAAACTTGATTTATAAAAAACATTTACGGGTACCTCCGTGCATGGAATAAGGTTATGATGGGAGCTATCATCACTATGGAAGGTAGGAGTAAGTGAATTAATTTCGTTTGGTATTCTTGACAGTGCATCTGCCACTACATTTGATTTTCCCGGCTTATAGATCAATTCATGGTTATATTCTTCCAGTAATGCTTTCCACCGTTTCATTTTACTGTTTGCGTTTTTATGGCTAAGAGCATACGTTAGGGGTTGGTGGTCGATTATTATTTTTACCTTCTTGGATCCGTACAGATAACTTCTTAGCGTGTTTAGGGACCAGATTATAGAAAGCATTTCTTTTTCGTTGGTGGCGTAGCTTTCTTCCGTTTTGTTAAGTGTCCGTGAAATAAAGGTTATGGGGCGGTCGCCCTGTGACAGGACTGCTCCTATAGCGAAGTCGGAGGCATCTGTGGTAAGTTCGAATTCCTTTTCCAAATCTGGGTGGACTAGGACTATGTCTCTTGAAATTAACGTGCTTTTAATTTTGTTAAACGACTCTACCGCTTCTTCATTCAACTGAACATCAATTTTTCTGGAGTTTCGTTTTCAGACATTACCAGCTTCTCCCCTAAGGAGTGCTGTTAGAGGCTTAGCTATTTTCGCATAATCCCCAATAAATCTTCTATAGTAACCCGACATGCCCAAAAAGGATCTTAGCTCCTTCAGATTTCGGGGAACTGGGAAATTCGCAACGGCTTCCACCTTTTTAGGTCTGGTTTTAATTCCTTCTGAGCTGACGACGTATCCCAAGAATTCCACCTCTTGCTTGGCAAATTCGCATTTATAATTGCACTTTCATATTAGCGCTTTCTAATGTTTTGAAAACCAGTTCCAGACTTTTTAAGTGCTCTTCTTCTTTTTTTCCAAAAATTATTACATCATCGATGTAAACATAACATCGAACTCCTATGTGCTGCCTAAGGATATCGTCTAAAGCTCTTTGAAATGTTGCTGGGGCATTCTTCAGCCCGAAGGGAAGTCGGAGGAATTCATATTTTCCGTTATTAACGGAGAATGGGGTTTTTTCTACGTCTGATTCGTGTAGTGGTATTTGGTGAAATCCGCTTTTCAAATCTATTACAGTAAACAGCCTATTGTTTCCTAGGTTCGATAGGACTTCATTAATTTCAGGAATGGGGTATTTGTCTGGGATGGTCACCGAGTTAAGCTTACGGTAGTCGATAACCATACGATATTTTTCTTTGCCGGATGCATCCGGTTTTTTGTTAACTATCCACACGGGTGAGTTGTATGGAGATTAAGATTTCCTAATTATTCCGTTGTCAAGGAGCTCTTCTATTTGTCGTTCGATTTCTTCCTTGAGTGTCATAGGATAAGGGTAGGGCTTAGAGTAGACGGGCGTGTCGCTAGTTGTGCGTATCTCGCCCTTTATTAGGGTAGTGAAAGTGAGTTTCTCATCCGGATAGGAAAATAAATTGGGGCACCTCGTAATAATGTTCTTTATCTTTAGTTGTTGTTTCGCAGACAGATGTGGGGTGTTTATATTGACGGTGTTAACTTGCTGCGATACTCGTTGCTTTAGAGGAATGACGACTCCAGGAAATATGGTCATCGTGCTTATCTCGGTGTCTATTATTGCCTATGCTTCCTCAGCGTGTTGTTGTTGTTGTTGTTAACAACAAAACACTCCCCAAAGGTTTTGGGGAGTGATGCCGAAGTTGACAGTCCTTGGCCGGATATGACCCCGGTACGCTGCGGTACTCCCTTGCGGTACTGCCCGACTATCGTGGTAGCGATTTGGTATGACCAGTGGAACCTTCTAGGTCATGGCATCCCTCCATCCATGAGGAAGGAGAAGATGGGTAATGAGAGGTGAGAGGCATCATATCCGTAGATCAACCATCGAGTAGCACGTCAATTACCTATGTGCATATTAGTCGCCTCTTACGACCGGTATGCCTACCTCGGGCATATTCTAAACCCCTAACCCGCAGGGGCCTTCCTCAGCGTGTCGTTACCGATGATTCCATGGAATGAGTTTAGGGGTGGTAGGATAAAGAATTTAATTTTTTCCACATTCGGTCCGAAAACGTCTATGAATGTGTGGTGGATTTCTTATCCTAGTCGATTGTATGTAATTCTTGTTGGATCCTGTGTTTATCAGGAAATCCACTGTGTCCCCGCGCCTTGTCATGAAGTCGTAGTAAGGGAGCGAGGACGGCGTTAGTCTAAAAAATTAATCAGGTCGGGTTCCGTTTCGTTTTGTTCTTCGGAAGTGAAGTTAGTTTGTCCCCTGTAGTCCCATTTACGTGTTGAACTGCTCTGTAATAGTCGTCTTGGGGATAGGTATCGTAGATCTGGTTCGGGTCCGGATCTCCCTGGTAGTCGTTCGTGCTTAGTGGCCCTGCATTTGCGTGAAAGTTACGCTGCATTTTGTTGGGATGGCGGGTGTGTTGTGAGGAGAGTGGGCTTTTCTGGGGCTGGAATTGGGTATTATAATTAGTATCAGGCCTATTTTGGTAGTTAACCTGCCTAGAGTGCAGGGAGGGGTCTACTTCCATTGGGACTGGTGGCTGTGGTGGTAGGTTGGGCCGGTTGTTGAAGCCCGCATTATATTGTTGTTGGGGACGCACCCCAAAGTTCGTCTTTTGTTGGAAGTTTGGGCGATTATCAAAATTAACTTTATTGGGTGATCGATAGTTATTATAGTTATTATAGCTTCCATTTCTTAAGTTATTATGGCCATACCTCGGTATGGGTACCGAGGAGGTTAGTTCGGGGTAAAAAGGTCTATTAGTATTCGTGTTATATCGGGGAGGTCGCATAGGTGGTTGATTTAGGGATCTATTCTAGTTTTTGGCACAGGTTGAGAGCCTGTGGCAAGGTGGTGGGCTCTCGGATACTGGGAAGACGAGGTAAATCGCCATTAAGCCCGCGTACGAAGGTATCGAGATCTTTCTCCCGATACGAATTTGTCATCGTCCTAATGGCCTCTTCGCCAAGGTCGAGACATGCGATCTTGTCTAAGATCAGCGACAAGTGATGGTAGACCTTCTGGTAGAAGGTAGAAATATCACTTGACGTTGGGCCAACGTCGTCATCTGGTACTCGAGGGTACCGATGTCTCTCTTGTCGGAGTAGTGCATCATCAGGCACTTGCGTATTTGGTTCCACTCGAGTGGGGTACTATATGACTCGAGTGCAGTGTCGGCATCGCCGACTATTTTGGAGGATTGAAAAGTATTTTGGCGTATCCTTTAGGGCTTCGTATTCCTTAAGGATTCTATCGACACTTTTTCGCCATGAACTGAACTCTCCGGTTTTACCAGAGAATTCTCGTAGGCATTTCACAATATCCGGTATTCTGTCGAGGTCATTCATGTTGGCTCTATTTAGGGAAATGTTATATTCCATATCCCTAACATCCCCAACGTCTGGTGCGTTCATTCGCATAAGCACCTCTCGGACCACGGACTCTAACATTGTGGGGTTAGTGGTAGGGTTAGGAGCAGGAGGGTTTGAATTTTCTGGGGGAACGGATCCACCTGCGTAATCGAGTCGCATCTGGTTTTATTTATAATTAACTTCTCAAAATTTCTTCTAACTTTTCACGATTTTAGCTTTTCACGATTTTCCTTTTGTTTCAACAAATGTTTCACAATCTTCCTTTACAATTTAGCTTTCTTCGTATGAATGTTTAATTTTTCTTCTTTTCCTTTTGATTTACTTTTAACAATTTTCTTTTCTTTCACAATACTTCTTTACATTTTTTATGGCGACTTTCTTTTTTACTTTTTCTTATGCCTAAACTTTCACAACAATTTTTTTGATTTACTTTTCTCTTCGCATTAGCGACTAAACATTTTTTCTCTTACTTTTCTTGCGTTTTTGTTTTCGAAATTTTCTTTAACTTTTCACAATTTCTCCTTTTTTATTTTTTGCAATTTTCTTTTTTATTTTTTCTTATGCCTAAATTTTCACAAGAAAAATTTTTTTTCGATTTACTTTTCTCTTCGCATAAGAGACTAAAATTTTTTCTTTTTACTTTTCTTGCTATTTTCTTTTTGCAATTTTCTTTAACTTTTCACAATTTCTCTTTTTTTATTTATTGCAATTTTCTTTTTTCTTATGCCTCAATTTTCACAATATTAGCGATTACACTTTTTCTGTTTTGATTCAGAAACTTTTTTCTTACACTATTATTCGCATCGCCGCGCTGGAGTTGGGGTTTTTAGCGACCTTAGGGTTATCTCGTTCCATACGTACTGAAGCCCTTTTGACGTATTTTGTTCCGACTCCGTGTCGAATGGTAGCTGGTGCTTTCGCGGTGTTTATCGACTCGCGGCCTTACTTTTTGATTTTCAGGCGTACTACCTTTAGACGCGCTGGCGGTCCCTGCTCGGGCGCCAGTTATGTCACTCGGTGTGACTAAAACAAAAAAATATATTTTTTGGGGAGCTGAAGGCTCCTTTATTTATTGAATTCCAACTTAGAACTAATTTACAAAGATAATAAATTCTTAAACCTAGCTTACGCTGCCGCCGCTCTGCCGTTGATTCTGCTGTTGTTTTTCTGACGGCGCGGTTCCCACCGATCGCCGCATTCCTGCTTGTTTATGAGGTGTTGTATTTCTGATGAAGTTAGCGCATGCAAGTCTGTGCAACAGGGTGTCATTTTGCGCTTAGGAATTTGTTGCTGAACCTAAGTTTTGTGCATGCGCCGTGCTAACATACATACCCATCACGGAGGCAAAGGTTAGGTGGGCGGTTAAAAGCTTGGAACCGTTCAAGGCTGCCGGGCCAGACGGGATTATTCCCGCACAACTCATAAACACGCTGGAGACAGAAGCCAAATGGCTGATACAGCCTGCCTGGCTCTTAGCTACATTCCGTGCTCCTGGAGAAGTGCCACGGTAGTGTTTATTCCTAAGGCGGGGAAGGCGTCTCATTACGAGCCCAAGGACTATAGGCCGATCACTCGCTCATCCTTTGTGCTCAAAACCTTCGAGAGGATAATAAATGACTACCTCTCCTCTACTATTGATAGCAACCTTATCTCTAGCTATCAGCATGCATACACCAAAGGGAAATCTACAGAAACTGCGCTTCACAGCCTAGTTTCTGTTATTGAAAAATCGCTGTATGAAAAGGAGTACTGTCTCGTGGCCTTTTTAGCTATCGAAGGAGCCTTCAACAACATAAGCCCTGATGCTATAAACACCACTTTAACAAGTCTGGGTGTAAGAGTAGGTCGCCTCCCCGTTGGTGCACCCTGGGTAACGCTAAATGACCTACATAGCCACATGGCTAGTTTCTTGTATTGCCGGTTCTACGAGAAGGGTACCAGTACTTGTGCTATACCCATCGTGCCGAAACGACCCGGGCCGTTTTCTTATATTGACCCGGCCAAGAGCAATACACTCGGGGTGACCCTGTCTGACATTTCGGCAGGGCTACACCTCGCTACAACAACAACAACAAGTCTGGGCATAAGCAGGTCTCTTATTGGACTTATTCATCAACTACTAAGGGGTAGACGAATAGTTTCATCAATGGGCTCGGTTGACTTATCACGCTATGTCACAAGGGGAACGCCTCAGGATGGTGTTCTCTCCCCGCTTCTATGGAACCTCACTGTCAACTCGCTGCTGCGAGACACAAGCTGGGGGGCGGGAAGGTAGTGGCATATGCAGACGACTTAGCTATAATATATAGGGGCAAATTCCCACAAACCCTGTTCGACTTGATGCAAGCAGCACTGTGAGAGGTTTCCTCATGGTGCTCGGCTGCGGACTGAGCATCAACCCGGGAAAAGTAGAACTGCTCCTTTTCACCAACCGCTATAAGATACTACCGTTAATACTACCAAAACTGAATGACATGCGCCTGGACTTGGCTGACAAAGCCAAGTTCTTAGGCACAGTTCTGGATAGGAAACTAACCTGGAAGGAGAATGTTCTTCAGCGCCAGAAGAAAGCGTGTATTGCACTATACACGTGCAAAAGAGCCATTGGAAAAAAATGGGGGCTCAGCCCCAAAATATGCAAATGGATCTACACTGCAATCATTCGACCAATCATGCTCTATGGAGTTGTGGTATGGTGGCCTGCGTTGAGCAAGGCAACAAACCTTAATCTGTTAGGTAAAGTACACAGATCTTGCATGATCTATATAAGCGGTGCGTTAAGAACAACGCCCAATGAAGCACTCCAGGCCATTCTTGGCATTTTGCCACTCGATCTGGAAGGGCACCGGGTAGCAGCATCACCGACTCTGCGTCTAAGGGAAAGGTCCGGCTGGGGCGCTAGCACTACTGGACACGCCAGTATTTTGGGATCCTATAGCTTTTTTCCGCTGAGCACAGATCGTTGTGCGACCACAACAGTCGGAGATAGCGGTTTTAAAATAAACATTCCCAGCAGGGCGGCACTTCGATTTATACTTATGGCTCGAAATTAGACGGCAGAGTTTGAGGAGGGGTTTATTCAAAGGATCTGAACCTTGAGCTCTGCTTCAGACTACCTGATCACAGCAATCATGGACGCTGCGGCTTGGATAGGCCAACACACTATCAGACAGGATATTTTTATTTTCAGCGACAGCAAGCGGCCATCAAATCCCTTGGCTCTTAATCATTCAACTCTGAACTGACGCTCAGCTGTCGTCGATCTCTACAAGAGATGGCCCAACAGAACCGCGTGAACCTCACATGGTTCCCGGGACATAGGGACATTCAGGGAAATTGTAGGGCAGACGAACTTGCGAGGCAGGGCACGACCAAGCAGATTCTTCGGGATAAAAAGCGCTTAAGTATGCCGTTTGCCACATGCAAGCTAATGCTGAAAGAGTACTCACTCCGCCAAACCAACGAAAGATGGCTGCAATCTGCAGGATGCCGGATATCCAAAGAAACCTGGCCGAAATGGGATTATAAAATATCAAGACAAATTTATGCCCTAAGGAGAAGAGACATCTCCATATTAATAGGAGTATTAACTGGGCACTGCCTCATTGGTAGGCACGCAGAAAGACTAGGTGTGCCCTACCGACGATGCTGTAGGAGTTGTAAGGATGATGAGGAGGAGGAAACGGTGGAGCACCTCATCTGCAACTGCTCGGCTTTAAGTGGCGCGAGAATGCGCTTTTTGGGAGTTCCCTTCCTGGTTAGCCTACGCCAGGTCACGGAGCTGGACATAAAGGACCTGATGGCCTTCATCAAGTCATCTAAATGGTTCGAGGAGCGTGCCGAAAAATTTACATGGCAATACATTGCTCGTGTTAGCAAATCCACCAACTACATATGCGAACATTAAGCTCTTATTGAGCCAGAATCCCATTGAGTGAAAAAGTGTAAAGCCTGATCGAACGGGAACAGACCGTTTGAGAAAATTTTCTTTCACATGTGTGGACTTTAGTTTTAGAGCAAAATTGTTTCCTTATTATTATTATTATTATTATTATTATTATTATTATTATTATTATTATTATTAATTATTATCATTATTATTATTATTATTATTATTATTATTATTATTATTATTATCATTATTATCATTATTATCATTATTATCATTATTATTATTATTATTATCTATATATTAATTCGCTAACACTCTCCGCATACAAACTTTCACAACCCAATTTCGTATAGTATTTATAGATAGATACCTATAAAAATTATATTGGAAACTTAGTATGGACTAATTCTGCTGTCTCGCCAAAACAAAAAAGAGGTCTACAAACTCTCCAGCTATTTTGTTATCTCCACTTTCTGTTATACCCGCACTATACATCACTGTTAAGCACTCTTATAAAACTCCCAAAGCCACATCCACCCGCTCATTCCCTTACACACTTACGTACATATCTATGCAATGATCCAGCAGCTGCCACTTTATCCAATTTATTTTACCAAATTTATCTGTCAAATAAAATTTTCGTCAGCTGATTTTCAACCAGCTACCCTGTCAAAGCTTCTATTTTTTTACGAAAACACATTTTTACTTTGATTATTTCATGTTCTAAGCTTTTCACGATTTTTTAAAAGTTTAATTCACTTTTGAAATATTTAGGCCTGTTATCTCATCTTACCTTTAGTTTTAAAGGCCACTTTATCGGGCAGATAAGTGTATTTCCGTTTGCTCAAGTAACCTATAATTTATTGGGCAGATAAATTTATCCGCCACTTCATCTGCCCTTTAAAATTTATTGTTAACTTTAAACTGAAGCATTGCCAGCTATGTTTCAGTTTTGTTTACATTTGTTTGTATATCTGACATTTAAATTATTTTGAAATTAATTCAAAAATATCAAAACGACAAAAAAATACAATTACATAAATAATTTCGTTTTATTGCTATTAATTATTAATTTGTTGCTAGTACACCGCAGGTCCTTTACATCCAGCTCCGTGACCTGGCGTAGGCGATCCAGGAAGGAAGCTCCTAAAAAGCGCATCTCGCGCCGCATAAAGTCGGCAGTTGCAGATGAAGTGCTCCACCGTTTCCTTCTCCTCATCATCTTTGCAACTCCTACAGCATCGACGGTAGGGTACGCAGCCTTTCTGCGTGCCTACCAATGAGGCAGTGACCGGTTAATACCCCTACCAATATGGAGATTTCCCTCTTAGTTAGGGCATAAATGCGTCTAGACCAGTGGTGGCCAAAAAAGCATAACCCCTATGCACACGTACATTCGAAGTTAGCATTTTGGCCACCACTGGTCTAGACCTTTTAAGATCCCATTTTGGTCCTGTTTGCTTGGATATCCTACACCCTGGGGATTGCAGCCATCTTTCGTTGGCTTGGAGTGTGTGCTCCTTCAGCATTTGTTTGCATATGTCAAACGACATACATACCTAAGTGCTCTTTATCCTGAAGAATCTGCTTGGTAGTGCCCCGCCTGGTAAGCTCGTCTGCCTTACAGTTTCCCTCAATGTCCCTATGTCCCGGGACCTATGTGAGGTTTACGCGGTTCTGTTGGGCCATCTTCTGAAGAGATCGACGACACCTGAGCGTCAGTTCAGAGTTGGACGAGTAGGAGCCAAGGGATTTGATGCCGCTTGGCTGTCGCTGAAAATAACGATATCTTCTCCGATACCACGATTGCTTATCTAGGCAGCGGCGTCCAGGGTTGCCGCGACCTCCGAGTGGAAGACGCTGCAGTGATCAGATAGTCTGAAGGAGAGTTCGAGGTTCAGATCCTGTGAATAAACCACTCCTCCAACTCTGCCGTCTAACTTCGAGCCGTCGGTAAAAATGGAAATGAGGCCATGAGTAGCGGGACTCCGATCTATCCTCTTCCACTCTTCAATGTCTATCTCCGATTATTGTGATCGCACAGAGATCTGTGCCCAGCGGAAGAAAACTGTAGGATCCCAGATTACTGGAGTGTCCAGTAGTGCTTACGCCTCAGCCGGACGTTTCCCTTAGAAGGCTTAGCCTTGAGGTGCACCACAACAGTGATGTGGGTCCCGGGCTGTAGTGGTGTACCAGGGAACTGCGCCTTTAATGACTGCCGCAGGCGAGTCAATTGACACATACTTCTACTTCTCTTGCTATGAGAGACACAAACTTCACTCGGTTTTCACCGAAAAGGCTAATGTGAGGTGGGCACTGGAACCTAAATGAGAGTTGTCCAGATTAACATGGCCTCACTTTAATGAGAAGTGAATAAAGTTCATCATTAGCCTAAAGCGCCCGTTTTGTTGTCGTTGTTGTATCGAAGCTACCCCCTGCCCAAACGTGTACTTTTCCTTGACCGAAATTGTCATCAATGTCGTCTAACGGGAGTTCTAAGAAACCAGCAGTTTTTACAGGGTTCTACCAAAGGAAATGGGTGTTAGAAGAGTGGGCTCCGAAGAGCAGGTGAATAAATAGTCGGCGTTATGAGGAGACGAGCCGCATGCCGGCCTCTTATTCGGCAGGGGTTCAGGTTGGATAAGTAGGAGTTTACCCTGCTACAATATCCAGAATGTAATTGAGCCAAAGTGATCCTTATCTCTCGAGGAAGATGACGCTCCTCGTCAGCAACATGAAGTGTTGGAGTATGCAAAACGGCCAACAGACGTCTCATGAATGTGCTTCAGGGCCTGCTTTTTTGCTCTTTGTTCCTAAAAACGACAGACGTTTGACGACCACTCAGATAGCTAGCTGACCAACCTTAAAGACAGTAGGGGGAGTGATGAATCGTCCAAATCGGAAACCAGCTGAAAGGCTTGAAGATAGATCAAGGGCAACTAGGACCGTCCTGTAGTTAGTCCTTTTCTGGTTGAGTCCGTCAACTATTTGAGTGTTTATGGCATTGAAGGCAGAAGTTGTACCTACTCCTAATTTTCCGAAAGCCATATTTTCAAGCGTCTCTCTCTAGGCCCATACGGTGAACGTATGGGTTTCTCGACAAATTATTTCTGACGCAGATTTAGGGATGAGGGAGAAATCGAAAATAATAAACACTTCAACTGCAAGTGTCCCGCGATAGCCAAAACTAGGAAATAATCCACCATTGCAACAGTTTTGTCCACATCATTGATGTTACTCAAAAAATTAAAGAAATCGAGATGATCATCTCGTGAGATACCCAAAGGATTCTCTTTGAATTAGGCTTGACACGTTCAAGTTGCGCGACTTCTTTTTGTGTGAAAACCGCGCATAGGCTAATAATAGCTCAGCAAAATCGACTTCGGTAATCAGGCCAGCATCATTTGGATGTTTGCGCTCAAATTCGAGTGTGAGCATTTCACGTGTTTTTAAGCATAATTTATTTAAAATATTTTTGACTGAAACAAAATAAAATTGTCATTGTCAAATATATTGCCATTCATAAAAAAGCCAGTGAACGTAGTAGATTTTTACCAGGGTGGGGAAAAATTCGATCGCGAATTCTCAATCATATGGTTTTCTCACCCTTTCTCATTTTGCGATCTTAACATATCGCGAGAAACGCTAAGGCAAACGAGCGGTAGTTAAAACAATAACTGCATTATTTCATTGCTAGGAGATTGTAAACAAACGATTTTTCATACCAGCAGCCTTGCTACGAGCGATCGCGTTTGTATTCTCGCTCGTTTCCAATGTATATACATAAAATAATTGCATACACTCCTAAAGAAACGAAAAATGTTTTCGATGTTTTAAACAACGCTCGTTTGCCTTTGCATTTCTCGCGATAAGTTAGGAGCACAAATTGAGAAGATTGTATTTTTGAGCAATCGCGATCGTTCTTCTTACGGTGTGGATGCAAAATTTTGATTTCATCTGTTTAAAGAAAGTTTTACGTGCAAGATTTATTTCTGTTATTAGTTTGCAAGTAAACAAAGTGAAGATTTTATTAATACAAATATGGGAAAAACATTAAACATTGAAAAATCACAATTTGTGACATTTGATAAAGATTCAAATTATTAGGTTGGTTTACTGACCAAAAAAAAGTTCAGAGCAGGTTAGAGCAGAGCAGAGCAGGGCAGCTGTCAAAATAGAAATAGAGCAACTTAGAGCAACTCAGAGCAGAAATGCCATGAAACACTTGAATCTCGATAGTTTCTTTTTATTTGCTTTTTTTGTTTAAATCTTCAAAATTAAGCAAATTCTCGTATACAAAAACATTGATTTTCTTGCAAGCTAATTTTTTTGAAGTTTTCAAAAATTTATTTTTTGCTGACTGACAATTGCTTCTCTGCTCTAACTTACTCCATAAAAAAAGTTAGAGCAGAAATTTGTGATCTGGATTACTCTAGTTTTGTTTTGAGCGTACTCATGAAACAAAAGATAGAGCAACCTAGAGCAAGAAAAGTGTTCGTTAAACACAATTTTGTGAAATATCTCGATCTGGCGTAAGCTAGAGCAGCCCAATAAACAAACCTATTAAAAGACCAAGTTATGATTAAATAAAAAAAAACTAAATTCGGAGATACTCTTTTTCCTCAATTACAAATTGTTTATATAAAAGTTGTAAAAAATTAATTATTAATTTTAGGTTTTTTAGATAGATCTAACAATCATTAGGCCAGTCCTAAAATTTGATCCAATTCCGTCAATTAGTTCACGAACTAGAAAATAATGAAAAAATGCAATTTTCAAAATGCCTAAAATTCAAAAATTCATAACTCAAAAAATTGACCACTATGGGTGAATTAAAAAAATAGGTGTTCACTTTTTTTTCCATTCTCAGCAGAAAAAAAATATAGTGGGCATTTTTAAATTTTAGTGCTAAATTTCATATGGAATGACCCATATGTCTCAAGGAAATTGACATTTTAATTAATGTAGGTGTTATATACGATATACAAAGTTATTTTCTTTGTTATGCTATTTAAGGGTTCCGGTATAGGTACGGTGACCATCCGTTCTGTTTTTGGCAGAACAGTTCTGTTTTTAAGGAGCTTGTTCTGCGTATTTTTTTTCTAAGGAAAATAACAAAAATGTTCTGTTTTTAAGCAAATGTTCTGTTTTTGTTCTGCTTTTCACAAATCGTCGCTCGGCGCGCAATACCACGTATTTGCAAAAAGCCATACGGCGTATGTACCGAAACTTGCTAAATAGAGATTTCGTTACCCTGACTAGGACTCATCGGTCTTAACGTACTTACGTTAAAACTCCGCCGTTTTTTACGTCATGAAAAACGGGAACACTTTTTTATTCAAAACATTGAAAGTGTAACCTCAAATAATTTATAGGCGGGTAGAGAAATTTGACGTGAAGAAAATACCAACCCATCCAGCAGAGCAACGTACGTTTTACCGATCGTATATTTTTCCATCGTTTTCGTATCCGAAAACGGTCCGAAAACTTTACTGTTGGGCTGGATTTACTGTTGGTTCGCTTTTCCACAATTTCTCGTATCCGAAAACGGTCTGGATACTATACTGATAAAAACAGTGATCCCAAAAACACCAAAAAATTATCCCAAAAACATCAGAAATCGTATCAGAAAACGTGTATAAAACACAAAAAAAATTACGCATATAATTTTTAGGAAGGTTTTTTGTACTTTTACAGACATACGTTTCGTTCGCAAAATTTAGTGGGAAAAAGGATCGGGAAAAGTACTTTAAATAGAGCAATATATAGTTTTTGCCAGGTTTTTTTCAATTTTCAAATGCGCTTAGGGAAATTTTGGTGGGTGGAAAGTTTTAAGTAAAATGAGTTCTGTTTTTAAAAAAAAATTATGGTCACCGTAGGTATAGGAAGAAAAATGCGAATGCCTTTTTATTGTTCTGCTAATTTTTTTAATATTTTTTTTTCTTTACCTGTTTAGTATAAATAAGCGATAAGCCTTTTTAGGTAGCGTAAAGTTGTTAAATAGATGTTTGCGCAAAATTGTATTCCATAAAATTTTCTGAAAAATATTAATATCTATGATGTACATATGCATTAGATTGGGCCAAATGAAAAGAAACTTGATTTCCTTGAAAATAATATTGGTTTTATTTTGCAGAACGGCGAAAACATAATATTGAAAGTCAAAGATCTTTATATTAATTTCTACAGGTCTGTCATTGATACTTTAGATTTAAATATGCTGATTTGGTTTTTTCATATAAATCTGCCAAACCAATGTGCTAAAGAACCTTACATACTGACGTGTACATACATATGTATATCCATATGCATACATATAATAGCACTTAAGAAAAATTTTAAGTATATCTTAAATTTTGTTATAAAACTGGGAACTATTATTTTTTACTTTAAGTTATCAGGAAAAACTTAAAGATATTTCATCTACATTCTCAAAAAAAATCTTATTTTATCAAATGGAATTGATTTTTAAACAAACGCTCGCGATCGATCGCTGGCAATCGCGATCACCAGAAATCGCAAACAATCGCGAGAAATAGCGTGCTCTTTTCAATAACAGCTATTGTTTCGGTTTTGCTATGCACGCTCGCAACGAACGATCGCTGCCTAAAAATAGAATTGACTACGCTTGCACCATTGCTGTTGCTTGCGAGAGATTGCACATGCATTCGTTAAAAATGTAGCTTAGTCACTCGCGAGAAATACCAACCACTGAATTTTATGCAGTGATAAGTTGTTTGAGAGATCGTATTTTGAGCGTTCACCGCACCCTGATTTTAACATGACACAAATTTATTTTTATCGGGAAGATGAGAAATTGAAAATAATTAAAGGCCACTTTAAAGCAGGCATCGTCATTTCATGGCACTGAGGTGCAATGCTCAACTCACACAGATTGCTATACTCTCTCGTTTTGTCGTAGTAAGAGCGCAAAAGCCAACTGACCATCTGTTGGCGTCGCATCGTTCAGTAGCTGGCGGTCAGGCAAAAAGACAACAACGTACACGCATACTTCGTTTTCATGCGCTTATATACCACGTCGCACAATGTCTTTTGAAAAAATTATATGATACCCAATGCTTTCGAGCAATGTAAAAATAAACTAAAATATTTTTTTTTCGATTTAGATTCGGTTAGATCATTTATGTTTTTATGGAAAAGCTCAAAATGTATTTTGAGAGGAAAAGGCATTGGGCATCATAAAGTATTTATCATATGGCATTGTGCGACGTGGTATAGCAGCGCATAAAATCGAAAAATAAACGCGCATACCTTCTTGGTCTTTTTGCTTGCCCACAAGCTACTGAACGATGCGACGTTAGCAGATGGGCACTCACTTAGTCGTTTTTCACTAACACTGCTGCAGTTACTAACATTGCTGCAATTTGAGTTTTGGTGACCGCTGCTTTAAAGTGAGGAATAGTTTATCTGCCCGATAAGTAAAGTTCACTTTACCGAAATTGTCATCAATGTCGTCTAACGGGAGTTCTAAGAAACCAGCAGTTTTTACAGGGTTCTACCAAAGGAAATGGGTGTTAGAAGAGTGGGCTCCGAAGAGCAGGTGAATAAATAGTCGGCGTTATGAGGAGACGAGCCGCATGCCGGCCTCTTATTCGGCAGGGGTTCAGGTTGGATAAGTAGGAGTTTACCCTGCTACAATATCCAGAATGTAATTGAGCCAAAGTGATCCTTATCTCTCGAGGAAGATGACGCTCCTCGTCAGCAACATGAAGTGTTGGAGTATGCAAAACGGCCAACAGACGTCTCATGAATGTGCTTCAGGGCCTGCTTTTTTGCTCTTTGTTCCTAAAAACGACAGACGTTTGACGACCACTCAGATAGCTAGCTGACCAACCTTAAAGACAGTAGGGGGAGTGATGAATCGTCCAAATCGGAAACCAGCTGAAAGGCTTGAAGATAGATCAAGGGCAACTAGGACCGTCCTGTAGTTAGTCCTTTTCTGGTTGAGTCCGTCAACTATTTGAGTGTTTATGGCATTGAAGGCAGAAGTTGTACCTACTCCTAATTTTCCGAAAGCCATATTTTCAAGCGTCTCTCTCTAGGCCCATACGGTGAACGTATGGGTTTCTCGACAAATTATTTCTGACGCAGATTTAGGGATGAGGGAGAAATCGAAAATAATAAACACTTCAACTGCAAGTGTCCCGCGATAGCCAAAACTAGGAAATAATCCACCATTGCAACAGTTTTGTCCACATCATTGATGTTACTCAAAAAATTAAAGAAATCGAGATGATCATCTCGTGAGATACCCAAAGGATTCTCTTTGAATTAGGCTTGACACGTTCAAGTTGCGCGACTTCTTTTTGTGTGAAAACCGCGCATAGGCTAATAATAGCTCAGCAAAATCGACTTCGGTAATCAGGCCAGCATCATTTGGATGTTTGCGCTCAAATTCGAGTGTGAGCATTTCACGTGTTTTTAAGCATAATTTATTTAAAATATTTTTGACTGAAACAAAATAAAATTGTCATTGTCAAATATATTGCCATTCATAAAAAAGCCAGTGAACGTAGTAGATTTTTACCAGGGTGGGGAAAAATTCGATCGCGAATTCTCAATCATATGGTTTTCTCACCCTTTCTCATTTTGCGATCTTAACATATCGCGAGAAACGCTAAGGCAAACGAGCGGTAGTTAAAACAATAACTGCATTATTTCATTGCTAGGAGATTGTAAACAAACGATTTTTCATACCAGCAGCCTTGCTACGAGCGATCGCGTTTGTATTCTCGCTCGTTTCCAATGTATATACATAAAATAATTGCATACACTCCTAAAGAAACGAAAAATGTTTTCGATGTTTTAAACAACGCTCGTTTGCCTTTGCATTTCTCGCGATAAGTTAGGAGCACAAATTGAGAAGATTGTATTTTTGAGCAATCGCGATCGTTCTTCTTACGGTGTGGATGCAAAATTTTGATTTCATCTGTTTAAAGAAAGTTTTACGTGCAAGATTTATTTCTGTTATTAGTTTGCAAGTAAACAAAGTGAAGATTTTATTAATACAAATATGGGAAAAACATTAAACATTGAAAAATCACAATTTGTGACATTTGATAAAGATTCAAATTATTAGGTTGGTTTACTGACCAAAAAAAAGTTCAGAGCAGGTTAGAGCAGAGCAGAGCAGGGCAGCTGTCAAAATAGAAATAGAGCAACTTAGAGCAACTCAGAGCAGAAATGCCATGAAACACTTGAATCTCGATAGTTTCTTTTTATTTGCTTTTTTTGTTTAAATCTTCAAAATTAAGCAAATTCTCGTATACAAAAACATTGATTTTCTTGCAAGCTAATTTTTTTGAAGTTTTCAAAAATTTATTTTTTGCTGACTGACAATTGCTTCTCTGCTCTAACTTACTCCATAAAAAAAGTTAGAGCAGAAATTTGTGATCTGGATTACTCTAGTTTTGTTTTGAGCGTACTCATGAAACAAAAGATAGAGCAACCTAGAGCAAGAAAAGTGTTCGTTAAACACAATTTTGTGAAATATCTCGATCTGGCGTAAGCTAGAGCAGCCCAATAAACAAACCTATTAAAAGACCAAGTTATGATTAAATAAAAAAAAACTAAATTCGGAGATACTCTTTTTCCTCAATTACAAATTGTTTATATAAAAGTTGTAAAAAATTAATTATTAATTTTAGGTTTTTTAGATAGATCTAACAATCATTAGGCCAGTCCTAAAATTTGATCCAATTCCGTCAATTAGTTCACGAACTAGAAAATAATGAAAAAATGCAATTTTCAAAATGCCTAAAATTCAAAAATTCATAACTCAAAAAATTGACCACTATGGGTGAATTAAAAAAATAGGTGTTCACTTTTTTTTCCATTCTCAGCAGAAAAAAAATATAGTGGGCATTTTTAAATTTTAGTGCTAAATTTCATATGGAATGACCCATATGTCTCAAGGAAATTGACATTTTAATTAATGTAGGTGTTATATACGATATACAAAGTTATTTTCTTTGTTATGCTATTTAAGGGTTCCGGTATAGGTACGGTGACCATCCGTTCTGTTTTTGGCAGAACAGTTCTGTTTTTAAGGAGCTTGTTCTGCGTATTTTTTTTCTAAGGAAAATAACAAAAATGTTCTGTTTTTAAGCAAATGTTCTGTTTTTGTTCTGCTTTTCACAAATCGTCGCTCGGCGCGCAATACCACGTATTTGCAAAAAGCCATACGGCGTATGTACCGAAACTTGCTAAATAGAGATTTCGTTACCCTGACTAGGACTCATCGGTCTTAACGTACTTACGTTAAAACTCCGCCGTTTTTTACGTCATGAAAAACGGGAACACTTTTTTATTCAAAACATTGAAAGTGTAACCTCAAATAATTTATAGGCGGGTAGAGAAATTTGACGTGAAGAAAATACCAACCCATCCAGCAGAGCAACGTACGTTTTACCGATCGTATATTTTTCCATCGTTTTCGTATCCGAAAACGGTCCGAAAACTTTACTGTTGGGCTGGATTTACTGTTGGTTCGCTTTTCCACAATTTCTCGTATCCGAAAACGGTCTGGATACTATACTGATAAAAACAGTGATCCCAAAAACACCAAAAAATTATCCCAAAAACATCAGAAATCGTATCAGAAAACGTGTATAAAACACAAAAAAAATTACGCATATAATTTTTAGGAAGGTTTTTTGTACTTTTACAGACATACGTTTCGTTCGCAAAATTTAGTGGGAAAAAGGATCGGGAAAAGTACTTTAAATAGAGCAATATATAGTTTTTGCCAGGTTTTTTTCAATTTTCAAATGCGCTTAGGGAAATTTTGGTGGGTGGAAAGTTTTAAGTAAAATGAGTTCTGTTTTTAAAAAAAAATTATGGTCACCGTAGGTATAGGAAGAAAAATGCGAATGCCTTTTTATTGTTCTGCTAATTTTTTTAATATTTTTTTTTCTTTACCTGTTTAGTATAAATAAGCGATAAGCCTTTTTAGGTAGCGTAAAGTTGTTAAATAGATGTTTGCGCAAAATTGTATTCCATAAAATTTTCTGAAAAATATTAATATCTATGATGTACATATGCATTAGATTGGGCCAAATGAAAAGAAACTTGATTTCCTTGAAAATAATATTGGTTTTATTTTGCAGAACGGCGAAAACATAATATTGAAAGTCAAAGATCTTTATATTAATTTCTACAGGTCTGTCATTGATACTTTAGATTTAAATATGCTGATTTGGTTTTTTCATATAAATCTGCCAAACCAATGTGCTAAAGAACCTTACATACTGACGTGTACATACATATGTATATCCATATGCATACATATAATAGCACTTAAGAAAAATTTTAAGTATATCTTAAATTTTGTTATAAAACTGGGAACTATTATTTTTTACTTTAAGTTATCAGGAAAAACTTAAAGATATTTCATCTACATTCTCAAAAAAAAATCTTATTTTATCAAATGGAATTGATTTTTAAACAAACGCTCGCGATCGATCGCTGGCAATCGCGATCACCAGAAATCGCAAACAATCGCGAGAAATAGCGTGCTCTTTTCAATAACAGCTATTGTTTCGGTTTTGCTATGCACGCTCGCAACGAACGATCGCTGCCTAAAAATAGAATTGACTACGCTTGCACCATTGCTGTTGCTTGCGAGAGATTGCACATGCATTCGTTAAAAATGTAGCTTAGTCACTCGCGAGAAATACCAACCACTGAATTTTATGCAGTGATAAGTTGTTTGAGAGATCGTATTTTGAGCGTTCACCGCACCCTGATTTTAACATGACACAAATTTATTTTTATCGGGAAGATGAGAAATTGAAAATAATTAAAGGCCACTTTAAAGCAGGCATCGTCATTTCATGGCACTGAGGTGCAATGCTCAACTCACACAGATTGCTATACTCTCTCGTTTTGTCGTAGTAAGAGCGCAAAAGCCAACTGACCATCTGTTGGCGTCGCATCGTTCAGTAGCTGGCGGTCAGGCAAAAAGACAACAACGTACACGCATACTTCGTTTTCATGCGCTTATATACCACGTCGCACAATGTCTTTTGAAAAAATTATATGATACCCAATGCTTTCGAGCAATGTAAAAATAAACTAAAATATTTTTTTTTCGATTTAGATTCGGTTAGATCATTTATGTTTTTATGGAAAAGCTCAAAATGTATTTTGAGAGGAAAAGGCATTGGGCATCATAAAGTATTTATCATATGGCATTGTGCGACGTGGTATAGCAGCGCATAAAATCGAAAAATAAACGCGCATACCTTCTTGGTCTTTTTGCTTGCCCACAAGCTACTGAACGATGCGACGTTAGCAGATGGGCACTCACTTAGTCGTTTTTCACTAACACTGCTGCAGTTACTAACATTGCTGCAATTTGAGTTTTGGTGACCGCTGCTTTAAAGTGAGGAATAGTTTATCTGCCCGATAAGTAAAGTTCACTTTATTGGGTGGATGAGATAATGGGCCTTAAGGGGTTAAATATTGGTAAAGTATATTTTCTAAGCAGAAAATATATTTTTCATACAGTTGAAGATTGGCCAGAAAAATATCCCCAATTGTCTCATTTAGAGCAAAGCTGTAATAACACAGAGCCAAAAATGCCTAATAAGATTGTCTTCATGATCAGTTTTTGGGCAAAGGGGTAGTCGCAACGGTGGAAATGAAGAAAAAACTATAGGGAAATCTTAATTAAGAAGAAATTCTTATTAAAAAAACTATACATTTAGTACAAAGCTGTAATTTGACGCTGGCAATTATAAGTATACGATGGCCGGATGGTTAGCAGCTGGGTTTAGCATTCGAAAATTTGTAAGTTCGATTCTCTCTCTTTTTTTCCTAATTAGAAATGTTAAAAATAAATCTTCTCAATTATATTTATGTGATTTTCCTTTGAAAACATTAACAACTATACATATATCAGTATTTGTACGCTAGCAATCAAAAGTGAGCGATGGCCTGATGGTTAACAGCTGGGTTTATCATTCCGAAAATTGTAAGTTCGATTCTCGGTGAGGGCGATATCATTTTATTTTTCATTTCAAATATTAAAAAGAAAATCTTCTTAATAAAATTAAAAAGACTGTCTCTACAATAATAAGAAGCACATCTTCTTGAAGAAAGTCTATAGAGTTATCTTATGACTTTTGTTCTATTTTAATAGGCATTGTTGGCTCTGTGTGAGTTTTGTACTATTGCAGAAACACATACAAAATATAAACATTTTTAAATGGTTGTAGTTAGTTTAATAGTAATGATAATCGCATAATGTAAAAAGTTTTTTAAACTTGAAAACCTCCACTTTAAAGATATGTTTATGCAAAAGGTTTCGAAAATGATAAGAAAACTCACTTTGCAAAGAATTCCATTTTTTCCCGTCAAATTTCAAATTGACCCTTTAGGGTCCCCAACGGCAACACTGTTCCATGGTTCGTATGGGACAAATCGTACGACATTTTCTAGTTTCAAATCGTAGTAAAAGAATCCTATCACTTTATCGGAAACAAATTGTTTGACATTAATATTGTGGGGTAATACACTAAACAAAAACCGGAAACTTTTTAAGTCAAAATCTGCAATATTTTCCCAATATATGTAGGTGCATTAAAACAATACTTGTATACTTCTATTAATGTTTTTATTTACTTGATCATTTTGCTTTATTTTAAATAATTTTAAAGAATCTGCCGTATTTTTGTTATGCTTAAAAACTATTTTTGACCGTGTTTTCCACACCATTTTTGATGCAGAAAACAAACAAATGTATAATTAAAAATAACGAAGAAGAACGCAGTAATTTTTAGCCCTGAAGAAGACCACAATAAAAGGTCGAAACGTCGGCACCATATGAAATAAAAAAGGCGCTTTTCTAATTTATTAGACTGTAAACCCGATTTTCTAACAGTTAAGAGATAATAGCACAGCTATTTTGATCATAAAAAGCGAGTCCGAAATATCAAATGTGCCTAAATGAGTGTTGAAATCTTCACACAAACACTGGAAAGGCTCGTGTAATTGAAAATTTGTCCTGCATTGTTTCAGCCGAATAGGCCTAAAGTGTCGAGAAGGTCGCGAGTATTAAAGTTAATTTCATTTAAAAGAAATTGTCTGGAAATCGATCCGTTTATCAGTTTAGTCATGAATAATACACCTAACATTTCCCTACAACTTGCAAGGGTTGGGAGATTCATAAGCTTCAAACGATTAGTGTAAGGTGGAAGGTTATACGTTGAATCCCATTGTAAATTTCTCAAAGCAAAAAATAAGAATTGTTTTTGAATTGATTCTAGCCTATCAATATAAACTTGGTAAGGCGGACTCCATATAATTGAGCCATATTCTAATATCGGTCTAACTAGTATGGTAAAAAGAGTCTTCGTAACATAAGGGTCATTAAATTCCTTTGACCACCTTTTCACAAAAGCTAAAACACCTCTAGCCTTATTAACCCTGCAGCGAAACCTCCAACTAGTCCGGAAAATACTAGTATACAACTATAATTTTATGGCAGAACTCATACTAGTCAGGAAATATCCACTTCATACTAGTATACAACTAGAATTTTCTGGTAGAACTTATACTAGTCAGGAAATATCCATTTCATACCAGTATACAACTAGAATTTTCTGGTAGAACTCATACTAGTAAGGAAATATCCATTTCATACTAGTATACAACTATAATTTTCTGGCAGAAGTCATACTAGTCAGGAAATATCCACTTCATACTAGTATACAACTAGAATTTTCTGGTAGAAGTCTTACTAGTCAGGAAATATCCATTTCATACTAGTATAAAACTAGAATTTACTGGCTAAACCCATACTAGTCAGGAAATATACATTCCATACTAGTATATAACAAGATTTTTCTGGATGAAATTATACCAGTTGCAAAATACAAAATTCATTCGTTTTGTTTTCACTTATAATTCATAGATGCTTTTTCGTAAACAAATAGCCGCTGCTTTCTTAAGAATAAACATGAAAATAAAGTCGAGGGATAAAATAAAGGGTAAGCCAGAAAAATTCTGGTTGAAATCATACTAGTCCAGGTTGAATGCTCTTTGGACTGGTATGGGACTAGTATATTTTATACTAGTCCTTTTTGGACTTGTATGTGGACTAGTTCATTTTATGGAAATTATACTAGTCCAGGTTGAACTAGTATGGAACTAATATTTTACAACTAGTATGAAACTGGTATGTCCTGACTAGTAGATAACTGATATATTCTGGTCGAAATCTGACAATTGACATCTCGTAGGACATCAACACGTAAAAAATACCAGTTGCTTATATGGAAAAAAGACAGAACACTGACTAGTTGGGCCCGGTGCACCAACTAGTTGTAAAGTAGTTTTAAGCTAGTTGCTTTCGCTGCAGGGAACTGTTGCCTCAATATGAGAACTAAACCTAAGCTAGGGGTTCATTGTCACACCCAAGTCAACAAAAACATTAACGTGTTCAAGATTGTGGTTATTGATGGTATAAGAAACTGGCTGTAGATCCCTACGTGAAAACACATGAACTTACATTTTTTCAAATAGAGCGGCATATTGTTAGCGCTGCACCAAGTTACTAAGTGGTCTAAATCAATTTGAAGCAAAGAACGTTCTTCTATTGATGCATATGACTTATATAGTTTAACATCGTCAGCATACATCAAGATATTCGAATACTTTATCGTTGTACAGATATAATTGATAAAAAGCAAAAACATTGGAATCGTCGCAAAAGTGGCAGGACGTGTTTCAAAATGAAATATTTACGTTGTTGGAATGCATTCGATTCCAATCAACTTAGAGACTGCCAGACCAAAGGTTGGAAAGCATTCGTTTCCAATCCATCATTACTCGATAAATATAAAATCCCACGAAATTCCCACAGAATTTAAATCACTTTTTATTTACTGCTGAGTGAAAGATCCCCTGTTTAAGAATATTTTTCAAGAACGCCTTATCTTAAAATGACTTTAAAAACCCCTATCTAAATGAAAATTCAATGGCCCGTAGTCATAGTCAAAGTTAAACACGAGTTTAAGTTAGTTAAAGCATTTTTGACAGATAGCACTTGTAAAGTTGTGTCAAAAAGCTTTAACTAACTTAAAATCATATTTTATTTCGACTATGACTACGGGCCAATACATTTGCAGCTGATACAGGTTTTTTTCATCAAATTTTGAAATAGAGCTCCATTGAACAAAATTCTGAGACACGGCAGCCTTTGTGTTGCAAAAATAAAAAACCAATCACTGTTCAAAGAATTTTTCCCGGTTTCGTTCTTCAACATTTATTTCGGTTTCCAAATAAAAACAAGAAGTTTGAACATTGTTTAATAATATAAGGTTAAGCAGTCCGAGACGTTTTTGACACTTTTAGGCTTCATGCTTCCCTATCTGATTTACAGTGCTACTTCTTTTCAAAATCGTATGAAAATGGTAGTAAAAACCAATATTCTTGATACGAACAAAATTACAGCAACACTGAAAGCTTTTGAAGTTTGTTTTATTTTTATTTCGAAAAACTAATTGTCTATTTGGTAAGATTTTTATGAAAATGTATTATTTTAACTAAATAATAGCAATTTTTTCTGTTCTGCAGCCTTTTGTCAGCATACAAATACGTTACCTCATCGTTTGAAGCTGAATTTAAATCAAAGAAAAAGCTTGTGTGCATTCTTACAAGAAGCTCACATTTCACCAAAATGCAGGTTCTGACATTGCCCTCCTCGCTAGCTCGAATGAGCTTGAAGCCAATAGTCACCAATCCGCAGATCCTCGAGCTCTTGGCCCAGGGTTCTTGGATGAGGACCACATCCATGTCGCATTTAGAAAGCCGAGAATACTTTAGATTTGTGCAGATTTATCTGAAGCACCACCAACATGAGAGCGCTCGGGTTTCCCTGACGTACCCATATCGTCGAGGTCAGCCCCATCCCGGAGGTTGTCTCTCAACGACGAGTTGGCGAAACGGGAGCCCTGCTGACTGAAGCATCAGATATAATGCGCACAGGATTGGTTGCTCCCCGTCCAGCAAGCTGTCTTCCATCTCCGAGCTGTTCACGTCACTTTGCGAAAGTGCTGTGGCAGATAACATGCTTTTCGCGTCGGACTCCTCCGTTTCCTCTTTCAGTTCTTCGATATCCGAGTCCCCCGTTGCAGCGGAGATGGCAGCGCGCTCTGCATAGCCACGGTTTATGTGGATAACGATCTGACCTACACTCTAATGCACTAGTCCATTGTGACTTTTAAGGGGCTTGAGTGCCTCCTTATTCATGTTGAAGACCACTTGTCCATCTGGCCCTGCCGCATCCCCGACCAGAGTGACACTTCAGTCCTGCGTCGGGAGGGACGGATTCATTATCCGCAGCATCGTGAGAATTCTCTCAGGCTTCTCAGGGATGGCAGGAATCCATGCCCTCGCCCTTGGCCAAGCCGGAATGTCATTCCAGTCGACGACCTCTATCTTTGCGGCCTTGTAGACTTCACCCAGTTTAGCAGCTGCTGCCTTGTACAGTGCTACGGTTTTTGCATCCTCGCATGCGAGTAATTTAATCTGATCCTGGTGCCAACAGTGCAACAGTTCATGCGTCGTCATACGCGACTATTTTAATCTGTCCCTGGTGGCAACCCGCATCCGTGACCGCCGCTGTACCACCCGGAGTCTTCAAATAAACGTCAATAACAGCGTTAGCGAGTTCGTTCCGGACGTGTCGCCACTGGTCTTTGGGGATGGCCAAACGGTCGTTGCCTCGGTCAAGAATGCCTATAAGGATCCTGTCCTTAGTTACTTCGGCAAAGCTTGGTTTGCCCACTCCGAGGTGATGTTTTAACTCCACGTCCGATCTCTTGCGTTTGAAAGGGTCTCCGGTTACCCTCTTTGGCACATAAGTGGTTTGGAAATCCGGTATCAGAGATTGCACCAATTCCACCGACTTCCTGGAACTCGGCGACAGCGTTTCCTGCGAGACTCCCTCATATTTCTTCAGGGTCCTTGCGGCCAATCGTTTTTCCAAGTACGCAGAGCGGAGGGGAGATGTCTCCTGGGGGTCCGGATGCGTAGTTTCCATCGCGATCGCTCCCTTTGCTGAAAGCTCAGGTGCAACTTTTTCCTCCTTTGGATATCCCAGACCAGTTCGTGAAACCGCTGCCACACACGTTAAGAGATTTTTATACCGGCGATTGATGAAAGTTATTAAAATAGTATCCAATTATAAACATTGCCGTTTTATAAGCTTATTTCGTACGTGTTTACTGCTACCCACAAAAAGGGCATGCTTTTTACAGTTAAATTTAAAATTAATTTAATTTTCCTAATAATTTTAAAAATAAATGTTGAAAAGACAGATTTCCGGAAAAAATCTTGATGAAATTTCTGCAAAACAAATTCTTAAAAGTAACTCTTTTTTTTTATTAGAAAAATATTAGAATGGAAGCCGAATGAAATAAGTAAATCGTCAAAATCATTAATATGAGTGGTGCTTTCTGAGACAAGCCTGTACATTTCTTTTTCGGAGCTCGTAAAACTTTTTCGATGGCTTCATTCAAGTATAGTCAAACCTCCTCTTTCAGAATTTTGAAACTGAGGTCAAAACGTGTCTTTGTAACCATGAAAATGTTTCAAAAGAAAATACCTAAAAGAAGTGAGACATTAAAAAAATTTAAAACAGTTTGGAACCGGTTCCGGCTTTTGAAACGGTTTCGGTTTCGTTCTTTTTCAGATCAAAATAACGGTTTCGGTTTTGAAAAATTAATCGGTTTTAATCGGTTAAGGTTACGGTTTCGGTTTCAGCCTTTGATACAAACTGGTGTCGAATTTCTGAAAATTTGCTTTTTGTTTATTAATACGACCCTTTAACCAAATTTTTCAACAGTGTTATTTGAAAAATTCTTAAGAAATATTGAAGACATTTTTGGAAAATATTTTGAAATAGGGTGATCTTCCACTCAGCAGTCGATTTAATGATTTTATGTTCAGCATGAACACTACATAAGATGGATGATGTAAGTTAAACTACTTCTACTAATGGCGGCGATATACCAACAGGTTATCATAACCTCTAACGAGATTTTTTCCGAGCTTCTCTTTCCAACTTGTGGTGTGTTGCATTTGAGTTTTTCCTACAAGTTGGCGGGACCTACAGTTTTTTGCCGACTCCGAACGGCACTTGCAAAGCAAATGAATTTTTTGCTGATAAGCTTCTCATGGCAGAAATACACCCGGAGAGTTTGCCAAACTACTGCCGAGGGGATGTAAGATAAACACTCATCATTTATACATCGATACATAGGCAGTTCTGCAATCAAAAAATCCCTTTTTTATATGAGAGACTTAAAAATGTCCTTTTTTTCCTTTTACAAAAGTTTGTGGTGAAATATCCCTCACAAAGGGTAATTTCCCACGAGCTGGCACCACTGGTTGTGAGTTCGATTCTCGGTGAAGTAAACATAATTTTTTTTTTTTTTTTCTAATCTAAAAACATTTTTTTCCGCGTTCCCTCGAACGCTCAACCTCGGTGTCTACTACGATGGCATCGTTTACTTATGCTTACCAGCGTCTCATTACAGCTTTGTTCTAAATGAAACTTTCACACGATGCTTTGTTGCCGCCACCGAGAATCGAACTCACACTGCTATGACTGCTGAACGGAGATGGTAACCATCAAGCAATCGCGAACTTATGCTTGCCCGCGTCTAATTGCAGCTTTGTTCTATATGTATTTGTTTGTACACCCTGAGAAAATTTCTTTAATTTTTACTACGCCAGCACTTTAAAGTTGGTCCAAATTTAAATACCATACATTTATATTTTCTTATACACATTAGAGTGATTCAAAATTACACTTTTTTCGAAATGTTTAGGGGCTACTTCAAAATCTGTTAAATCGTCATGAAAAAACATGATCCTCAAAATTTTAGCGAAATCGGTGATGATTTAGAACGTGCTCAAAGCGATTTTCGATTTTCACCAAATCATTAAAAAAAATAATATCGTCGTATAACATGTTACATATTTTCTACAAATATTAATCTAGATGCCCGAAATTTGACATATGAAATCACTGAAGGCCAAGAAATCGACCAGTGAAAATTTTTTTTTTAAAAAATTAGCTACTTTAGCTAATAACTAAGAGTTAATCAGCGAAACTTAGTTACTTACTAACTTTTGAACCGAATAACTTTTTGCCCCAAAATTTTGGGAGAAACTTTAACGTACCCTTAAGAAGCACACAACAACAAAAACAGTGTACCATATGATTTGTTAGATTTAAAGTCCTTTTTTATTTGGGACTACGTGGGTTAAATTTTATATTACATTCCTGAAGGAAAAGCGGGGTTGCGAAAAAAATTATACAAAATATGAGTTCGCCACTTCGTTTAAAGCTTTATTGTGCGAAAATATCTGCACAAATTGCAATCCTAGATGCACTTTAATGGAAAATAGGCATACGTCTGAGTTTTCACTGCAAGTAAAGAATCCATTGTTTAGTGAAAATTGCATCAAATACTGGAGTCCCACCGAGTTTATAGTGTTTTCCTTACAAGGAATTAGTTCAAATTTAAATCTCAGCTACTTTTGTTACCGAAAATTTGCCAATTGTTGCATTTTTATGTCCATTCATAAGTAGAGCTTGCAGATTCATTACCTGTTATGGCTGTTCTTTTTCAAAACAGAAGACTATATATTTTCAAAAATGCACCGAAAGTTAGCCGTGGCAAAGTTTTGGCAGTAAAGAAATATATTTTCGGTTTGGGTTTTGCATATAAGTAAACAAAAAACTGATATTAGGCGTGTAAGGTCTATAATAGTGGCACTTACTTATTGCACGTATGCAGTAGGGTTCATTTCTCCAACCTTACTAAACTTATCAATTTTTGTGACACTACTCCTGGCTTATTAAGGCCAGTTATTTTCTTTTCCAGGCTTTTTTAACCTGAAAACATACAATTTACTTTAAATTTGAGTAAGCATCGGTCTCGGTGGTGAGTTATTTCATTAAAAAGAATGCTGCTATTTCTTAAATTGTATTTGCCTAACGGGGGAACCATGTGATGGTAACCTTATGCCGCTTGAAAAAAGAAATTCAGAATGATAGCATTCCTACTTACGAAATTTTTTTTAAGAGGAGCTTTCAATTTCCCAACTGCGGTTTGTAAATTGAATTAAAAAATAAATTGTAAATATTAATGTTAGTAACAATGATCGAAAATGCGTTAATATACATATTTTCCATTAACGTACACCTAAGATTACAATTTGTGCAGATTTTTTCGCACAATAAAGCTTTTAACGAAGTGTCGATCTCATATTTCGTATAATTTTTTTTCGCAACCTCGTTTTTCGTTCAGGAATATGTAAAGCAAAATTTAACCCACGTAGTCCCAGATAAAAAAGGACTTTAAATCTAACAAATCATATGGTACACTGTTTTTGTTGTTGTGTGCTTCTTCCTAAAGGTACGTTAAAGTTTCTCCCAAAATTTTGGGGCAAAAAGTTATTCGGTTCAAAAGTTAGTAAGTAACTAAGTTTCGCTGATTAACTCTTAGTTATTAGTAGTAGCTAACTTTTTCAAAAAAAATTTTTCACTGGTCGATTTCTTGGCCTTCAGTGATTTCATATGTCAAATTTCAGGCATCTAGAATAATATTTGTAGAAAATATGTAATATTTTATACGACGATATTATTTTTTTTAATAATTTGGTGAAAATCGAAAATCGCTTTGAGCACGTTCTAAATCATCACCGATTTCGCTAAAATTTTGAGGATCATGTTTTTTCATAACGATTTAACAGATTTTGAAGTAGCCCCTAAACATTTCGAAAAAAGTGTAATTTTGAATCACTCGGCTTTCAAAAAGCTGAGGGTGGTCCGATGAGGTACACAAAGGATTACTATTGGAGTAGGTACTCCAATATCAAAAAATTGGAACACATAATCCAACGATGTCCATGTAGAAAAATATAGAGGTAGTTTCATTCTTTTTCTTGGCCGCCATTGCCTTCATTTGACATAAACCTTGTTTTTGAAGTTTCTTTTAAAACGGAGCTACCATAACCTTAAAAAATTAAAGTCCCAAAAAAATTTTTCTGTAATTTTACTTCATACGCGCCGAGATTCAAATTTTTTTCCAACCTTGCGGTGAAGAGTGAAGGCTTTTGTTCTACACAAGATATGTATGTGTAAAGAATGAACAAGACAACTGTCTATAAGGACAAGTGTGAGGTCTAAGGGGTCACATATTATGTAAATCCGAAAGCAAAGACTCGATATTTTATTTTTGTCAGAAGATATTTCAACTCTGAAAGGCTTTCTACGCACAAATACCATGGGTTACGGCCCAATTTTGGGATCAGACGCTGTTAAATTATTAGTTTTTTCCCAACAACTTTTCACTGAAACAAAAATTTTAACTTCCGCTTTCGGATTATTGATATCGACGTCAACACGCGTTTTTGATACCTCTCCCGACATTTTTGACAACTAACACAGTTTATGTCCAAGTGTAAACGCCTTTATTTTTTTGTATATGGGAAAATCAAAAAAACCATGATATAAAAAAATAAAGGTATTTTCACTTTGACATAAACTGTGTTAGTTGTCATTTGCCAGTTGATCACAGAGCGCTGCCACCTCAACAAATAATTTTTTGCTAATTTTTTTTTTTTTAATTTTGGGGATTTTTTATATAGGAAAAAAACATGGGCGCATAATCATAGTCCTGAGTTAGTGTACACTTTAGTAAGAGTAATATTAAAAAATTGAAGTGCACTTCTTTTTTAAGTATATCATAGTCAGTTTAGCGCCATGCTCTACCGAGTAGCAATGGTAACGCAGTTCTATATAAAAATGGTAATGCAGTGCGCCACAGTAGCCTAGCGGTTAAGACGTAGCGGTAGGTTCGAGTTCGACTCTTGGCAATTTCTTTGATTTTTTATTTTTATTTTTTATTTAATTTATGTTTTTAAATAATTAATTTTTAATAAATAGCTGTAAAACATGTGTTTGGACGTTGGAGAAACAAAAAAATTGCGAATATGCATGTTAAATAGGATAAAATAAGGTAGAATAAAAAAATAATAAAAAATAAAATGAAATGAGATGAAATGAAATATTACAAAAATAAATTAAATTAAATAATACAAAATGAGCCATAAATGAATTCCATGAGTCATAAATGACTTTTCCTTGAGTAATGAATGACTCTTCCATGGCTAGTAAATGAAAGTCATAAATGACTCTTTCATGAGTCATAAATGACTCTTTCATAATCATAAATGACTCTTTATCAGTCATAAATGACTCTTTTATGAGTCATAAATGACTCTTTCATGAGTCATAAAGGACTCTTTCATGAGTCATAAAGGACTCTTTCATGAGTCATAATTGACTCTTTCATGAGTCATAAATGACTCTTTCATGAGTCATAAAATACTCTTTCATGAGTCATAATTGACTCTTTTATGAGTCATAAATGACTCCTTCATGAGTCATAAATGACATTTCCGTTAGTCATATACCACTTTTATAGGCATCTGTGGCTCTTGTTTGAGCCAAATAGGACTCCTAGGAGTTTATGTTTATGATGAATAAGCGCGTACTGCATGAGCAAAAAAAATATTCGGCGGAGTCGTTTTCTTTCTATTTCCTTGTAGCAGTTGTTGATATTTAAAAAAAAATGGCACAGTATGAAAAATAAAAGTATTTTTTTTTTAAGTAAGATTATTATTTATTATTTATAACAAATTTTAGCAAAATGTAAAGAACAAAAGGCTATATATGAGAGATTTTTTTCAACCTCAGTATATTAAGCAGCGGCTTTAGTGACAGCTATTCGCCGCTCTAACTTTAGCAATGGCTCTAACTGAAAAAGTCGACTTTAACTCGACTATGAATAAGATGAAGTATACTTTTCTTTAAAGTGTGCTCTAATTTTATTTAACGCATACTTTAAGTTGACTATGATTATGCGCCATGGTTTGTAAAGTAAAAATACTTACAAAATAGGATCCATAAAGCTGCTTTAAAATTTGTAAATGGTTCAAAAAATATCGCTGCTTCAAAAATGCGTATTAGAAACCATATTTACCTAAAAATAACGTTTAAAAAACCTTTCCGTCGTACCGTTTTCGAAAAGCCGGTTAATGCTAATTGCGATTAATTTGACTAACTAAAAAAAATACGTCAATTAAATCCCAGTTAGCGTTAAGCGTAGATTGTGAAATCCGCCCTATGGATATATTCTTACACCTGTAAACAAAAAAAGTTCGGATATAACTTACCATCAGCAAAAGCACCAAATAACCACACTTAAAATACATTTTTTAGTATTTATGTTGTCATTTTTTTAAATTTTTTTTGGATGCATTTTCATTTTTCTTTTCATTATATTTCCTATTCAAAAATTAGTGAAAATCCCGAGCCTTGAGATGTCTGCCTGAAGTTTTTGCCATGGGATGAAGTCTAGAAATAATTGAAATTACTTAAGCGTGGGACAAACAAGAGAAAGCAAATTAATAGGAAAATAAGAGTTTCCGAACCTTGAGGTGTCTGGCTGAAGTTTTTGCCATGGGATGTTGTCTAGAAATGCTTGATTCTACTTAAGGATAGCATTTTACGACACATGTGTGAAGATCTGCTATTTAAAAGTAGCCACAGTTTGTCAAACCCCTCTTAAACATGTGAAAGCGCAGTGAAAAGTAGTGAAATTTCCCGAGTTTTGAGGTGTCTGGCTGAAGTATTTGCCATGGGACGAAGTCTAAAAATGCCTGATACTACTTGAGGGTAGTATTCTACAAAAAATGAGAAAATGGGTAGTTAAAAGCAGCCAAAGTGGCCCAAATGTGTGAAATTGGTAAAACAGGCTGGAGCTTTGTCACTGGTACGGGTCTAACAACACTTGATACTGACGCGGCGTAGTAATATACGTCAAATATGTGAAAATCATCCATTATAAAATAAGGGAAGTTAGGGTCATTTTTTGGCGACTTTGACCCCCGATTCCTAGGCCCTTGTCATAGGTACAGCTTTGAAATTTTCCCATTCTTTCTGGATTCGGGGAGGACTATCGATCGGTATTGGTTTCATCCATTATAAAATAAATTACGCTTTTAGGCTCTGGGATCTCGCTCTAAACCTTGAAATTTTGCTGCTTCTAAATATGCAGCTCATCTATGTATGTATGAAAATAAATAAATGCGTTATTAATATCTGTGCAAAAATGCAAAAACTAGATGTGCTTTTACTTACCTTCGCTTCATTTTAGAAAAATATTTTTCTAGATACACACTACATTGTGAAATTTAATAAATTATTTCAATAAACTTCAAAATTTTTTCCGTTTGAAGTTTAAATCGGTTCTTTTTTGGTATGAAAATATGGTAGCTCATTTTCAAAAGGAAACGTCACTAACACGGTTTATGTCAAATGAGGGCTATGGCGACCAAGGAGAAGAAGTAGAACTACCTCCATATTCTCCTACCATGAATAAAACTAAAAAAAGTTTTTTGTTTGGCTCAGTCTAATGTACATACGTCGCTACTTGCAAACATCCTATATATTATGCTAATGCAAACCCATCAAACATCGAGCACCAAAAACTCAAACGTTTGGAAAACATCTATTCTCAACTTTTTCTCAAATGTTATTTATATAACAGGATTATTTTTTGAACTATATTAAATAAAAAAGTATTTAGTAAAACTTAACTGCATCAATGGAAACTCGCTTTTTATTAAAATGGGTATTTGTTTTGCATGATTGGCATCTCTGAATAAATATTTCAATGAGAGCATGTGGATTCCATTTCGATCCACTCCGCTCAGTTTGAGTAACGTTTGAAAATTCTGCCGTTCTCAATTTGAAAATCAGGGAAAATCCCATATTAAAAATGAGCCTTTTAGGTTGAGAACGCTATCAACGGTTATTTCGCCTCAAATTGAAAACGAACGTTTGAGATTTGAGAAGATGATTGATTCTCAAATGCATCTCAAATTGAGATTAGCTAAAAATGTTTGTTGGGCAATAACAAAGGCCAGTAGCCACAAATACTAGTACATAACGAGGTATTAGTTATACAAACAAATTTACCAGTTTATTACCGGTGTGGAAACCAGCGCAAACCAATAACACCACTACATTGAAAAATTTTGCAAGTGCTAATGTTGAGTTTGTGAACTTTTTATCATGAGCTACACGTCAATGTATTACTTGAAAACCTATGAGCGCCAGCAACATATTTAGTTCGTATCATTGTATACTCTATATAGTAGCGCAACTCGCAAAAAACTCACTAATCCACACGCACAGCATATTCCCCATAAGCACAGAAAAATATTTTCTCAAACGTTTGGTAAATAAAAAAAAAAAAAAAAAAACTAATGGCGGCGAAATACCAACAGGTTATCATAACCTCTAACGAGATTTTTAGCCGAGCTTCTCTTTCCAACTTGTGGTGTGTTGCTTTTGAGTTTTTCCTACAAGTTGGCGGGACCTACAGTTTTTTTACCGACTCCGAACGGCACTTGCAAAGCAAATGAATTTTTTGCTGAGAAGCTTCTCATGGCAGAAATACACCCGGAGAGTTTGCCAAACTACTGCCGAGGGGCGACCCCGTTTAGAAAAATTCTAATTTTTGATGTTACTTTTGTCGGGCATCGAACCGCCACGACTTGGTGTAGAAGGCCGAACACTTAACCGCTACACCACGGCGGCCGCCGACAAAATGTATTTTAGGGAATGGTAAAGGGGTCGTATGTATAAAAACTGTGAAGTTAGAAACTGCCGGACATTTATTGTATAATGTTTATATTTAATTATACCTCAAGTTAAAACCCATTTAGCACAATAGTTGATCTGATACTGGTAGTTTATCACTAAATCGAAAATAAATTGATTTATTAATTGATATTAAGTTTTCAAAAAGTGAGAATTGACGTTGAAGGTGTCATCTCAAATGCGTCTAAGATTGATATCAAACCAAATGGCTTATTGGGCTTCATACTATTCCTTCATTCCATTTCTTTTGGAGTCACTCAGCCAGTGCCTTCCACTCAAATTCGTAAGAAGAAGAAAAGAAGTTACCAAACTATAGTAGGGATAAACAATGGTTCGTATTCTAGTTTGAATGAGATTGGTGCATTCAAAGCGCAAGCTCGGCATAAAATCAAACAGTCAATTTTGGCATAACATTTTGACCTCTTTGTGTAGTAAAAACTATCATTTACATGAATAAGTTTATGTATTAATAAAACCCTAAATAAAAAGCAAAGTTTCCTGTGACAACTTAAATACACATTCTACGCTCGAGCCACCTACCCCAAATACATATAAAAACAGTTTGTAAAACAGCTTGTGAGGCAATAATAAAGTGCTACTACGATCATGTACTCAAGCTCAAAGATTTATGTTTTACTAAGCCAAAAATCGAATTTATTGCGCCGTGTTTGATAGTACGCAAACAAGATAGTTGTCGTATTAATGGAAACTGACTCGCATAACTGATATACTGTGGTTTGTATAATTATATTAACTAAATGCACTAAAATGTACCGTAAATTACCTTTGAAGGCACTGTTTCTTAAAAGAAAAAAATTTCGTTGACATCGTAGTACATATTTTCAAGTGTGTGTAGGTAGGTGCGTGTGTACCTGAATATATGCGCATGTGTGCATTGTAACACACATATCCCCCATAGAAAAATAGACTGTCCATCTAGTAATTTTCGAGCCATTACTAGTTATCCGCATTCCTTGAAGGTGTTTAAGAATTAGGTTAGGTTCAAGTGGCTGCCGCAGAGGCACACTTAGGCCAGTTTTGAAAGACCACCAACACAAGGAAAGTCAGTCCCGGGACCCAGCCATTTGGAAAATCCCTGAGTTGTTGGGATTTTCCACATAGCAGAATCCCGGGACTGACACTCCTAAACCGACACCGTTACTCCTCCTCGAACCACTTAGATGACTTTATGAAGCCCATCAAGTCCTTTATGTCCAGTTCCGCGATCTGGCTTAGGCTATCTAGGAACGGAACTCTCAAAAAGCGCGTTCTCGCGCCGCTTAAAGCCGGACAGTTGCAGATGAGGTGCTCCACTGTTTCCTCCTCCTCATCATCTTTGCAACTCCTGCAGATTTCCCTCCTAGTTAGGGCATAAATGCGTCTAGACCTTTTAAGATCCCATTTTGGCCAGGTTTGTTTCGATATCCAACACCCTGGGGATTGCAGCCATCTTTCGTTGGCTTGACGGAGTGTGTGCTCCTTCAGCATTAGTTTGCATGTGGCAAACGGCATACCTAAGCACTCTTTATCCTTGCCCTGCCTGGCAAGCTCGTCTGCCTTACAGTTTCCCTCAATGTCCCTATGTCCCGGGACCCATATGAGGTTTACGCGGTTCTGTTGGGCCATCTTCTGAAGAGATCGACGACAGCTGAGCGTCAGTTCAGAGTTGAACGTGTATGAGCCAAGGGATTTGATTGCCGCTTGGCTATCGCTGAAAATAGCGATATCTTCTCCGATAACACGTTTGCTTAACCAGGCCGCGGCGTCCAGGATTGCCGAGACTTCCGCCTGGAAGACGCTACAATGATCAGGTAGTCTGAAGGAGAGCTCAAGGTCCAAATCCCTTGAATAAACCCCTCCTCCAACTCTGCCGTCCAACTTCGAGCCGTCGGTGTATATGGAAGTGCCACCATTTGTTTCGGGACACCAATCCGTCCTCTCCCAGTCTTCTCTGCTGGGAATGTTTATTTTGAAACAGCTATCCCCGACTGTAGTGGTCGCACAACGATCTGTGCTTAGAGGGAGAAAGCTGTAAGATTCCAGAATACTGGAGTGTCCAATAGTACCCGTACCCCAACTGGAGGTTTCTCTTAGGCGCAGAGCTGATGCCGCCGCTGACCGAAACCCTTCCAGATCAAGTGGCAAAATGCCCAGAATGACCTGGAGGGCTTCATTGGGCGTTGTCCTTAGCGCACCGCTTATAAAGATCATATTGGATCTATGGACTTTCCGCAAAAGATTCAGGTATTTTGCCTTGCTCAGCGCCGGCCACCATACGACGACTCCATACAGCATGATTGGGCGAATGATGGCCGTGTAGATCCAACTGCATACTCTAGGGCTGAGCCCCCATTTTTTGCCAATGGCTCTTTTGCATGTGTAAAGAGCGATGCAAGCTTTCTTCTGGCGCTGAATAACATTCTCCTTCCAATTCAATTTCCTGTCCAGAACTATGCCTAGAAACTTGGCCTTATCCGACAAGCCCAGGCGCGTGCCAGCTAGTTCTGGTAGGCTTAGTGGCGGTATTTTGTACCGGTTGGTGAAGAGGACAAGTTCCACATTCCCCGGGTTGATACTAAGTCCGCAGCGAGAGGACCACCTCGAAACCTCTCGCAGTGCTACTTGCATCAGGTCACACAGAGTTTGTGGGAACTTGCCTCTGAATGCAATAGCTAAATCGTCTGCGTATGCCACTATCGTTGAGAGGTAGTCGCTTAGTATCCTCTCAAAGGTTTTGAGTACAAAGGACGAGAGACTGATCGGTCTGTAATCTTTTGGCTCGTAGTGGGATGCCTTCCCACCCTTAGGGATAAACACTACCGTGGCGCTTCTCCAGGAGCCCGGAATGTGGTTGAGAGCCAGGCAGGCTGTGAAGAGAAATACCAGCCATTTAGCTGATGTCTCCAACGTGTTTATAAGTTGCGCGGGGATAATCCCGTCCGGCCCGGCAGCCTTATACGGTTCAAAGCTCTTAACTGCCCACCTTACCTTTTCCTCAGTGATGGGTATATTTACTGCCAGGTTTGTTGCAGATGCTAGTGGTGCGTCATGCAGATTCCCCGGAAAATGTGTATTCAAGAGCAGCTCAAGGGTTTCCTCTTCCGTGCTGGTCCAGGATCCGTCAGGTTTTCGCAAATAGCTGATGGCTGTTTGACTTTTCTAGAGGACTCGTCTAAGTCTCGCTGTGTCGTCGACCTTTTCGACGTCAGTGCAGAAATTTCTCCACGAGGTTCTCTTCGCCTGTCTCAGAGCTTTTTTGTAGGCCCTTAGTTTAGCTTTATATTCGTGCCAATGAGGCTCAGAGCCGAGTCTCTTGGCCTTGTTAAATTGTTTTCGGCATGATTTGCGGAGCGAGTCCAAATCGTAGGACCACCAATGTGGCCTGTGTTTACCGCGTGGTTTTGGCACTGGACAAGCCTGTCCTAGAGCATTTGAGAGCGCCGATGTAAATGTAGTAACAGGATCCTCCAGCTCCTCTACTGATGAGGGGGCTTGTGAGGGCAGTACTGGCAGGTCTCTGTCTAATATTTCATTGTGTAACTGCCAATTAGTGTTACGTGGGTTGCGCTTCATGATTGGTTGTTCTACAATAAAGTCTAGAACCATTTCTATGTAACGGTGGTCGGAGAATGAATGTTCTTCCAGAACCCGCCATTTTCTGACCCACTCATAAGCGCCTTCACTACAGATAGTGAGGTCTATGACCTCCCTGCGGGTCTTAGTGATAAAAGTAGGCTCATTACCCACGTTGCAAATTACCAGCTTAGTTGTTAAGAGGTAATCAAACAGAGACTCGCCCCTGGCATTGATATAGGAGCTCCCCCATTGCACATGGTGAGCATTAGCGTCCGCTCCAATAAAAAGATTACCCGTGCAGAAATTTGACACCAGGTCTTTCACCTCCGTTTGTGGTGGGGGTTCTTCCGCGAAGTAGGGCATATAGACCGACGCCACCGTCAGGCGGGTGCTATCGACCGTTAGACTGATAGCGGTAATATCACCATTGGTGTAGTTAGGTAGGAGAAAGGAGTTCAACTCAGACTTGACCAAAATACACGTTCTGACTTTGCTCTCCTCGCTGGCTCGAATGAGCTTGAAGCCCTGAGTCCCCAATCCGCAGATTCTCGAGCTTTTGACCCAGGGTTCTTGGATGAGGACCACATCCACGTCGCCTTTAGAAAGACGACTACTTAAAGCAGCCGAAGCCACTTTAGATTTGTGCAGATTAATCTGAAGCACCACCAACATGAGAGCGCACACACTTCCCTGCCGTCCCCATATCGTCGAGATTTGCCCCATCCCGGAGGTTGCCTATCAACGACGAGTTGTTCCGATTAACTGCCCGATATGGCGTTGCCGGAGTCCTGCTGCCTGTAGCGTTAGATGTTAATCGCTCAGCGTTGGCTGCTACCACCGTGACGTCGAGGACTTCCTCGTCCTGTAGGCTGTCCTCCATCTCCGAGTTGTTCACAGCACTATCGCCAAGGGACGTGGCGGATAACATGCTTTCTGCATCGGAATCCTCCGCTTCCTCTTCTGGTAATTCGTTTTCCGGTTCCCCCGGAGCAGCCGAGAAGGCAGCGCGCTGAGCATCACCACGATATCGTGGATAACGATCTGGCCTACGCTGTAATGTACTAGGCCATTGCACCTTTTGAGGGGCTCGATTGACTCTTTATTCATGGTGAACACCACCTGTCTGTCGGGCCCTACCGCATCCCCGACCAGATTGACACTCCAGTCATGCGTTGGGAGAGACGGATTCATTAGCCGTAGCATCCCGAGAATTCTCTCGGGTTCGTCAGGGATGGCCGGAATCCACGCACTTGCCCTGGGACGAGCTGGAATGTCCTTACAGTCGACGACCTCTATATTTGCGCCCTTGTAGACTTCACCCAGTTTAGCAGCTGCTGCCTTGTACAGTGCTACGGTTTTTGCATCCTCGCATGCGAGTAATTTAATCTGACCCTGGTGCCAACCCGCATCCGTTACTCGCGCCGAACTACCCGGAAACTCCGGAGCAACATTGAGAAGAATGTTGCCGAGTTCATTTCGCACTTAACGCCACCGGTCCTTGGGGATGGCCAGACGGTCATTGCCTCGGTCAAGGACGCCTATAAGGATCCTGTCCCCGGTATCACAGCTTTCGCTAGCTCTACCGATTTACTGGAATTCGGCGACAGCGATTCCTGCGGTGCCCCTTCATACCTCTTCAGGATCTTTGCAGCCAATCTTTTCTCGTGGTATGTGAAGCGGCGGGGAGATGTCTCCCGGGAGTGCGGACCCGTAGTTGCCATCGCGGTCGCTCTTGATACTAAAACTTATACCAGGGGTGTCCAGCCCTCTCAACTTACTGGGCCATACAACAAACCAAGGGTATTCCAAGATAAATATTCTAATGATTTTTTGTATTTTTCTTGCGAAGCTGGTTTGTTTTTTCAGGTCACAGAAGGGCCACGTGATGTTGTTGTAGGGCCACAGCGGGCCAAAAGAGGCCTTAGGTGGACGTGCCTGACTTACACTCTAACATTTTTGAGCTAAATTTACAATTAACAACAATTTACAACAAACCTCTATCAGCTATTTCTCAAACCTTTGAAAAACTGTATAGGTAGTTCTCAAGTTGATATCTTATGCTATGGATACATACATACACGGAGATTATTCCGCATAAATTCTCTTTTATCAGATCCAAATTTTACCCTGATACACTCAACATCGAAGATTAACAACATTGAGGATTGCTTTTTAGGTTATAATTCCACCATATCGAGCCGTGTGCGCAAAAGAGACGTATGAGCCACGATTTTCGATTTCGGTTTTTTTATAAAAATCGATAATTTATTATTACACGCATCATCTCTCAAATTTCATACCCATAAAAAGTACCGTTACGAGTTTAGAGCAAAGGCAATTTGCCATAAGTGCCATGCGTTCGATTTAGTGAGCTAGCAGTGGCTCATACGTCTTTTTTCTCTTTTGATATTAATGTAATAGAGCGAGATACCAGATTTATAATTTATGAAACCATTACTCCTGGATAGTCCTCCCCGATTATAGAAAGAATGTGGAAATTTCAAAGCTGTACCTATGACAGGGGCCTAAGTACCAGGGATCAAAGTCGCCAAAACATTACCCTAACTTCACTTACTTTATAATGGAAGATTTTCACATATTTGTCGTAGAATACCACCTTGGGTTAGTATCTAGTGTTGTAAAACCCAGTATCAGTGACAGGACTCCAGCCTGACAACCCAAGCTCGCGGATTTCCCTATGAAAACTAGCTCGGAGTTAACAATTTAACGGATTTGGCCAACTTTTGCTGTTTTTAAATACCCGATTTTTCTCCATTTTTTGTAGAACACTACCCTCAAGTAGTATCAAGCATTTTTAGACTTCGTTCCATGGCAAAACCTCCAGCGAGACACCTCCAAGCTGGGGACTTTTTAATTATTCTCGCTGCGCTTTCATATGTTTAAGCGGGTTTGTGCATCTTGTGGGTTTTTAGTGGTGGCTCTTTACACATGTGTCGTAGAGCACTACTCTTAGGTACTGTTAGCTATTTTCACACTCATGACCAAAACTTAAGCCAGACACCTCAAAGTTTGGGAATTTTCTTAATTCTTACTGCAATTGCACTTGTTTAAGCCGCTTGTCCCAACTTTGGCTGTTTTTAAATAGCGGATCCTTATACTTGTGTATATCAGGAATTTTTAGACTTCGTCCTATGACAAAAACTTCAGCCATACACATCAAAGCTGGGGACTTTTCTTCGTTCTTACTGCGATTTCACTTGTTTAAGCAGAGTTTGTCCAACTTTGTCTGTTTTTAAATGGCAGATTTTTTATGAAAACCCATTAATTTAACTTGAAACACTTAATTTTACAGAATAGAGCAGAAAACAAACATTTGTTTGATTTTGTGCAGGCAAAAAAGACGTATGTACCAAATTTTACCCTTATGCTACGAATATCAAAATAATATTTATTGCATTATATAAAAAGCACTAAATAAAGTTACTTACTAAGTTTCATGACAATATACAAACTAGATGCAAAGAAATTAAAAAAAAACCGTCGCCTGAACAATTTACTTTTTGGCTCATACGTCTTTTTTGCGCACACAACTCGATATCTTTACCATCTCTGCAGCGAAACCTCAAACTAGTCAGAAAAATACTAGTATACAACTATAGTTTTCTGGCTGAATTCATGCTAGTCAGGAAATATCCATTTCATACTAGTATACAACTAGAATTTTCTGGCTGAATTCATACTAGTCAGCAAATATCCATTTCATACTAGTATACAACTACATTTTTCTGGATGAAATCATACCAGTTAAAAAATACCAAATTTATTCGTTTCGTTTGCTTCTTTTTTCTCTTATAATTCACAGATGCTTTTTCGTGATATGGTAAATACAAATAGTCCCTGCTTTCTTAAGAATAAACATGTTGGCTAGTATGGGATTAGTATATCATACTAGTCCAGGTTGAAACAACTAGTATAATTCTAGTATATCATGACTAGTAGATGACTGGTGTGTTCTGGTTGAAATCTGACAATTGCCATTTCGTAGGGCATCAACACGTAAAAAATACCAGTTGCTTCTATAGAAAAAGACAAAACACTGACTAGTTGGGCCGGTTGTAAAGTAGTTTTCAACTACAGTGCACTCGCGATAATATGAACTAATTAAAACCAGACCAGTTCATATTTGCAAGATTGTTCATATTTACGAAAGTCTATAAAATTGAGGGAAAATCCATTTAACTAGTTTTACGGCACCCAATTCTCACTAAAAACAATAAAAGAAACGTCTTTAGTTCATTTCTTTTATGACACAAAGAAAAAAACGTAAAATACAAATAAGAAGAGTTAAATTAAAACATAAGAAGCAGGGGCGCGCCAGGGGGTGGTTTTGGAGGTTTAAACCACCCCTGAGATATAAAACTGTATATGTGAAAACTAGTTTTATTGACATGTTTGCAAAAATTTCGATTGTATGAAAATAGAAATACGTCAATTCCATAACAGGGGCCTAAGCTTTTAGGCCGTTTGCATAAGAGGGTGTCACACGTTACATCCATATTGACGCAATCCATGGCTGTTACATCCATACACCTAAGATACAGGGTCATAAGTGTGCAAAGGTACGAAAAACCGGTTTTGACCCCTAACTCAAGATTTTGAGGGTGTCCGGCAAATTTCTTGTACGCAGTTCTTTTTATCTCATTGAGATCTAACAGAAAATGCTATCTCGTCCTAGGTATTTTTTTTCGTCGCTCAAAGATTTTTCCATAATCGAAACCGATTTTTTCTTTTGTTAAGAAATTTGTATGAAAGCGTTGCTATGTCAGTTCTCACAACAAAAAAACTGGGCGATTTTTTTTGACATTTATTCAGGCTGGCCAGATCAAAAAATATACAAAAAGCGGTCACCCTGCCATGTTTTTCGTCGGAGAGAGCGATGAAAATAGAAACATTTCTATCGTCGCCCAAATGTCGTCGGGCGTATTTTTGCTTGGCGTTTGATTGTGCTCAAATTAATAAAATTACATGGTTCTATTTTGACAACACAGAGCCAAGAATGCCTAATAAAATTAATAAGATTGTCTTCATGATCAGTTTTTGGGCAAAGGGGTAGTAGCAACGGTGGAAACGACGAAAAAACTATAGGGAAATCTTTTTGGTTTTAAGAAGAAATTCTTATTAAAAAAACTATACATTTAGTACAAAGGTGTAGTTAGACGCTGGCAATTATTAGTATACGATGGCCGGATGGTTAGCAGCTGGGTTTAGCATTCGAAAATTGTAAGTTCGATTCTCTCTCTTTATTTCCTAATTAGAAATGTTAAAAAGAAATCTTCTCAATTATATTTATGTGATTTTCCTTTGAAACATTAACAACTATACATATATCAGTCATTAGACGCTAGTAATCATAAGTGAGCGATGGCCTGATGGTTAACAGCTGGCTTTATAATTCCGAAATTTGTAAGTTCGATTCTCGGTGAGGGCAATATCATTTTATTTTTCATTTAAAATATTAAAAAGAAAATCTTCTTAATAACATTAAAAAGACTGTTTCTACAATAATAAGAAGCACATTTTCTTGAAGAAAAACTATACAGATATCTTATCATTTTTGTTCTATTTTATTAGGTACCTTTGGCTCTGTGTGTATTGCGTTTTTACGCGACGATTTTCATTGTGAGCCGGCCTTTACTTTCTGGTCAAGGTACTCACTTACTTAAAATAGCCTTTAACCGCCTAGGCGATTTTGGCCGTCCAACATGTTACGCCAGTCGGTTCTTTGTTCAGCCAACTGGCGCCAATTAGAGACACCGCGTGCTCGCAGGTCTGCCTCTACTTGGTCCTGCCATCGAAGTGGTGGTCTCTCTCTTCCTCTACTTCCCCCGGCGGGTGCCGATAAAAATACCTTCTGGGCCGGAGCGTCTTCGTTCATTCGCACCACGTGTCCTAGCCAGCGGAGCCGTTGGGTTTTAATTCGCTGAACTATGTCCACGTCTGCGTAAAGCTCATACAGCTCATCATTATATCTTCTTCGGTACTCGCCGTCGCCAACTTTTAAGGGTCCATAAATATTTCGAAGAATTTTTCTCTCGAATACTCCCAAAGCCGCCTCATCAGATGTTGTCAGTGTCCATGCTTCTGCACCATATAGCAGGACGGGTACGATAAGGGACTTATAGAGTGTTGTTTTTGTTCGTCGAGAGAGGACTTTACTTCTAAATTGCCTACTCAGCCCAAAGTAGCATTTGTTTGCAAGAGTTTTCCTTCTATGGATTTCCAGGCTTACATTGTTGTTGGTATTAATGCTGCTTCCCAGGTATACAAAGTCCCTTACTATCTCAAAATTATGGCGGCCAACAGTGGCGTAGTTGCCAAGGCGCGAATGCGCTGACTCTTTGCTTGATGCCAGGTACTTCGTTTTACCTTCGTTTACCATCAACCCCATTTTTTCCGCTTCCTTTTCTAATTTGGAGTACGCAGAAGTTACGGCGCGGTTATTGAGGCCAATAATGTCGATGTCGTCGGCATACGCCAACAGTTGTACGCTCTTGTAATATATTTATATTTTCTCCAGCATCAAATTAAAGAAATCGCACAATAGGGGGTCGCCCTGCCTGAAACCTCGTTTAGTTTCGAACGGCTTGGAGAGGTCCTTCCTGATTCTGAGCTGGTGGTGTTGTTCAGCGTCATTTTGCACAGCCGTATTAGTTTTGGGAAACCAAAATCAGACATAGCGGCATATAGGCAACTACTTTTCATGCTGTCGAAGGCGGCTTTAAAATCAACCAAGAGATGGTGTGTGTCGATCCTTTTCTCACGTGTTTTTTCCAAGATTTAGCGTATTGTAAAAATCTGGTCGATGGTAGATTTATAAGGTCCAATCAGTCGGTTTACGTCAGGCTTCAGTCTTTCGCACAATACGCTGTTATGTAGCTGGTAGTTTGTTTGGTGAGGAGTGGTGGCAAGCAGGTATGCTTGCATCCCAGGCTAGCTCGTCAGCGTGGGGTGGGGTACTTTCCACCACCCTCACCTACAGCCACATGAACAAAAAGGGTTCATACCTGCATATATCGAAAAGTTAAAAGTAAAAGTAGAAAAAGGGCCTAGGCAAGAAAAGTCAAATAAGAGAGAAATCGCAAAAGAAAAGATCATGCCAATAAAGGAGAGGCCTGTCCTGTCAGGTGGAGTCTTCCCACCCGCTTCCGTGCAACTTGCACGAAACCATGGGCACTGTGCTGACTCCTGATAACTTACAGTGCCCCCAAACCTGACTCAAGTCTATCTGTCAGTCACTTAGTCATTTTCCGTAATACTCACCTTCACATATCCGTGCACGCGCAAGCGCAGCACCCACACCAAAATCGCGTCTCTTAGCCCTGCATCTTAGCAAACAAGACACCTTATTTCAACCATTCATTAAATTTAATGTAATTATTAGTATATATCTATATATCTATCCCTAGTCTATTTTATCCTAAACTTCAAATTTCACTCGAATTCTAACTTTCTTCTTATATATAGGTACTTAGGTGTAGGTGTATCTAGCTGTGTTTCTAATCTTATAGTCTAGCAGAAAAGGGTAAAAAAAATTCAAAGCAAAATTACAAATAAAAAAAAACTTATTCTCAAACTTAGAATAAATGATCCTAAACTAATCTCATTACGCATGTAATTCAAAAAAAAATGTAACAAAAGTTCGGAAAGAAAAAAATTTTAAGAAAGGTCAAAATTCTACGACGCTCTAATGATGTTCTTGTGATCAGCTGTTCGGTGTCCCACTGACCCAGTTTTAATTTTTGAGTTCAACGACCCAGATATCAAAAAATGTGTATTTATGTATGCAAAAAACAATTAGCATCAACCAAGCTGAGAGAGTTTGTGATTTTGTGCGTGTGATTAAGTGTTTTTAGGATCGTTATGTATGTACATATATTTCTTCGTTTTTCTTTTTGTCACTAATCCCTTTTATTTACCTTGGGAGTAGGGTGGGATTATTTACTCATTATATGTACATACACCATGGCATATATACGTATTATGCATTACTCACCAAGTCACTGCTCCAATGGCGCCACTGTAGAGCACCTGTGCTGTAAAATTCGGAAACAGAGAAAACGTCATATATGCTCACCCACCTATGCTCGATCATGCGCACAATGATCGCTCTCTAGTTATTGCTCAGCCAGATCACTCGCTTGTGATATTGGCTTTCGAGCTGCAGTTTAGTGTACTACACCACCTCGGATGCGCACGTCAGGCAAACCCCCTTAAAAAAGGAATCCCAATCGAGACAAAAAAAAAATCAAACAAAAAGTTTAAATCTCCAATATCTGGGAGATAAATTCCGGATTCAGATATTGGTGGAGACGGCCGACCAAGGAAAAAGGTTGGCCAAGGTGGCACCAAGTTGTAACAAAAATCAAAATTTTTAGGTAAGAGTTACCAAAAAAAAAAACGTGGGTGGTGTTGCGTTTGTGCGGTACAAAAACAAGAAAACCCAAAAAGTGTAGGAGTTATAAATGAGATAAAGAAAAGTTGAAGAAAAACGGCAAAACCTGACGAAGAATTGGTAAAAAGTGCAAAAATGAAATGAAAAGTTTCTTAAGTAGGAAGAAATGAAATGAACAAAATGGGTAGCTCAAAAAAATGGATAAAAGAAAAATGGAAACTGAAAAATGAAGAAAAGTCGGTGCTTAAGTAAAAAAAATCACAATTTTTAAAACCGAATTCTTTGCAACCCCAAAATGCCCCTTATGGCCTAATGCCCCTTGAAGCAACTATGTTTTACCCTCCTATTCAAAAAAAATCCACAGTAACAAAAAAATATCAAAAATTGCAGAAAAATATAAATGAAACTTATGTAAATATAAAGCCACTCCTTGCGTATCGATCCTAGTGTATGTGGTGAATGTGTTGTCGTGGGGTTATGTTGACTATGTTGGTGATGTTTTTGCTGCTGGTGTATTTCAGTTGTAGTTTTTGCTAGCGTCCGTGCCGCCCAATCTGGCCCGTATCTGATGGGGCTTCCTTCGACCAGATTTGATTTGTGTTTGTTGTTGTACTGTTAAGTATCGTGACGGTTTTCAGTGTCTCTATGTTGTTTTTGTGGTGTATGACTGACTGATGTATCTCTATGTTGTGTCTCTATGCTGTAGTTGTAATGTGTAGCTTATTGTTGTTTTGTGGAATTCAATGTTTTGGGGGCCATTTCCCAGGCGTTCAGCGGCGAGAATCCTGTGCCCTGGTGGGTACTCCCGGTGACAATGCGACCTGGATCCAACAACAAGCACACAAAAGATTTCAGAAAAAAATGTAAGTGTATAGGGTAGGGTTCATTAAGAGGGAAGGGAAAAAGGTTAAGCTCATTTAAACATATATATATTATTTAAACATATATATATATATCTATATGATCTTTTGTTTGCTCAGCCGTAGGTGCATTTGCACAGAACTATCTGTATACAGATACACCTACGTGGATGCAATTTCACTTTTTGGCTTGCCAGGGGGATTGGCCATGAAATCAAACCAATCTCGCCATAGAGCATGCCAGGGTATGTATGGTGAGGATAGGAAAGACTTACCGGGATTTTTCCAATTTGTGAGTGTGGATTAAGGTGTTTGTGTCTGCGTTCCTTCGCTGGTCTCCAATATAAACGACTTTTTTGCTGAATTTCGGACTTTGCAACCGGTTTAAAGTTTCCCGCACTTCACTAAAAACTTTACTTTTGCTAATGCTTTCGCTTAGCTACAATCACTTCAGGACACAGTTTAACGTAACTTTGGCCCGTTGACTACCTCGGCACCCCTTTATAGCTTTTGCCGTGGAAGGGAAAGTTACCTATTTGGGAAACATCTTACACAGGCATACAATCAATAGATATATTCGTTTTTACCGCATTCACACCTATACACTCATACACTCCCACAACAAGCAAATATGGTCCTTTCTTTCTAACATAGGTATAATGTTGCTAGGCGTTCAGCAACATTGCCTCTGTTACAGTGTCTGTTGTTAACAGCAATCATCAATGCTAACTGCATCTGTAACACAAGCAATGTTGATGAAGCCCTGCTGCACTACATCCATGTTAGAAAGTTAGCTAACACTCATTGTGGCACGTTGCCAGTATAGCGAAAGGCTGTCGTTACTCAAAAGGCTGATACCACGATAGTTGGCGCAGTTTGCGGGATCACCCTTCTTATGGATTGGGCAGAGAACACTTAGGTACCAATCTTCAGGCATGCATTCATCCCACCATATTCTGCCCAAGAGCTTGTGCATGCACCTTACCAGCTCTTCGCCGCCGCATTTGAATAGCTCAGCGGGCAGGCCATCAGCACCCGCCGATTTATTGTTTTTTAGCCGTGATATAGCTATTCGCACCTCGTTATAGTCGGGTTGTGGAACTTCGATTCCATCGTCTTCGATTGTGGGGTCGGGTTCGTCCTCTTCTCTGGATTGTTGCTCTGTTCCTCCGTTTAGAAGGCCAGAGAAGTGATCCCTCCATAACCCTAGTACTCTCTGCACATCTGTCACCAGGTCGCCGTTGTCTTTTTTACAGGAGTTTGCCCCGGGGTTAAAACCTTCCGTCATTCGTCGAATTCTTTGATAAAATTTTCGGTCGTTGCTTCTGCTGCATTTCAAGCTCTTCAATTTCACGCTTTTCCGCTTCCCTTTTCTTCGCCCGGAAAAGCCATATCGCTTCCCTCTTCATCTCGCGGTAGTGTTCACACACGCTCCTCGTTGCATTCGCTTTTAACGTTGCCTTATAGGCGTTGTTGATTAATAAGACTGTTTGTATGTTGTTTTTGCTGCTATCTTGAGCTGCTAACTAACTTTATTAAGCTATAACCGAACCTTTATATACGTCAAAATAGATGTTAACCATTACCGAAATCTAATACACTTAAAACATACATATATATTCTTGAGTCGCACCCTTTAAATGCAGACGTAAACAGATTACGTTCACACGGTTAATAACTGCAGACGCAAACACATTCCGTTCACACGGTTAGTATAGCGCAATTGGAATGCAGACGAAATCCAATGCGGATCATGTTCCGTGCACTGCATTTTTACAGGGTGGAACATTTTTAGACTTCGTTAATAGTTAACATCCTCCCCCCGATGAGCGCAGCTCGATTTCCTGCACTGGCCCGTGAGTTAAACGTTCACCGTGAAGTCCAAAATTTCATTAGAATGTCGGGGCGCTGGAGTAGGTCTTTTGGGTTGCTCGGATGGATTGGTATCCGCAGAGATAGGCAATGATTGATGTTTGCGTGTTTTGCACCTCCCTTTGATTATCGTAAAGACCAGTAGACATACAGCTATAAGCAACGCTGCATAACCCACTGTCATATGGTGTGTATTTTGTGTTTCAAGTTGATGTGGTAGTTCCAACAGATGATGGTTTGCCAATGTGGATTGCAGTAATGTCAAATTTTGGGTGTCAGCGATATATTTCACATCGGTCAACTTGTGAAGAAGAGGTTTTATTTGTTCTACCTTGGCTACCTTGGAGATTTCGCCAAGACTCGTGTAGGATGAACTCAGGCTGCTGGCTAATACGTGATGGGCATGAATGGATACAAAATGTGGTTTTAGTATACAGTTTGGTTGAAGTGACAGCAGTCCGGATCCCTTTAAAGTAATCTGTGTAATATCTGGACCACATACTACTGTTGCACGAGATGAAACTGGTGTCGCATATATCCATTTGTTGTCATGATGTAGTGGTATCCACGCAAAACTATTTGGCGTTTTTCGCAGTAGACAACTTGATTGCGTATGATTCCGGAAAAGGGCTTCTTCACATGCGCACATGGCCGATCCGTGGCTGTAATGAATCTGAATTTTGGGACAGATGTAGCTTCCCTGTGTAATGTCCATGCAATATTGAAATTCCAATTCACTCATTGGAAAGAATTGATCACGAGCCGTGTTTATAGCCAGTATCGGGGCACATGGATCTATTTCAACCATTGTCCCATTGGTCAAGTTGGGGATCGGTACGATATTGAACAGGTCGAATCTGTCATGTTCCACCAGGGGCAAAGTTATACTGAATATTACATGCTTTTGTGTTACTCCTCCTTTGACCTTCATGAGCTGGTACAACTTCAGTAAATCGTCTTGCTGCACCGGTAGTTCTAATGATGCTGTCAACTGAAGTTTTATCTTGTTTATTTCTTGTTGTAATTGGATTGGTGTTAGGAGCAGGGGACTTATTTTCCCGTGATGAGAATCGGTTAACACGTCCAATATGGATAACTGAATGCGTTGTAAGTTGGCTGAGATAAGTGTCAGTTGCGTGGGAAGCGATGAAAACGCTTGAAATATTCTATCTTGGTTTATCGCAGCGGCGTCGGCGCGTATTCCATTAATAATTTGGCTGAGTTGTTGATCGATGAAATGGAACTTTTTGTCGACCGCGATCTGATCTTGCTTCACAATATTTATTGTAGAGTCTACAATAGATGTTTGGTTTTTGATGAGATTGAGCAGATGAGACTCGTTCTCGTTTACTTGTGATACTGTATTGGACATTTGTTCAGCATACTGTGAGTCCAATATACCAAACAATGAATATGCAACATTTCCAATCGCATTTATTGCTCCTCTTTTTTGCCGATTGGATCTCATCATCGAGGCATCCAAGTGCAATGCGGCTTCAGTCTGTTCAAAGTGCCTTACCAGAAAGTGACAGATGCTCTTTTGGTTCATTTCCTGACAGGAGGCTTAATGCTTTGGTGCCGTTTGAAAGCGCTGCCAATTCCCCCGAGAACGCTTTCAGGTCGTAGTATATAATGAGGTTCCACTCGGTAGATGATATGGCTGCCCATCCAATCCCCTCAAAATGAATGCCAACTTTTGACCCAAATCTTCTATTTTCAATTTGAATTCCCAAAGCTAGGGGAAGAAGTAACAATGTGATCAGCAGCATTGCGAGTCCATTATGCAAGGCGCAGATGTTGTTCTTCGGTGGAGAATCCTTTTCGTCTGTTTCGGCTGCTTGTGGTTCTCTTTCGTTATTTTCTTCCATGGGTAATGGTGCCAACCGATGAATTGATCTCTTGCACGTACCAGTTGCGGTTTTTACCTCCGCCACCCGCACGATGTTATCTTGTCCCTTAAACACGTTGAGCACTCGTCCTAATGGCCATTGAAGTACTGGTGTGTTGTCTTCTTTAATGATAACCATGTCACCTATTTTGACATTGTTTTGCTTATTCTTCCATTTGTTTTTCAACTGTAGCTCTGATAAGTATTCGGTAGACCATCGCTTCCAAAATTCCTGTTTGAGGTAGGAGACCAATTTCCATCTTGTGAGTAGGCTCATTTTTTGTGTTGTGCTGCTTGCATCTAACTGTGCGTTGATTGGTTCTCCAATGAGGAAGTGACCTGGAGTTAGAGCTGTTAGGTCATTAGGGTCGTCGGACATTGGGCTGATCGGTCTAGAGTTGAGGATTCCCTCTACCTCGATGACTACAGTGTCCAATTCTTCGTAAGTCAGTGATGCCGTAGAGGTGCTTCTGACCAGAAGATGCTTGGCTGATTTTACCGCTGCTTCCCATAATCCGCCGAAATGAGGGCTCCTCGGAGGAATAAAATGAAATGTTATTCCTTTTAAAGCGCATTGATTTATGATTGATTTTTGTGATGAATCAGCATAAACCGCTTGGGTCAATTCAGCTAGCTGATTTCTTGCCCCTACGAAGTTTGTAGCGTTATCACAATATAGATTCTGGCAATGGCCTCTTCGGCTTATGAATCGCTTTAGTGCTCCAATAAATGCCTGGGTCGTCAAATCGCTAACCAGTTCCAGATGCACAGCCTTCATTGCAAAACAACAGAACACAGCTATATTAGCCTTATGTGGTTTCTTTCCTCTTATCTTGAAGTGCACTGCAAAAGGTCCACAGAAGTCAACTCCGGAATTGATAAATGGTCCTGCCGGCGTTACTCTTGTTGACGGAAGGTTTCCCATAACCTGGAACAGGAGCCTTGGTTTCGCCTTGTTGCATCTCATACAATTGGCCACGATTGATCGAGCCATAATCCTTCCCTTCACTGGCCAGAATCTCTGCCTTGTAAATGATAAAAGCGCTTGAGGTCCACAATGCCGGTTTTCGTAATGGATTGTTTGCATCAATAACTTGGTTATGATGTTGTTGTATGGGAGCAACATAGGATGTTTGGCCTCGTATGGAAGTTCTGATGCTTGTAGGCGGCCCCCCACTCGGATGATGCCTTCATTGTCCAAAAATGGTGACAGACTGCGATATGGACTGTTTTTCCCAACCTCGCTGAATTTTTTCAATTTCTTTAGCTCGTCATCAAAGTCCAACTGTTGCATTATTTGGACGATTGCCATGAGAGACTTGTCTAATTCATGCACGGTCAATGGTATTTTGGAGTCTTCTGATTGTTTTCTCGCCCTGTTGATGAATCGCAACATGTAACCTATAACCTTTTGTAGTGTTTTGAAGGAGCCGTTATGTCGAATATTATAAAGGACGTTTTCTTCAATTACGGGGATTGTAACCGGGATCGATGTCACTTTTCTTCGTTCCATGTTGATGCCCTCGTTGATTGTTGTGTTCGCCTTTGAATATTTTGATGGCCACGTGTCTTCCTCGGTAAGCAATATTTTCGGCCCATTAAACCACAAGCTGCAGGCTTCAAGCTTTCCTGGCGGAAGTCCTCGTGATATAATATCTGCAGGATTGTCTTTCGAACCTATATGCCGCCATTGCTCAGGAATTGTGTGCTCATGAATTGCAGCTATCCGGTTTGCCACAAATGTTTTATATGATGCTGAGTGCGAATTGATCCATGCTAGTACTATCTGGGAATCAGTCCAATAGTATGTAGGAACATCCAGCTTAAGGTCTGCCCTGACTCTAGCGCTAAGTTGAGCTCCCAAAACTGATGCGCATAGCTCAAGCCGAGGAAGAGTTTGTCGCTTCAACGGCGCTACTCGTGATTTCGCACACAACAGCTTTACCATTACTTGTCCATCGTCTAGCTGTGATCTAATGTATATCACAGCTCCATATGCTTTTTCCGACGCATCTGAGAATACGTGAATTTGTACCTTTGCTGCGATGTGTCCTTCAAATACGTGTCGCGGGACCTGCATGTTATTTAGCTTTTCCAAATTGCTTCGGAATGTTGTCCATGTAGCATTCAATTCGGCCGGTAATGCTTCGTCCCACTCTAGCTTGAGTTGCCATAGATCCTGAATGAAAATTTTCGCCGTGACTACTATTGGTGCTAGTATGCCCAACGGATCGAATAGCCTAGCTATGTCCGCACTAACTGTTCGCTTCGTTATGATGTTGTTGCTTGCTAAGCACACCTTTACGCAAAACTTGTCAACTTTAGGCATCCATGTCATACCCAAAGTTTTGAAAGTTTGATTGATGTCATTATCAAAATCTATATCGACTTCTTGTTCTCCTAAGCCAACATTTTCGAGCAATTGTGGATGAGTGGAACACCACTTTTGCAGGTTGAGACCGCGCTGCTTCAAGATATGTATTAGTTGCTGTTGAATTTCCATGGTTGTAGTTAAGCTATCTGATCCCCCAATTCCGTCATCTACATAAAAGTTTTCTTGTAGGAACTGCGAACCCAATGGATGTGATAGCATATTTTCCTTTGCAATTGTTTGCAAGCATTTCGTTGCCAAATACGGGGCAGATCTGGTCCCATAAGTGATTGTGTTCAATTGATAATGCCAACATTTTCGAGCAATTGTGGATGATTGGAACACCACTTTTGCAGGTTGCGACCGCGCTGCTTCAAGATATGTATTAGTTGCTGTTGAATTTCCATGGTTGTAGTTAAGCTATCTGATCCCCCAATTCCGTCATCTACATAAAAGTTTTCTTATAGGATCTGCGAACCCAATGGATGTGACAGCATATTTTCCTTTGCAATTGTTTGCAAGCATTTCGTTGCCAAATACGGGGCAGATCTGGTCCCATAAGTGATTGTGTTCAGTTGATAATGCCTTATTGGCATGCTTGGGTCTTTTCGCCATATGATGAGTTGGAATTTTCTGTCTTCCGGATGCATGAGGATCTGCCTATACATTTTTTCTACATCTGTTGTGAATACGAATTTAGGCATGCGAAAGCGAAGTAAAATGGTGAACAGCTCGCTCTGAACAATGGGTCCAGTATACATGAGGTCGTTCAATGATATTCCAGAGGTTGACTTTGCCGATGCGTCAAATACCACACGCAGTTTTGTGGTACGGCTTTCTGGTCTGGAGATGTAGTGGTGAGGAATGAAATACCTCGGGTGATTTATGGAGTTAATATCCACTTGAGTCATGTGACCCAACCTTTCGTACTCTTCCATAAATTGTATGTATTTATCCCTTGTCTCCGGTGATTTTGCCAATCGGCGTTCCAAGGCCAAAAATCGTTTGCTTGCAATCCCAAACGATTCCCCTAAAGCCTCCGGACCTTCATGAAAGGGTAGTTTTACCATGAATCTTCCATTTTGAATAACTGTATTTTGAGCAAAGTGAGTTTCACACTGTTTTTCAGCTGTTGATAGTTGTTTTCCCAAGGTTGCAACTTCATCAAGTTGCCATAACCTAGCCAATGCTGATTCTAGATTTATATCCTCTTGAATGCAGATTCCACAACTTGCATTTGCACTGTCATTGCCGCCAATTTTTCCGGAAACGATCCATCCTAGAAGCGTATTTTGCAGAATGGGTAGGTCTTCGGATAGTTTTATTTGTCCGGCTGTCATCAACTGATTGTAGAACTCCGCTCCTAACAATATGTCAATTTTGTTCGGATGATTGAATGATGGATCTGCTAGCGTTATATTGCTGGGAATTTTCCATTTGTCGATATTGATGTCTTGTGAGGGCTGTGGAGATATAATGTGCGGTAGTACTGCTGCTTCTAGCCGTGTTGCGAAACTATTAATCCGTGAATGTAACCCAATATTGACTCGATGTCGTACCTTGGTGTTACTGGAGCCGATACCATTAATGGAAATTGATGATGATTTTGTTGAAATACCCAATCTTTTCACCAACCGCTCTGTAACAAAATTCACCTGTGAGCCTGAATCCAGGATTGCACGGCACTGCACTTCTGTTCCATTTCCCTTGACCTTTACCATGGCAGTGCTAAGCAGGACATAAATATTCGTTCGTGAGTGTTCGGCGGTTGCCAGTGAAGCTGCTTCCTGTTTGGAAGCTGTTGCTTTGGTCGTTGATGGTGTAGTATTTTTCAATGCATGCTTTTCAGTTGGAGTGGTTTCCAATGATGACCTTGCGTTTGCGTCTTCAAAATGTAACAATGTGGTATGCTTTTTGTTACATTTCAAACAACTTCTTAGTGGGCAGTTTACCGCAGCATGCCCCGGTTTAAGACAGTTGTGGCAGTATCTATGCCTTTGTACAAACTGGAAACGAGTAGATGGAGATTGCTGGAGAAATTCCTTGCATGAAAACAATTGGTGTTTTCCCTTTTTGCACATGTTGCAGTTGTCATTATTAGGATTCTTTGACGTGACCGTAGTGCAGACCTTTGAAGTTTGGTTTGTAGTTTTGATACCCATTGCCTCCAGGGATTGAAAGTGCTTTTCGAGAAATTGCAGGAACTCTGTAAGCGTTTGTACTTCTCGTGGTTTCGATAACGATTGCTCGTAGCGCAGACGAGTGGGTTGATCCAATTTCTTTATTAGCAGATGAATCAGTAGTGGATCCCATGTTGATGTGTCTATTTGTAAATTGTTCAGAGCTAAGAGACATTCTTTGGTTGTGTCATGAAGTTTTTTGATGTTGTCCATTGAAGTCCCTCCCGTCGTACTGAGTAGCTCATTTATTAATTTGCTCACCAGCAAGCATTTATTGTTGTAACGCTCCAAGAGTACCAACCAAGCCGCTTCGAAATTTTCTTCTGTTGAAGCGAAATGCTTAATGAGATTTCCAGCTTCACCCACCACGTGAGTCTTCAGATAGTACATTTTCTGAATTTTTGCTAGTGGCTGACTTATTACCAGTTGCGTAAATAAGTCGTAGAACTCCTGCCATTTCAGGTAGTTCCCGTCAAACTTTGAAATGGTGATTTTTGGCAATGAAACTGAGTGTGGTTTGAATGTTGCACAACCTGGACTTGATGATTGCATAACCCTCACCTCATTATCTGCTGCCTGCAGATAACTCCGCACTCTTTGCTCCAGCACCATGAATTGATCGTAACTGTAACCCTGCTGTGTGGGATTGTCGAACCTTTCAAATATTTTGAAGTGAATATCCTCGATGTTTGCCCATAATTTACTGATTACAGGTTGGCATCTTGGTGAAACGGTGTCGTTTAACGCCCGTTCCAATGAAGCCATCATTACTCCTTGCCTGCGTACCAACTTGATGAAACTGTTTGTTTCTGATTCCGGTTGATTCCCCTGTGGTGGTTGTGTTTCAGCCGGCTTTTGTTGAGTTGCAGCTGGCAGCTGGTGATGACTTGCAGCTAGCTGACGCGCTGCAGTTTCGAATACTTCCCTATATTGGACCACTACGTTCATTATGGTGTTGTAGTACTCCTTCGTGAAGTAATCGTGATCCATGGGCAGGTTTTCGAGTACACGAATTTGGGTGTCGGTTGTTTCGAAATTTTCCCATTCGCTGTTTAACCTCTTTAAGCGTTCCTCGTAATATTCCGAGGACTGCTTTCGGGTGGCGGCGTCCTTTTTGAAGTTCCTTATTATGGTTTCAATGTTGGAGCCATATGTGTTTTGTTCGTTGACCAATTCACTGAAGGTTGCCATTTTTTCTTGGGGTCACCAGAATGTTGATTAATAAGACTGTTTGTATGTTGTTTTTGCTGCTATCTTGAGCTGCTAACTAACTTTATTAAGCTACAACCGAACCTTTATATACGTCAAAATAGATGTTAACCATTACCGAAATATAATACACTTAAAACATACATATATATTCTTGAGTCGCACCCTTTAAATGCAGACGTAAACAGATTACGTTCACACGGTTAATAACTGCAGACGCAAACACATTCCGTTCACACGGTTAGTATATCGCAATTGGAATGCAGACGAAATCCAATGCGGATCATGTTCCGTGCACTGCATTTTTACAGGGTGGAACATTTTTAGACTTCGTTAATAGTTAACAGGCGTCGTCCTTTCTTTTCATTGCGTCTTTGCACTCTCTATCATCGTACCAGCTGTTTTTCGCATTTTTTGGAACCCAATTATTTCTTCGGCTGCGGTACGAAGTGATCCGGAGATATGTTCCCACTGCTCGTGAACTCCGCTGGGTTGAATTGTGCTCTCAGAGAGCAGGTGCGCGAGTCGTTCTGCGAAATCATTGGCTGTCTGTTGTGACTGCAGCTTTTCGACGTCCACCTTCCCTTGCGTTTCCCTTGTTGTCAAGGTAGGTTGCTTTTAAAAATGGGAAAAATCAGATTATAACATCACATGACATAACTTGAGTAAAAATTTAGACATTTGCATGAAATTTGGTATACAGGTTACGATCTGGCCAAGGTAGGTTGCTATTGAAAATGGGTGAAATCGGATGATAACCACGCCTCCATTTTCGATATCAAAAATTTCGAAAATCACACAAATTGACATAACTTGAGTCAAAATTTAGATACATATTTGCATGAAACTTGGTATACAGGTTATCTGGCCAAAATAGGTTGATATTGAAAATGGGCGAAATAGGATGATAACCACGCCCCTTTTTCGATATCGAAATTTTCGAAAATCACCTAAATATATGACATATCTCGGTCAGCTACCGCTAAATTGATATAATTTTATAAGTGAATCCCACTGCTCATTCTATTAGGTTAGGCTAGGTTCAAGTGGCTGCGCAGAGACACACTTAGGCCAGTTTTGAAAGGCCCGTTGTGATACAACTAACACTAGGAAAGTCAGTCCCGGGACCCGGCCATATGGAAAATCCCTGAGTTGATGGCATTTTCCACATAGCAGAGTCCCGGGACTGACACTCCTAAACCGACACCCTTACTCCTCCTCTACCTCATCTCTCGTTGAGTGCGGACGTGTTTTTTGATCGCTCTTTAAAATTCGTTCTTTTGCCTTTTTGTTGGCCTCAATATCCTAAATATTACAATTAATAGTGTCTGCCGTGCAAAACGTATAGGTCCTACATAATAAATAGTTACAAAGTTGTGCAATTTTTGATAATAAAGTGCATTAATTATCACATATTGACATTTTCCGACCTTATACATATTTGTTTGTGTGTTACTATTTGCTAATTCACTTTGCTTTTTTTTACTGCTTTGCGTGCTCATTCTGTCTGTGTTCACAGCTTGCTGACCGCGCAATTAGTTGTCTTAGCAGTGCTGAGCTCCAGCATAACTCTTTTTATTTTTTTGATTGCCTGCTTGTTGTACAATACTTATAAATTCTTCATAAGAAATAAGTGACAAGTAGTGCAATTCTTAATAATAAAGTGCTTTCCTTTTTATAAATTACTCTGCTTGTGTTTACTGCTTTCCGCGCCGTTTCTGCCAGTGTTCACTGTTTGTCGACCGTGCAATCGTTGGCTTCGGTGTGCAGAGTTCCAGAATAACACTTTTCCACTAAATATTTTGATTGCCTGCTGTTTATTAATTTTTATCATGGATGACTACTGTGGAAAGTGTGATAAAAATTTTGGAAGATCTGAATATCTAATGGTGCCATGTAGTGGTCTTTGCAAAAAACGGTACCATCGATCCTGTTGTGAAGGCCCAATGGCGGAAATGGATATTAAATTTTTGAAATTAAATACCAATGTTCGTTATTTCTGCCCTGACTGTGTTAATGGTCTGGATAAAGTTTCGAGGGTGCTAGACTCGGTCGTCGACTCTCAAAAGCTTGGTCTCGAGGTAATCATGACTGCTTTTGAGATTAGATTCAAAGATTTAGCCTCTCAAATCAGCGATCTCAGGAACATCATTGTAAAATCTAATGGAAGTGAATCCACAAACACTAGCAAAGTTGGTGTAAAAGAGAAAGCAAAAGAAAAAGTCAAGGTAAAGAACAAAGGCAGTGCCAAAGAGAATAAGAAAATAATTAATAACTTGGCAGCGGAAATTAATGCCCTAAAAACTGCTGTTGTTAGCTCCGGTCCTTCACCCACTACCAACAAAAGTTCCTCTACCGAAACCGATCTCTTTTCTTTTTCGCCGCTACCTAGTGGTTCGGGTTCCCTCTTTTCTGTCCCTCCTCCCCGTAAGTCTACTGATGGTGCTGTTACACCCATTATACCTTCGCTTGTGCTTTCTCCAGCCGATTGCACTCGTTCATCTACGGCGGATAACTCTGCTATTTCTGCTGTTGATAACAACATTTTGCCGCAACCTCAATCCGATAATACAGCTGAAGTCAACAACATTGTGCCGACCACTCATTCCGCTATTACTGCAAATGGTGAGTGGCAAACTGTACCGTTAAGAAACGGGCGCAGTCGTGATAGAAACGACTCCAAAAATCCCGGTGAATTGAATTCGGCCGCAAATCTTGAGTCTACGTCTGGTCGTTCGCCAAACCCGGCGCCGCAAACTGATGTTATCAGGATGGTCACTGGAGTTCCACGGCGTAGGGCCATTTTCGTTTCAAGACTGCTTGCGTCGTTGACTCACGCAGATATTAGGACGTATGTTTGTTCCAAACTTGGCGTTGCCCCTACTAGCAACATTAGTGTGTATAAATTTAATTTTAAATATGAAAGAGACATTTCATCTTTCAGGGTCTCAGTGCCGGACTCATTTTTCGATAGGGTACTTGACCCTTCATTTTGGCCGCAACACTCTGTAGTACATTTGTACACAGATAAACAGAAAACCGATACTGCTTCAAAAAACTGAATAAGTTAACTTTCTTTTCAACTATTCTTATTCATTACCAAAATGTCCGTGGCCTTCGTTCCAAATTGAATCACCTTTATCTAAATAGCCTGACTTTTACTGCACATGCAATCGCTTTCACAGAGACTTGGTTAAAACCTGATAATTTCAATTCTGAGATTTTCTGCAGTAATTACGTCGTTTATCGGCGTGATCGAGAAACCAGGGCAGGTGGTGTCCTTATAGCTGTTGACTCACGTCTTCCATCCGGGTTGGTCGACTTGGGCAATGTGTCCGATATTGAAGTCATAGCAGTGAAGCTCTCAATGACTGGATTCAACCTATTTATCTCCTGCTCGTACATACCACCTCATTCGAATCTGCTTGTATATAATCAGCATAACTCCGTTATTAGGACTTTATATTCTCAGTTGAGAGATAAAGATCGCCTTTTAGTTCTTGGTGATTTTAACTTACCCTTGGTTAGTTGGGTCGGCACAAATGACTCAAACATTTTAACCCCTACTACACAGCATGATTTCCTCCTTGACCTTTCTGCCACATCTCTTGTACAAATTAACAACGTACAAAACTGTAAAAATAAATTACTGGATTTGGTATTCGTTGACGATTCTGTAGGGGTTGCTCTTAATCGAATTACTCCGCTATCTATTCCTGAAGACACACTACACCCTACGCTTGAGATAGCTTTGGACATTGTGCACCTTGGGGGGCGTGGTGCTACGAATGGAAGAAAACGGTCCCGCACACGATGGTTCTATAAAACTAACTTTGTCAAGCTCAATGAGTTGTTTGTCACTCACGACTGGTCAGATCTCTATGCTTGTAATGACATCGAGTCTGCAACCTCATTATTTTATACTTCCCTTAACGCTTTTTTCGACAGTTGTGTCCCGTTTCGCTATATTAGTGCTGGTACGGCTAAGCCGCCGTGGTGGTCTAAACAGCTTGTGAGACTTGGCAATATTAAATCCAGGCTACACAAGCGTTTTAAGAGAACAGGTATATCTGCTGAATATTCTAAATATTTAGTAGCGCGCTCCAACCTCCAGTTGCTGAATCAACAGTGCTATAAAGGTTATCTAGCGCGGTGTAAAACTCAATTTTTTAATAACCCGAAAAGGTTCTACAATTTTGTTAATTCAAAAAGGAAAACTACCGGATTTCCTTCTTCCTTTTCCCTTGGAGATAAGAGTGCTAACTCAGATCATGATATTTCTGAACTATTTGCAGAATTCTTTAAGTCGACCTATACATCTAATAGGTTTCTGTCAAGTCCCTATCCTTATAAATTAGATTACTCTAATAGCATTCACATACCTGCTTTGGATAAAAATACTGTTCTACAAAGTCTTCTGGCATTGAAACCTACATTTTCCCCGGGCCCTGATGGTGTTCCCAGCTGTGTGCTGAACTTCTGTGCCATACATTTATCTGACCCGATTTTTAAACTGTTCAAACTATCTCTTGAATCTGCGGAATTCCCTACAATTTGGAAGAAATCTTTTATTATACCCTTACATAAAAAAGGTAGTAGGTCAAATATTGAGAACTATAGGGGCATAGCTAAGCTCTCAGCTATTCCTAAAACTTTTGAACATATAATAACACGCCAACTGCAATATCGGTGTAGTTCTTTATTATCACCGTGTCAGCATGGTTTTGTGCCCCGACGATCAACCTCAACTAACTTGCTTGAGTTCACCTCGTTTGTTATGGATGGTTTCCTGAAAGGTAACCAAACAGATGTAGTCTACACTGATTTTAGCAAAGCATTCGACTCTGTGAACCATGAGCTTTTAATTCATAAACTTGACTTATTGGGTTTTCCGAATCAGTTGTTAATATGGCTTACTAACTATCTTAAAGGCAGAACTCAGCAGGTTTTGTTTAAAAATACTTTGTCTACGTCCATTGACGTAACTTCCGGTGTCCCTCAAGGTAGTCATTTAGGTCCCTTGCTCTTTACCCTCTTTATAAATGGCCTACCACAAGTAATTTCTCATTCCCGAACCCTTATGTATGCGGATGATGTGAAACTTTGTTTCACATATTTGCCTACTATTCCTTCCCGTGCAGATCTCTTCCAGGCTGATTTGGAGTCATTTCACTGCTGGTGTATAGTTAATTTATTAATATTGAATAGCTCGAAATGCAAGCTAATGACTTTTCATCGAGTAAAGCCAGTTTTGATATCCTATTTACTAAATGACTCTCTATTGGAACGTATACCTGATGTAACTGATCTAGGTGTTCTTTTTGACCCTAAACTAAGTTTTAATATGCATATTTCATCTATAGCGAACAAAGCCATGGGTGTGCTTGGTTTTGTTAAAAGATGGGCTAAAGAATTTGATGATCCGTACCTCACGAAAATCCTTTACACATCGCTAGTTCGCCCAATACTTGAGTATTGCTCGTGTGTCTGGTGCCCCTTATATCAAGTTCATATACAGCGGATTGAGTCAGTACAAAAGCAATTCTTGATTTTTGCTCTGCGTGGTCTTAATTGGAATCCAAATATCCATCTGCCCCCTTATAGAAATAGGCTTCTTCTCTTAAATTTGCCTTCTCTGGAAAATCGTAGAATTTTACTAGGTGTAATGTTCCTCCATAAGCTAGTTATTGGTGAGGTCGACTCAACTGACCTTGTTAGTCGACTGTGTTTTGCTGTTCCTGCTAGGACATCCAGGCACTATGTGCCTTTTCAATTACCCATTTGTCGTCTAAACTTTGCAAAAAACAATCCTCTGAATATTTGGTGTTCATACTACAACGTCTTATATAGCTGCATCAGCTTTGAATGCTCGTCTGCCGCACTACAAAATGCAATACTTTCACATTTGCTAACTGCTGACTAATTACACGACAGTCTTGCACCCAACCAGTTAGATTGATGTACACAACTACAAAAAGCCGGCAGACACCTCTAACTTTAAACTTACGCTGCGTGGAATCACGTCCATTCCACCGGCTCCATAATTAATATCCTAAAATATCTCCGAAACCAATTTGGAATATTTCAATTACCTAATAAACAGTCAACTGGAATATACTATCAGATGCTGCGCGGAATCGCGTCCATTCCGCCAGCAAATCTCACATCGCTCCCAGGACTGCGGAAGTATGTTGCTCGGAATCGCGTCCATTCCGACAATATATACGACTATCAAGTTTGGTTCCTAACGATTTCTACCCACAACTTTAAAGCACGGCCTCTACAACTTTTCTGCTTGCTGCACATAATACTATAAATAAATGAATTTACGCTTTGCTTAATTTCTATTAATTATATTTTTATTATATTCTATATACTCTTATTGTACATATATATGTTTTTGTTTTGTAACAATACTTGAGATATTAACAGTCGACCGCTTTGTGTTGTGTCGACTTTAAATAAATAAATAAATAAATAAATAAATAAATATAACTTTATGAAGGCCATCAAGTCCGTTATGTCCAGTTCAGCGATCTGGCTTAGGCCAGGAAGGCAACTCCCAAAAAAGCGCGTTCTCGCGCCGCTTAAAGGCGGACAGTTGCAGATGAGGTGCTTCACCGTTTCATCTTCCTCATCATCTTTGCAGCTCCTACAGCATCGTCAGTAGGGCACACCTAGCCTTTCTGTGTGCCTACCAATATGGCAGTGCCCAGTTAGAACACCTATTAATATGGAAATTTCTCTCCTTCTTAGGGCGTGAATGCCTTTAGATCTTTTATGATCCCATTTTGGCCAGGTTTCCTTGGATGTCCGGCACCCTGGGGATTGTTGCCACCTTTCGTTGGCTTGACGAAGTGTGTATTCCTTGTGTACCCTGCCGGGCAAGTTCGTCTGCCTTACAGTTTCCCTCAATGTCCCTATGTCCCGGGACCCATGAGAGGTTCACGCGGTTCTGTTGGGCCATCTCTTCAAGAGATCGAAGACAGCTGAGAGTCAGTTCAGAGTTGAACGAATAAGAGCCAAGAGCTTTAATGGCCCCCTGGCTGTCGCTGAAAATAACGATGTCCTCGCCGATAGCGCGTTTACTTATCCAAATCGCGGCATCCAAGATTGCTGAGATTTCAGCCTGGAAGACGCTGCAGTGATCAGGTAGTCTGAAGGAGAGCTCAAGTTCCCTTGAATAAACCCCTCCTCCAACTGTGCCGTCTAGCTTCGAGCCATCAGTGTAAACAGAAATGCCGCCATTAGTAGCGGGGCAGCGATCCATCCTCTGCCATTCTTCCCTGCTGGGAATGTTTGTTTTGAAACAGCTGTCTCCGACTGTTGTGGTCGCACATCGATCTGTGCTTTTCCCTCGTGAATGGTGGATACCTTGCCTCGGTACGAGGGCTTGAGGTGATAGCCGCAGGGCTACGCTGCCCCTGTGATCATAGCGCCGCCCGGTACTACATCACGAGTAAAGCCTAGCCTCTCTGACGCGACGACAAAGATCTCCCCCGCCCCAATACAGGGTGTTATGCGACCACGTGCCCATTGGACGTTTACAGCCGGGAGGCAAATCGTGGCTGTAATCGAACTGAGCCTCTCTGATACCGGGCCGCCTCGGAGAGTAACTATGGCCTTACCGTGGTATGGGGCTCTGCCGCGGCGGACGACACACTTTCCCTCACGCTCTCCTTGGCCTTGTCCGGCGATGGGTCGTACGAACAAGATGAAAAACACAAAACAAAACTGTAAACAACCTACGTTCACTCCTCAGCAAAGGAGAGCTATGCTGGATCAAGTGAAAGCACAGCATCGGAAGACAACCTCCACTTCAAAATCAGCCGGGGACTGACAGCGATGGCAACTACGGGTCGGTCAACCTATATATTTTCAAGTAAAATTTACTTGATGGGAACCAACACCAGTGCGGTCGCCTACTCAGCTAAGCGGACAACGCCGCATGCTGAACTTCCATCAACCGCTGGTATGAAAACCAGTCTCTCAACGCCTGTGGCAATGGTCTCACGACCTGACCAAAGAGATCCAAAGGAAAGAGAAGCAGTGAATGAGCTGTCAGCTTCGTGATGAACAAACGGTAAAAGCAAATTTTCGAGAAAAATCCCGAAAAGTATACGTGGCCTTTATGTGAATATAGAATTAGTTTTGCAATCGCGATATCTCTGAACTGGTGACTCCTAGAGAAAAACTGTTCGGACCATTTTTGTAGAGAATTTTCAGGTCTACAACTTTATCTCAGGTAGTTTTTAGAGAAAAATAACCGTTTTAAAGAAAAATGCAAAAAACCTCAAAATTTGACTACAATTGGTATTTTAAATGAGTTTTTTTTAAAAAGGAGCTGGGGAAAAATGCTGAAACTCAACATATAATCTTATTTTGATGCATATTTGAGAATTCAAAGGAAAAAATGGAGGGGCATGCTTAAAACCCACCGTGTTAGGTATTCAAATAATTTTATGACTGTGCTGTTTTCATTATTTGACCCTAACGGTAAGAGGCTCCATCTTTTTTTCTTCGGAATTCAGTTAACAAGATACCATAGGTCCTATAATGTTTTTTTCAAATTTTTCCAAGGCCCACAACATTGATAAAACCAGTTATCCATAAAAAGGATACACAAAAAATTAAAAAAAAAATTCTTTTTTGTTACATTTTTCCAAAAGTATATCAAAATATACACAATTGCCTTTTATATTGAATTCATTGCATTAAATTTAGTTAAACCGTTGAATTATAACGAGTTTTTTTTTTTTAAGTGCTTTTTGTAATTTTTCAATTTTTTTTTTCTTGAGTTTAAATTGTCTATCTAATCCTACTTTAATAATTTATTTTATATCAATAGATTACTATTACTATTGGCTTTATTATTAGTATCAATAAAATTTAAAATTTTCCATACGTCTCTTTTTAAATAAAGCATGAAAATTTGGCCTAATTCGCCGGTTCATATTCCGAAATACGATGGGATATTGCCTTACACCGGTGGATCACCCAACACCAATTCCAGCCCCATAGCAATAAACAGTGTCACGTCAACAAATTCACCAACGTTGAAACTTATGGATTCGCCACAACATTCTGCCACGCCGGGCGCAGACGACTATGTAAGTTTTTACATATATACATACATACTTACATTTGTTATAAGAAAAGTTGTTTAGCACCTATAATTCCTTGAAATATTTAGGTCATCAACATTTTACCAGAGTCCTCCCCAGCTCAAGTTGCACAGTGGCTCAGTCACCATCGTTTGACCTCTTATCTGTCAACGTTTGCACACTTTTCAGGTTCGGATATTTTGAGGTAAGCGCAAAAACCAAAATATACTTAAAAAAAATTAATTCCCAAACACCAAATTCATATTTTAATGGACTGAAAACAGTTAAAAAAAAATAGCTGTCTTAAAAGTTAATTTATAGAAAAATGAAGTTCTAAAACTTTTCAACCAAAATATTTATTAATAACTAGCAAAATCAAATGTTTTCACTGTGCGAAAACCGGCTTTCCAGCACTCTACTCTCTCTCCTTAGATTTATATACCTCATTTGGAGTCTGTTCGCCTTCCTTGTACTTTTTCTAGGCCTCCATACCCTTAAACTTTTCCGAAAATTTGTGCTGTATTTGTTTTTGTAGCAGCACTACCTCGCACTGCACTATCTCGCTTCCTTCTGCCAAGCCTCTTCTTTCTACTTCTCTGTATCCTTTTCCCTTCCCTCTCAAATACTCCAAGGGCCAATTAGGAAAACATTTCTTATTTATTTTAGTTTTTATCAAAGCAGAATTAGGAAAACTTTTCTTATTTATTTTAGTTTTTAGCAAGGCAGAATTAGGAAAACTTTTCTTATTTTTTTTAGTGATTATCAAGGCAGAACTGAGAAAACATTTTCGTATTTATTTAAAAATTTTGAAATCCTGGATTTTCTTAATATTAAGAAAAAACTTTCCAAGTTCAAAATCATTCCTCGTTTTTCATGTTTGTGCCTTGTTTTTAGTAAAAAATTCTCTCCGTGTAGAATTTTCGGGCATCATTCCTGTCAGCCAGCTCCTCAAGCTCCTCATACTCACGCCTTTCGGCCTCACGCCAAAGAGAATATATCAACAAGAGCCGTCACTCGTTATAAATGCAAGGAAAAAGATGGATGCCGTTTTCTTTCCGGGTTTCGGTAATTTTGTTTTCCTCAGTTTTGTAAATTCGACAGCTGGTAAATTTTTGTTTCGACTCTTGTGTTATTTCATTTCTCGTCTATTTTCTTTTACACATTTTGTTTTGATTAGACAATAACATATTTATATCGAAATTACCGAAACCCTGAAAGAAAACGGCATCCATCTTTTTCGTTGCTTTCATAACGAGTGGTGGCTCTTGTTGATATATCCTCTTTGGCTTCTTTATTCTGAATAGGCGTCTCTCTTCCTTTTTCACCTCACGATAGCGTTGCCATACACTGCGGGTTGCGATATGCTTCCATTGCTCGGTTACATCGTAAGGTCGAGGATTTCTCTCCGATAGCAGGTGTGAGAGTCGAATGGAGAAATTATAAGCTATCTGTGTCGTGCGCAGCTTCTCGACGTCAAAACTTTCCTTCCGTTACTGTGCCTACTCTTTTCTCTGCACAGAGGCGTGTGCGTATCTTGGCTGCAACAAGATAATGATCCGAGTCGATATTGGACCAAGTATGCACGTCCAGAGCTGTGTCTGCCGTCGATCATGAAATGATCAATCTGGTTTCTTGTTCTTCGATCAGGGGACAGCCAGGTGGCTTGGTGTATTCGTTTATGCTGGAGCCTGGTACTACTGATGATCATATTGCGAGCAGCGGCGAAACCAATCAACCTAGTGTCTTTGGAGGATGTTATATCGTGGAGACTAAATTTTCTAACTGTAGGACCAAAGACTCCTTTCTTGCCCACTTTGGCATTTAAGTCGCCGGGCACGATTTTGATATCAAGTTGGGGGCAGCAATCATAAGTGTGTTCAAGTTTATCGTCCGTCTCCTCAGTCGGCGCATAGGCGCAGATAAATGTTATGTTGAAAAACCTCGCCTTGATGCGGATTGCAGCGAGACGCTCATCCACGGGGGTGAACGCTAGTACTTGGTGCCGCAGACTCTTTCCAACCACGAATCCTACACCACGTCCTTGTCCCGTCCATCGCATTTCCTGCAGGGCGGTTCAAAAAGTCGGGCAGCGGGAGCTTCCCTTGAAAGGGTCCGGACATTCCAGGTACATGCCCTAATATCGAAATCTTTATCCTTCATTCGTTTTGCCGGATCGTCAACATTTAAGAGAGTTCTCGTTCGAGGCGTTGTTTCATTGTTTTTCATTGGAATTGTATTGGTTTTACGTGGCGGGTCCCAAAACCAGCGCACACCCCGTTTTCGGCTGCTTCATATGTACATCAGGATTTATCACCACGTTTTTAAGGGCAATATGACAAAACTGATTCTGTCAAAATGGTGCTGTCATTCGTGTCTCGTAGGATTATAATTTAAAAAAAAGTGGCCAGTGTCCTATTATGACTAGAGTATGATATTTTGAAATTTGAATTGAAAAATATTTAGTGAATTGTGGTATTATATCTATCTAGTATAGATAAAAACAGTTGTTCCAGCCAGTCATTCGAATCTAAATGCTTCCTAAAAAATAATTGGTTTTTATGCACAGTTAGGCCATTGGAAATTGTGTCAAAAAGCTGACGCTAACTTATTACCTAGAGTTCCTTATAACAAATGTGGGTATTAGTTTCCTTTAGGGGTCAACTGCTAATAAATTAGCTAAAATTATGTGATATAGCTCAAAAGACGGGGTTCGGCCTCAGGATCACGAATCCGGAAGCGATTTTTTTAATATTTTGCTTCTCTGCAGAGATATTTGCAATCAAAGTTTCAAGTTTTCATGTGGTTGTTGTAATTTTATTAGACTGTCCCTAAAAACGTGCAAAAAAAGTCCTGCCGTGGCGGTAGCCACGGTTATGTCACACGTCCGGACTTGGGATGGCGTAGCCCAGGATTATTTTTTATAAGCGCGGCCGAAGGCCGCCAACTCAGAAAGGTGTTTCGCGCATAAATACCATGGATTCCGCCCCAATTTTGGTATCGGACCCGGGTCATTTTTCGGTTTTTTGACCATAACTTTTCACTAAAACAAAAAATTAAAAAAGCGCTTCCGGATTCGTGATCCTGAGGCCAAAACCCGTCTTTTGAGCTATCTCCCATAATTTTAGCTAATTTATTAGCAGTTGACCCCTAAAGGAAACTAATACCCAAATGTGTTTTAACCTTACATGAAATTTCGCAATGTGGTATAATTTACTCTTTTTTATATATTCAAGGATGTCTAAAGAGGATTTAATCCAAATATGCGATCTTGCCGATGGAATTCGTATGTTCAATATATTACGCGCTAAGTATGGCTCATTTATTTTCATCACAAATGAATTTTTTTCTAAAAATCTACTATTTAATTTTAGAGCAATCGCGCCACGCCTCACAATTTATGTGAGTAAGGATGGTAATAGCTACAATGCCATATACTTGATGTCTAACACATCGAAAGAATTAATGCAGAAGCTATGCAAGTTGCCAGGATTTTACGAGTTGGTAGCCAACGGCGCCTCCAACGGCCCACTAGAAAACAATACCATCTATAATAGTTGGAGTATGCATTCTAAATATTCTGGAAGCGGTTCTAATATTTATAATGATAGTTCGAAAAATTTTATTTTTCTTGCTGGTCCGTCAGGTGTGCATGTCAATGTAACTGACGACGTACTGAATAACGAAATTAAAGATGGAAGTCTTTATACTCTTGAAGTACAAAATGGAAAAGTTGTTATGAAATTAATTAACAAAAATGATAACTAAATTCAATTTATAAAAATTATTTTAATGTTTTTACATATACTATATAATGTTTAATAGTATATTCATAAATTATTATTTTTATTTCCATATGTATACAGTGGGCGTAGATAGGGAGGCGATTAGGGGGATCAATCCCTCTCCCCCCCCTCCCCCCATCCGGAAATTATATTGATTTTATTTTACAAAAACGAGTTACAGATCTTAATATTAAATTTTATGCGTCTATCAATTCTAATATAAGTTTATATTGAGAAAACGAAAGTTGATAATGAGAAATTTAAGTTCATAAATATATGGGTTCATTTCTCATTATCAACTTTTATTTTTTCAATATAAACTTACATTTTCTCATTATAAACTTAAAGGCGTGTAGTTTAGATTTGGCACACCTTACCCAAATTTTGGTATAAAACTGAAAAAAAAACCATTGATATAAACAGATACTTACCTGAATATAATTTTCTACCAGCCTTTTCTAGTATTCTTGCTTCAAACTTTAGTATGTTTTTGTTATTTCGCGATTTTGGTTTGAATTTTCCAAAAATTCAGCAATTAATATTGGAATACGTACATATTTTTGAGGGAAAAAATCAGAATTCAACAACGGGACGAGGGGCGACCTTAACCCCGCAAGAAAGGTCACTACTGTCAAGGATAAGTGGAAATGGATGTGCCATTTGAAGGCTGTAAAGCTACATTTTCGCAGAGAAAGCATCTATAAATGACTAAATGACATTTTGTTATTTCTTTGTATTTTTTTCTTCTATTTTTACATAGAACAAATCAAATCACGAAAACAATTTACAAAAAATACATGAAAAAACTGAGAAAATTGTGGTGGAGATTATCTCCAATAAATCTTCTTTAATCAGATCCAAATTTTACCCTGACACACACAAAATTGAAGATTAACAGCATTGAGGATAACTTCTTTGGTTGTTATTGCCTACCTCGGCGGCATCTAGCTGTCGATAGTTGCATTTTACAAACCAGCGCGACATCTTTCAGTCCCCTTAATTTCCTTGTGTTTCTTGCTGTTTTTTATTTATCTACAGAGTGTTGCCAGTGCAAATCTGCTCAAATCTTTATTTTTGGGAATTTATAATGAAGATGCTCAATTTAATTCCCTAAAACCGAGTAAATTCGGAAATTGCGGTAATGTATCAGCCCTATAAGATCGTTAGATTAGTGGTATACAAATAAATCATCATCATCATTTATTGGCGCTTAACCGCCTAAGCGATTTTGGCCGTTGCATATCAAAGCACGCCAGTCATTCCTTTTTAGCGATAACTGACGCCAATTGGAAACCCCAAGGGAGCTCAAGTCATCCTCCACCTGTTGTTTCCATCTCAGTCGAGGCCTCCCCTTTCCTCTGCTGCCGAATTCAGGCGACGATAGGAAAACATTCTGTGCTGGAGCTTCTTTGTCCATACGCACAACATGGCCCAGCCAGCGGAGTCTTTGGGCTTTAATTCGCTGGACTATGGTCAGATCTGCGTAGAGCTCGTACAGCTCATCGTTAAATTTCCTTCGATTCTCCGCTGGATTTCTAGACTGATATTATTTTCGGTGATGATACTGGTTCCCAAATAGACGAAGTCCCTCACAGTTTCAAATTTGTAACTATCAACAGTGACATGGCTGCCAAGGCGCAGGTGCGCCGATTCTTTCTTTGATGACAGCAAATACTTCGTCTTGTCCTCGTTCACGGCAAGACCCACTTTTTTCGCTTCCTTATCCAGTCCAGAGAAGGCAGCGCTTACGGCGCGGTTGTTAAGGCCAATGATATCAATATCATCGGCATACCCCAGCAATTGCACGCTCTTGTAATGTATTGTACCATTGCGGTTTAGCTCTGCTGCTCGAATTATCTTCTCCAGCATCAGATTGAAGAAATCGCACGAAAGGGAGTCGCCCTGTCTGAAGCCTCGTTTGGTTTCAAATGGCTCAGAGAGGTCCTTCCCGATTCTGACGGAGCTGTTGGTATTGCTCAACGTCATTTGGCAAAGCCGTATTAGCTTTGCAGGGAAGTCAAATTCAGACATGGCGGCATACAGGCAACTCCTTTTTGCGCTGTCAAAAGCGGCTTTGAAATCGACAAAGAGATGGTGTGTGTCGATTCTTTTATCATGGGTCTTCTCCAGGATTTGGCGTATCGTGAAAATCTGGTCGATGGTAGACTTACCAGGTATAAAGCCACACTGATAAGGTCCAATCAGTTTGTCTACGATGGGCTTCAGCCTTTCACACAACACGCTAGAAAGAACCTTATATGCGATATTAAGAAGACTAATTCCGCGGTAGTTGGTGCGGTTAGCGGGATCGCCTTTCTTGTGGATTGGGCAAAGCACACTTAAATTCCAATCCGGAGGCATGCATTCGTCTGACCATATTCTGCATAAGAGCTGATGCATGCTTTTTACCAGCTCTTCGCCTCCGCGTTTGAACAGCTCGGCGGGTAGTCCGTCTTTTCCAGACGCTTTGTTGTTTTTGAGCCGGGATATAGCTATCCTCACTTCATCATAGTCAGGTGGTGGGACGACTTTTCCATCGTCAGGGATTGGGGTATCGGGTTCGACGTCTCCCTCGCAATTTAGCAGTGAGGAGAAGTGCTCCCTCCATAATTTAAGTACACTTTGTACGTCGGTTACCAGGTCGCCATTATTGTCCTTACAGGAGCTTGCCCCGGTCTTAAAAGCTTCCGTCATCCGCCGGATCTTTTCATAGAATTTTCGGGCATCATTCCTGTCAGCCAGCATCTCAAGCTTCTCACACTCACGCCTTTCGGCCTCACTTTTCTTTTTTCTGAAAAGGCGTCTCTCTTCCTTCTTTGCCTCACGATATTGTTGCCATACACTGCGGGTTGCGCCCGTTCGCAACGTCTCCTTGTAGGCAGCGTCCTTTTTTTTCGAGGCAGTTTTGCATTCCTAATCGTACCAGTTGTTCTTGCGGGCTCGCTGGAACCCTATAGTGGCCTCAGCGGCGGTACGCAATGAGTGAGAGATATGCTTCCATTGCTCGGTTACATCGTTAGGTCGGGGATTGCCCTCTGCTAGCAGGTGTGAGAGTCGAGTTGTGAAATTATCAGCTGTCTGTGTCATGCGCAGCTTCTCGACGTCAAACTTTCCTTCCGTTACTGTGCGCACTTTCTTCGTTGCACAGAGGCGTGTGCGTATCTTGGCTGCGACAAGATAATGGTCAGAGTCAATATTGGGACCACGCAGTGTACGCACGTCCAGAACGGTGGAGCTATGTCTGCCGTCAATCAAGACATGATCAATCTGGTTTCTAGTTCTTTGATCAGGGGACAGCAATGTGGCTGGTGTATTCGCTTATGCTGGAACCTGGTACTACTGATGACCATATTGCGAGCAGCGGCGAAGTCAATCAACCTAGTGCCGTTGGGGGATGTTATATCGTGGAGACTGAATTTTCCAACTGTAGGACCAAAGACTCCTTTCTTGCCCACCTTGGCATTAAAGTCGCCGAGCACGATTTTGATATCATGCTGGGGGCAGCGATCATAAGTCTGTTCAAGTTTATCGTAGAAGGAGTCCTTCTCTGCGTCGTCCGTCTCCTCAGTCGGCGCATTGGCGCAGATAAATGTTATGTTGAAAAACCTCGCCTTGATGCGGATCGCAGCGAGACGCTCGTCCACAGGAGTGAACGCTAATACTTGGCGGCGAAGTCTTTTTCCCACCACGAATCCTACACCACGCGCTTTACCGCGTGTCTGGCCACTGTAGTATACGTCACAAGGACCGATGGTCGTCTTTACTTGCCCCGTCCATCGCATTTCCTGCAGGGCGGTGATATCGGCCTTTGCGCCTACGAGGACATCAACCAGTCGGGCAGCGGCACCGTCCCTTGAAAGGGTGCCTTATTCGTTTTGCCGGGTCGTCAACATTAAAGGGGGTTCTCATCCGAGGCTTTGATTTTGTTTTCATTGGAATTAAGTTTTTTACGTCCCAAACCCAGCGCACAACCCGTTTCGGGGTTTTTGGAAAATATTTACACATTTATATAGCGAGCCGCTTGCTTCAAGACAGACGCCCGCTTGCAGCCGCACCTCATGGTGAACAGACGCTACGCAAAAACCTCGGTGAGCCCTTAAACCAAGTATGTCAGAGTGGCCCCACCGGGGCTCCCTCTCTTTCTGCCGCGAGCCTAGGTAGCTCCCGTTGCCCAGAGTGCACGAACGAGGACGCAAGAGTCGGGATTGAGCAAGGTCACTTAGCAACCACACTCCATTACACAAATAAATATAAAAATAAATACTAACGGCGGCGATATACCAACAGATTATCATAACCTCTAACGAGATTTTTGCCGAGCTTCTCTTCGAACTTGTAGGGTACTGCTTTTTTCCTACAAGTTGGCTGAACCTATAGTTTTTTGCCGACTTCGAATGGCACTTGCAAAGCAAATGAGTTTTTGCTAAGAAGCTTCTCATGGCAGATATACACCCGCAGAGTTTGCCAAACTACTGCCGAGGGGCGACCCCGTTTAGAAAAATTATTTTTCTAAATAATTGTTGGTTTTTGCCGGGCATTGATATGACACGACTTGGTATAGTCGGCCGAGTACTTAACCGCTACACCACGGCGGTCGCCGTCTGCATAGTAAATCCGAAATTCGATTTAAGCCAAAACACTTCAAAGACCAATGATAGGTCCGAGCAAGACCTCTACGGTGTCATTTAAATTAAAAAAGCTGGACAAAGTATAAGAAAGTTATAGCAAAAAAACTCCATTCAGCGTTTTTTCGTGGATGCTTAAACAAAAAAGTTGAACGCAAACATTTTTTCGACATAAACTTTGAAATTAAGGTGACACACACTGAATATTTTTTTCGATGCAACCTAATGTACATCTCTAAGAGAAAAAGCGCTCTTTATTTTTGTACCACGCTTATAAACCACGTTTTTATGAACAGAAAATAAAATTTGGATAGAAGTTTTATGAAGTTTTATATATTTTCGTAATAACCTCCCCCCTCATCGAAAAAGCTATCTACGCCACTGTATGTATATCTACTATACATATCGTTGCCCTTTTCCCAGAAATAAATGAAATGAAAATGCTTGGAAAAAAGTATATTGTTTTTGAAAAATCTGTATATTTTATCTCATTCACGTAACTTTGGAACTTGTTGGTATGGCACTTGGCATTTTCTTCAAATATAGTCCATGCTATTAACTGAAATGCTGAAAGTTGGCACATTCATGCTTCTGTCAAGTGGACGAAGATCGATATATGTATGTGTGTAGTTTCATACCACTAATTGCTAATATAAAAACCCGTCTATTCTTAAAAAAATTAACAGGCATTTGATTCTGTTCGAAAACGGTAGAAGGATTTGCTAATTCAATCTGGATACCCGTGCGGTGTATTTCCAAAAATCGATACATCGCCATCAGGATGTTATCTTATACATTTATTTGATCCTTATTCCAAAAAATCATTTTACAAGTCACGTATTGTTTTTTGGTATGGAACTTCCCATTTATCATTTGGCTCACATTTTTCGAAACTATAACGGCGCCATTTTGAATGAAACGTTTCTCCTTTGTAAGAGTATATTACATTAGTAATGGTCTTTATATATGTGTCAATGTCAATGCTATTTCTTTTCGATGAGCTCAAGATTCAATAATACTTTGAAATATATGTAGTTTACTTAGATTAGAATGCCTAATCCTTCATACAAAAAAAAACGATTGTTTTCCATCGGAATTGTATATTTAAATGTATTTTTTTTTTGCATGGAAGCCTAGGTTAGGTTAGGTAGAAGTGGCTGCCGCAAAGGCACACCTAGGCTAGTATTAAAAGGCCCGTTGTGATACCATCAACACTAGGAAAGTCAGTCCCGGGACCCGGCCATATGGAAAATCCCAATGCTATTGGGACTCTCCACATAGCAGAATCCCGGGGCTGACACTCCTAAAAACCGACACCGTTACACCTCCTCAAACCATTTAGATGACTTGATGAAAGCCATCAAGTCCTTTATGTCCAGCTCCGCTACCTGGCGTAGGCTATCCAGGAAGGGAACTCCGAAAAAGCGCCTTCTCGCGCCGCTTAAAGCCGGGCAGTTGCAGATGAGATGCTCCACCGTTTCCTCCTCCTCATCATCTTTGCAACTCCTACAGCATCGTCAGTAGGGTACACCCAGCCTTGCTGCGTGCCTTCCAATAAGGCAGTGCCCGGTTAAAACCCCTATTAATATAGATATATCCCTTCTTCTTAGGGTGTAAATATATTTAGATCTTTTAATATCCCATTTTGGCCAGGATTGTTTGGATACTCGGCACCCTGGCGATAAAAGCCATCTTTCTTTGGCTTGTCGGAGTGTATGCTCCTTCAGCATTAGCTTGCATGTGGCAAAGGGCATACCTAAGCGTTCTTTATCCTGAAGAACCTGCTTGGTCGTGCCCTGCCTAGCAAGTTCGTCTGCCCTACAGTTTCCCTCAATGTCCCTGTGTCCCGGGACCCATGTGAGGCTCACGCGGTTCTGTTGGGCCATCTCCTGAAGAGATCGACGACAGCTGAGCGTCAGTTCAGAGTTGAACAAGTAAGAGCCAAGGGATTTGACTGCCGCTTGGCTATCGCTGAAAATAACGATATTCTGTCCGATAGCGTGTTGCCCTATCCAAGCCGCGGCGTCCATGATTGCTGAGACCTCAGCCTGGAAGACGCTGCAATGATCAGGCAGTCTGAAGGAAAGCTCAAGGTCCAGATCCTTGGAATAAATCCCTCCTCCAACTCTGCCGTCCAACCTCGAACCGTCGGTGTATATGGAATTGCACCATTAGTAGCAGGACACCGATCCGTCCTCTCCCAGTCTTCTCTGCTGGGAATGTTTATTCTGAACCAGCTATCTCCGACTGTTGTGGTTGCACAACGGTCCGTGCTCGGAGGGAGAAAGCTGTAAGAATCCAGAATACCGGAGTGTCCAGTAGTGCCTGCGCCCCAGCCGGAAGTTTCCCTTAGACGCAGAGCCGATGCTGCCGATGCCCGGTACCCTTCCAGATCGAGTGGCAAAATGCCAAGAATGGCCTGGAGAGCTTCGTTGGGCGTTGTTCTCAACGCGCCGCTTATACAGATCATGCTAGATCTGTGGACTTTACCTAACAGGTTTAGGTTGGCTGCCTTGCTCAGCGCTGGCCACCATACCACGACTCCATACAGCATAATTGGCCGGATTATCGCAGTGTAAATCCATCTGCAGATTTTGGGACTGAGCCCCCATTTTTTGCCAAGGGCTCTTTTACAGGTGTAAAGTGCAATGCACGCTTTCCTCTGGCGCTGGATGACATTCTCCTTCCAGTTAAGCTTTCTATCCAGAACTATGCCTAGGAATTTGGCTTTGTCAGCCAAGTTCAGGCGCACGCCATTTAGTTCTGGTAGGCTTAGCGTTGGTATTTTGTACCGGTTAGTATAAAGGACAAGCTCCACTTTTCCCGGGTTGATATTAAGTCCGCAGCGAGATGACCACGAGGAAACTGCTCGCAGTGCTACTTGCATCAAGTCACACAGGGTTTGTGGGAATTTGCCCCTGTATGCAATAGCTAAATCGTTTGCATATGCAACTATCCTCCCGCCCCCCCAGCTTGTGTCTCGTAGCAACGAGTTTACAGTGAGGTTCCATAAAAGCGGAGAGAGAACACCACCCTGAGGCGTTCCTCTTGTGACATAGCGTGATAAATCAACTGTGCCCAGTGTAGAACCTATTTTCCTTCCCTTTAGTAGCTTATCAATTAGTCCAATAAGAGACCTGCTTATGCCCAGCTTAGTTAGAGCGGTGTTAATAGCCTCCGGGCTTATATTGTTGAAAGCACCTTCAATGTCTAGGAAGGCCACGAGACAGTAATCTTTTTCATACAACGATTTTTCAATAACAGAGACAAGGCTGTGAAGCGCAGTTTCCGTTGATTTACCTTTGGTGTATGCATGTTGATAGCTAGAGATAAGGTTGCTATCAATAGTAGAGGAGAGATAATCGCTAATTATCCTCTCGAAGGTTTTGAGTGCAAAGGACGAGAGACTGATCGGTCTGTAGTCCTTAGGCTCATAGTGTGAGGCCTTCCCAGCCTTAGGAATAAAGACTACCTTGGCGCTCCTCCAGGAGTGCAGAATGTAGTTGAGAGCCAGGCAGGCTGAAAAGAGAAATACCAGCCATTTAGCCGATGTTTCCAACGTGTTTATGAGTTGTGCGGGGAAAATCCCGTCTGGCCCAGCAGCCTTGAACGGCTCAAAGCTTTTGATCGCCCACCTTACCATTTCCTCCGTGATGGGTATATTCACTGCCATATTTGTTGCAGATGCTAAAGGTGCTTCATGCAAGTTCCCCGGAAAGTGTGTATTCAATAGCAGCTCCAGGGTTTCCCCTTCCGTGCTAGTCCACGATCCGTCAGGCTTCCGCAAATAGCTAATGGCTGTTTGAGTTTTTGAGAGCACTCGTCTAAGTCTCGCCGTATCATCGACCTTTTCGACCCCGGTGCAGAAATCTCTCCACGAAGTTCTCTTCGCCTGCCTTAGGGCCCTTTTATAGGCCCTCAGTTTAACTTTATATTCGAGCCATTCAGGCTCCGTACCGAGGCTCCTGGCCCTATTAAATTGCTTCCTGCAGGACTTGCGGAGCGAATCCAGGTCGTAGAACCACCAGTGTGGTCTATGTTTACCGCGTGGTTTCGGCACTGGACAAGCCTGCTCTAGGGCATTTGAGAGCGCCGTTGTAAAGGTCGCAACCAGATCATCCAGTTCTCCTACTGATGATGGAGCTTGTGGGTGTAACACTGGTAGGTCCCTAACTAATATTTGATTATATAGCTGCCAATTAGTGTTGCGTGGATTGCGTTTCATAACTGGCTGCTCAACAGAAAAATCTAGGGCAATTTCTATGTACCGGTGGTCGGAAAATGAATGCTCCTCAAGAACACGCCATTTCCTAACCCACTCATAAGCGCTTTCGCTACAAATAGTGAGGTCTATGACCTCCCTACGGGCTTTAGTGATAAAAGTAGGCTCGTTACCCACGTTACAAACCACCAGGTTAGTTGTTAGTAGGTAGTCAAACAGAGACTCGCCCCTAGCGTTAATATCGGAGCTTCCCCACTGGACGTGATGAGCATTAGCGTCAGCTCCAATAATAAGATGACCCGTGCAGAAATTTTCCACCAGATCTTTCACCTCCTTTTGTGGAGGAGGTTCTTCGGCGTCATAGGGCATGTAGACCGACGCCATCGTCAGGCTGGTGCTGCCGACCGTTAAGCTGGCAGCTGTAACGTCACCATTTGAATAGTTGGGTAAGAGAAAGGTGTTCAGCTCAGACTTGACCAAGATACAGGTTCTGACCTTGCCCTCCTCATTAGCTCGGATGAGCTTGTACCCCTTAGCCCCCAATCCACAGATCCTTGAGCTATTAACCCAGGGTTCTTGGATAAGGACCACGTCTACGTCGCCTTTATAAAGACGACTGTTTAGGGCAGCTGAGGCTGCTTTAGATTTGTGCAGGTGAATCTGAAGCACCACCAACATGAGAGCGCTCAGACTTCCCTACCACCGTCGTACCGTCGTGGAGGTCTACCCCGTCCCGGGGCCTATCTCTCAACGACAGATTATCTGCACGATTTGGCGTGGCGGAATCTCTACTGTCTGAAGCGGCATCAACGTTAGTGTGCACCGGATTGCCCTCCACCACCGTGCGGTCGAGGTCTTCCGCGTCCGTTAGGCTATCTTCCATCGCCGAATCGTTCATGGCTTCCTCGCAATTTGACGTGGCGGATACCATACTTTCCGCGTCTGACACCCCTGCCTCCTCTTCTGGTCCTTCGATTTCCGAGTCCTTCGATGCGGCCGGAATGGCAGCGCGTTGTGCATCGCCACGGTATACGTGGATCACGATCTGACCCATTCCATAATGCACTCGTCCGTTGCACCGTTTAAGGGGCTCGAGTGCCTCCTTATTCAAAGTTAAAACCACCTGTCTATGAGGCCCAACCTCACCCTCGACCAGATTGACACTCCAGTCCTGCGTCGGGAGAGACGGATTCCAGGCCTGCAGCATCTCAAGAATATTCTCCGGTTCAGCAGGGATGGCAGGAATCCATGCCCTTGCCCTTGGCCGGGCCGGAATGTCCTTCCAGTCGACGACCTCGATTTTTGCCCCTGGGTAGACTTCACCCAGTCTTGCAACTGCTGCCTTGTACAGACACCGGTCTCTAGGGATGGACCAACGGTCGTTGCCTCGATCAATGACACCTATAAGGATCCTGTCCTTGGTCACTTCAGCAAAGCTGGGTTTGCCCACTACTGGGATATTCTGATGCCGCTTCGGATGGGGATCCACCTCTCCGTCCGATCTCTGGCGTTTGAAGGGATTCCCGTTCAGCCTTTTAGGCGCATAGGGCCTTTGGTAATTTGGTATCAGAGCTTTCGCTTTCTCCACCATCTTCCTTTCATTCAGCGATAGTGTATCCTGCGATGATCCTGTTTAAGCAAGAGCTTTTTCTTGCCTACAAAAAAATTAACCTAAGAAGTTTGGGGGTGTATAATTGCACGGTAGCGAATGCAAAGAATAAAAAGCCGGTCCGCTTAATCTGAGCGACAATAATATTCTGATTTATTCGAATTCAATTATATATTTACAAAGCATAAAGAAAGATGAGCAAAGGGGAATATGAGTAGTGGGAACTAATGTAGTGTGTGTGTGTGTGTATGTTTGTATTACAAGAGCAGGTAATGTTTTGTTGTGTAGTTAGTGTACTTATATTTTAGTTAGTGAGTAGCAATAAAATAAATCATGATACAGTGTGTCACATATATGTTCAGACACAGTGCCTTGCGTGTTTGATCCAACATCCCGGCCCCGTTGAAAGTATCCTCTTTCAAGAGACTGGCAGTACTGCAATTTTGTGAATAGGTCTGCAGCAATTTCCATTAGCGGTGCGAAGATGCACAACACGAACTTGACCATCTCGTCCGTGTATGGTGGACTCTACTCGGCCAAGCTTCCAACGTTGCGGTGGCAAGTTATCTTCATGTATGAGGACCAAGGTTCCTTCTGTGATATTGGGCAGAGGCTTAGTCCACTTGACTCGCGATCGTAATTCATTTATATAATCTGCTGACCAACGGCGCCAAAAGCGTTGTTTGATGGCAGTGATTGTATCATAGCGATCTAAATGCGAGAGATTTCTGTCTTCGAATGAACGTTCAGGTAAGGCGCGTAGGGAAGAACCGACCAAAAAATGTGCTGGAGTGAGCGGCTCATAGTCGTTGGGATCTGACGACATTGGCGAAAGTGGGCGAGAGTTGAGTATAGCCTCCACTTCCACGGCGACTGTGATGAGTTCCTCAAATGTCAATCTTGTGTTTATTAATGCCCGATTTAATAGTCCCTTTGCGCTTTTGACTGCGGCTTCCCAAAGACCGCCAAAATGAGGAGCCCTGGGAGGAATAAAATGAAAATTAATAAATTCAGATGAACAATATTTATAAATTTCTTCCTGAGTATTCGTTTTGAATAAAAATTGTTTAAGTTCATTTAATTGATTAGAGGCCCCAACGAAATTTGTGGCGTTATCACAAAATATGTCGCAAGGCAATTTTCTACGACCACCCATGCGCTTGAGAGCGTTGAGAAACGAATGTGTCGAAAGATCGGATACTACCTCAAGGTGTACTGCCTTCGTTACTAGACAAACAAATACAGCCAAGTAAGATTTCATAGGAGCCTTGCCTCGGATTCTCAAATAAGTGTTTATTGGCCCGCAAAAGTCGACTCCACAGCGTTGAAATGGATGAGCGGGAGTCAGACGTGTGGCTGGCAGTGGTCCCATGACCTGTTGAGCCAGTACAGGCTTATAGCGTACACAGTGTACACAAGATCGAACAATGCGGCGTGCTAAATCTCTGGCATTCACTATCCAATACTCCAGACGTATCATAGCAACCAATGCTTTAGGGCCGGCATGATAATTTCGAAGATGCAAGTGTCGAAGGTAATTTAGCACAAATTGAGAATTGCCAGGCAGCAGGATTGGGTGTTTCTGAGCGTCTGGTAGATCTGCATAGTCTAAGCGGCCACCAACTTTGATGAGATCGAATCCGGTTGATCTGTCGATGAAAGGAGTTAAAAATTTAAGATTACTTTTTAAAGTTAGATTTTTATTTAAAAATATGAGATCTTCAGAGAAGTGCTGCTGTTGCAAATTCCAAATAATGCAATGTAATGCGTGTCGTAATTCGTCAGGCGATAGAGAAGTGGGAAATGTTGTTTGATTTCTGCAAGAGTTATAGAATCTAAATAACCAGGCAACGAGACGTAAGCAACGGGAGTATGAGCTGATGTCATTAATGATGTCGAGAATATAATTTGTGTCCTTGACGATTGTTAACACTGTTTTGCGTTTTTCAGCGTTAATAATGTCCATGTCGAGATTTACTTCTTCCTTACTAGATGGCCATTTAACTTGATCTTGAAGCAGAAATTCTGGGCCGGAGAACCAATTTGACGCTTGAAGTTCAGATGTGGAACACCCTCGGGAGACAAGGTCTGCTGGGTTGTCTTTCGTTGGTACATGCTTCCAATGTGCACCCGCTGTAAGTTCTTGAATGTCTGACACTCTATTTCCGACGAATGTTGACAGAGTAATAGAGTGCTGTTTAAGCCAATGCAAGACTAGTTGTGAATCGGTCCAAACGTAAGTAGTTACGAGTTGGTTCGAGAGGATATGCTTTATTTTGGCGTAGAGACAAGCTAAGAGATGAGCACCGCAAAGCTCAAGTTTGGGGAGGGACTGCTTCTTAACTGGCGCGACTCTAGACTTTGACGTGAGTAGTTGAACTTCGATATGACCATCAGGATTTTCCGTGCGTAAATATAAAGAGCAGCCATATGCTCGAATTGATGCGTCACAAAATCCATGAATTTGCACAATACGTGAGTTGGGTTGCAAACAATAGCGTGATACTTTCAGTGACGAGATTGATTTCAAAGATGCTAAGCAGTTGATCCAAGCTTGATGTACATGTTGAGGTACAGACTCATCCCAATCGAGTTTTAATAACCATAACTCTTGTAAAATTATTTTCGATGTAATTACCAATGGAGATAGCAATCCAAGCGGGTCGAAAAGAGATGACGCAATAGACAATATGGTTCGCTTGGTGACTGCATTTGTTTCTACTTTGGGTTGGAATGTGAACGAAAACACGTCAGTACGTTGATGCCAAGTTAACCCCAGTGTACTGGTAATACAATCGTCGGTAACGTGGATTTCCTTTTCAGCTTCACTCTCCATGAAATCTGGATGATTTGAGTGCCATTTTGATAATGGAAATTGTCCGCGTTTAAGTACTTCGATGACTTGGGATTTTAGCTCATGTAAATCAGCTACCTCGTTGGATCCACATAAGAAATCGTCCACATAAAATGATGATTTTACTGCTGATGCGCCAATGGGAAACTCAGTCGTGTACTGATCTGCCAAATAATGAAGACTACGTATTGCGAGATACGGGGCTGAGGCTGTGCCATATGTAACCGTATTAAGCTGGTATGTCTTGAGATCTAGGTCGGGAGAAGTTCGCCAGAGTATATATTGATATTGACAATCATTTTTATTCATAAGTACTTGCCTGTACATTTTGGTAACATCTGCAGTGATAGCGTAACGATATAAGCGAAAACGAAGTAATAGCAAGTATAGATCTTGTTGAATGGTTGGGCCCACCAACAAAATGTTGTTCAATGATGTTTGCGATGAAGTTCGACAAGATGCGTCAAAAACGACTCGAAGTTTGGTCGACGTACTGCTGGGTTTGAGTACGCAGTGATGCGGTATGTAGTAATGCGGCTCGTTGGTTTTTGGATTTTCTACAAGGGACATATGACCAAGGCTTTCATATTCTTCCATAAACGAAATGTATTGAGGGCGAATTTCGGGTGAATGTTGCAAACGCTTTTCAAGAGCGAGGAATCTTCGGCGAGCGATATCGAAGGAGTCTCCGAGACGGGTGGGATCATCTTTGAATGGTAAACTAACGATTATCCGACCAGTAGCATCTCGTTTTGTTGTTTTTACGAAATGCTCCTCACAAATACGATGCTCCGGTTGACTCGGTTTTGATGATACGTCGATAGTTTCCAACTTCCATAAACGTTGTAGATTTTCGTCGATGGAACTTTCGCTTGACATTAAACACGCCGATGTTGCCACTTCACGCTCACCACGATACCTTCCGGATACGACCCACCCGAATAATGTTTTTTGTAGAGTAGGTAGATTTGGACCAAGACGAATTTGGCCTACCGCAAGTGCTTCGAAAAATGCCTCCGTTCCAAGTAATAAATCGATACGACGTGGTTTGTAGAAGGTCTCGTCTGCCAGTTTCGTATTGACAGGCAAATTCCAAGTCGAAGTATCAATCTCAGTATCGGGTTGGTATGCAATGTGAGACGTGACTCCAAATTGCAGTGACAAATGAAACGCTGACGTACGCGATTTTATTGTTGTAGTGGTACGGGACTTCAAGTTCGTGAGGGATTCACCGATGCTGCGAATGCCAATGTGATGTTTTTCTCGACGGAGATGGAGTTTTTGAGCAAAGTCGTCAGTGATGAAATTGACCTGGGAACATGAATCAAGTAGAGCTCTTCCAAGTTTGTACATACCTGAGGAATCTTGAACTAAAACCATAGCTGTAGCCAGAATAACTTGACCACAATCTGATGCCTCCATATGTGAGTGGGTAGCTGCTTGTTGATTACCTGTTTGAGGTCTGCTAGACGAATTAGGTGTAAATGACGGTGGCTGCCATGATGTTCGAGAAGCTTGCAATGAATTAGTTGAAGTAGTTGGCGCTTGAGCCGTAGCCGTTACATGTGAAGTTGTCGATGTTGATTGTGGAGTGATCTCACGTTGAAAATTGTTGTCATGATGCAGTAGGGTATGGTGTGTCCGATTGCATGTACGGCACCGATGTTTCGAAGGGCACTGAGCCATCCTGTGACCGCTACCCAAGCAATTAATGCATAAATCATATTTCTTGTATATGTCGAACCGTTGATTCGTGTTTTTCTCCAAAAATTGTGGGCAACCTGTTAGCTTGTGCTTTGCGCTAGAGCAGAGGACACAGTTCGATTTAGTTACTGCAAACGAGGAGTGATGATTATGGGAATTCGAACGATTAGTTTTTACAGGTTCGGGTTTACGATTGGCTGACGAGTCTGATGAGTGTAGGAATTGACAATAACGTTCTAATACTTCCGTACATTGGGACCAGTTGGGGAGTGATTTATAATCTAGGGACTCATTCCATTTTTTGCGGGCTTGTTGATCGCACTTGCCTATAACGATGTAGATGAGCATTGCTTGTGCGATGTTGGTACTTGTACCCAATGATTCCAACGAGCTATAAATGGCTGACGCCTTGTCTACTAAACTACGCAAGAGTTGAGGGTTTGGATTTTCGACAGTTTGTAATGTGAATAGGGAAGCTATGCCCTCCAAGAAAATGAGAGTTGGGTTATCGAACCGTTCTTTGAGTCTATCTAGAGCCTTTGGGTAATTTTCACTAGTGACTTGAAAAGCCTTGACAGTTTCTAGTGCTGGCCCTTTTAAACACGAGAGAAGATAATTAAATTTTTCAATATTCGAGAGTCGGTTCTCGCGAGCGATAAGTTGTGTAAACGATGTAATGAAATTTCGATAATCTGCATAATCACCGTTGAATGTTGGTAATGACAATCGCGGTAGATGGGACGATTGAACAACAGTGGCTGCTGGAGGGGTTCCCGGAAGTTGGATGCTCATATTTGGATCAAATCCTAGCTGAGATTGAATGAGTACTTTTACTCCTACAAAGGTGTCCTCCAAATCGGCGCGGCCGTTGTCATTTGCATCTAAATCTTCAATTTCGGCTTGAACAGATAAAGCTTGCTTGAAGTAAGATTCTAAAATACCTAACCGACACTGTAGCTCAGCAGTAGATAGCTTTGTTTCTGCATCCCTATTTGCTTCTACTATTGATTTAATGCGTGAAATATTGCGCTTAATATTAGTGCGCTTACGCTTACTTTCTTCTAACGACATGATTTTTTTGGGGTTTTGCTCTGCTTATTTACTGCTGGGTTAGCAAACTGCAAAGTGATGGCAGGGAAGTGATGGTAAGCTACCGGCGGTCAACCAATGACGCCAACAACGGCAGCACGAAAACGAAAACGAAAATCTAGGCAGCACAAGGCAATATGCGTGGGCAGAGAAATTTGAGCGAGAGCAGCGAATGCAATAGCAGCTGAATGCAACTGCTACAAGTGCTGACAGCGAAGGTAGACGAAAAGCGATAATCGAAAATAGCGACGGCAGATTAGCAGCGACGCAAGCGACAGTGGCTAGTGAAAGCAGTGCAGTGGGCTGCTAGCAAAAGTTATGAAAATGAACTAACGGGAAAAAACCAGATCACGGCAATTTTAGGGACACCAACAATGACTGGGAAGAGGGCGAATGAACTTTGCGTTATACGGGAAATCAGGGAACTGTATTTTTCGAGACATTTCATGCATACATACCAAGTGATGAACCTTTTGTTTTACCGTATGTATGTATATCAGCAAATTGTTGTTTTCCAACCGATGACTTTTGTAGTTACCGCAACGATATGAGTTCCAAGAATTCTGCAAATATTCCCAATGATAATTACAGCCAACACTTTGATTTGAGACTTTTTCCAATTTCTTGTTCTCGTCCAAATGTTTCCCAATGGTATGATGTTTGGTTGATTGTTGTTGGTTTTTTTTTTTTTTTAAGATATTGGTTTTTGGTGTAATGAAACCGATTTTTATTTTCAAATTAACACTCTTAACAAACGCGATTATACAGTGCCCCACGTTGGGCGCCAAAAAATGTTTAAGCAAGAGCTTTTTCTTGCCTACAAAAAAATTAACCTAAGAAGTTTGGGGGTGTATAATTGCACGGTAGCGAGTGCAAAGAATAAAAAGCCGGTCCGCTTAATCTGAGCGACAATAATATTCTGATTTATTCGAATTCAATTATATATTTACAAAGCATAAAGAAAGATGAGCAAAGGGGAATATGAGTAGTGGGAACTAATGTAGTGTGTGTGTGTGTGTATGTTTGTATTACAAGAGCAGGTAATGTTTTGTTGTGTAGTTAGTGTACTTATATTTTAGTTAGTGAGTAGCAATAAAATAAATCATGATACAGTGTGTCACATATATGTTCAGACACAGTGCCTTGCGTGTTTGATCCAACAGATCCCTCATATTTCTTCAGGATCCTTGCAGCCTTCCTTTTATCCCAGTACGCAAAGCGTCGGGGAGATGTCTTTTGGGAGCGGTCTCTCCCTTTGATAGAAGCTTAGTTGCGTCTTCCTTCTCTTTCGGATCACTGAGGCCAGGTCCCGAGACCATTGCCACAGACATTGAGAGGTTGATGTTCGTGCCGGCGCTTGATGGAAGTTTAGCATCCGCCGTTTTCTGCTTACCTGCGTATGCAGCCGCACTGGTGCTGGCTTTCATCAAGTCACTCTCACTTGCTAGCAGTTTCGAGGATGACCGACCCGTAGTTACCATCGTTGTCGGTCCCCCAGTTGACTTTGAAATAGAGTTTGTCCTCCGGCGTTGTGATTTCTCTTGCTCCAGCATAGTTCTCCTCTGCTGCGGAGTAAACGAAGTTATTGATTGTTTTGAATTTTGAGTTGTATTCATCTTGTTCGTACGACCCCTCGCCGGACACGGCCAGCTTGGGGTCAAGGGTGGATTAAGGGGAATGTGTCGTCCGCCACGGCAGAGCCCCATACCGCGGTAAGACCATGGTTACTCTCTGAGGCGGTCCGGTATCAGAGAGGCACCGTTCGACTACAGCCACGATTTGCCTCCCGGCTGCAAACTTCCAATGGGCACGGTATCGCGTAAAACCCTGGATTGGGAGGGGGTAGATCTTTGTCATCGCGCCAGCGAGGCTAGGCTGCTCTCGTGATGTAGTGCCACCCTTCACGAGGGGCATAGAAGCCTGATCATTTTAGTTTTTTTCAGGTCTTATCATACAGAGCGTTTTTTTTTTAATATTTTGAAGTAGGTCGATGTTTCACTCAGACGACCATATAATTGTACATACATACATATGTAGGTACCTAGTTGTTCGTAAATTTTATTTTCGAAACAATCTTTTTTCCGATTTTTTTAAGAGTTTTCTAAATAGTGTTACTCGTATAGATTTTCATATATGTATTTTTAAAAGGAGGCTTAAAACTAGATATTAAATTCCGTTGGAAAAATTAAATCTTTTAGGTGAGGCACCCTAACGTACATGCATTCAGTATCTATAAGTAAAGTTTAAAATAAATAAAACAAAACAGGCCGAACATTCCATCAGATCACTTTTATTGAGAGACAAATACTAACAACCAAGGCAAATTCAACAAGGTAGAATTGACAACTGATATATTTTGTTTTTGTAGGAGTTTTTCCTTCAAAAATTTGTATACAAGCGTATTAACCCCTTGCGGCCCAAGCACAGTATATGAACCCCATAAAATGGTCTTGTTAAAAAATTATATCGCATATGCTGAATTCTAATGCTAATTTAAACTAAAAAAGCTGCAACCTAGAAATCGCATGGAGTGATTTTTTAATACCGAGTGCTACTTTTGAATCTACATTTTTGAGACCTTAGCACAGTATTTGGGTCAGACAAGAGACTCTTGGCTAAACAATAGTTTCTTGGCCAACGAAATCCAAAAAAGTCGATTTTGCAACCAAGACCTAGTTTGGAAAATATGTACCTAAGTATTTACGGATTTAGCATATGATAAAAAACGTTATTTTTTTATACAATAGTCTTTGCCATTTTTTTATTTTTAAATGCATATATCTAGATGCCTATATGCTCTGGGCCCAGCAGAATGTAGACACATATATAGCCGCAGAAATGTTTTCCCACTCCCAAATAACTTTTTTATGTGGATAAAGTAGTTTCTTCGTTTGAGCCTCGGTAAACAATTTATCCACTGATGTCCTCAAGGTTTTTGCATATGTTATCTGCGCGATGAGGTCAGCAAGACTCGCTTCCAAGTTTTTTGACCAGGTAAATAGATTTCAGCTCTGAAGCTACATTCACTTGAATCGTCCCTGAATAAAAATAAATGCACTGAGTAATATTAGCTTGAAACTTGTTAAGTTCAAATGTTCTTTGCTTACACTGTCTGCGTCCACGCGTCTTAATACATTCAGAGGCTGTGCATTAGCATGCAACGGTTTCTCCTCAAGAAGCAGTTTGTAGCCTTCAGAAACTTGCGGCTGCAATTGTGTAGGTACCGCACCAGGAAACAAACGTGCCTTCTTCTTCGCTTGCTTCAAAATGTTGCTCACATACATACATACGCAGCGACGCCAGAACTAATCTCCTACCGCCGACGCCTTTAATCACTATTAGGCGCCTTAAAGCACCGAACAACTGCTACATCCTTAGCATCTCCGCAAACTGCACAACGCGTGACCATTTTTGATCTTTTCATATATATAATATTGAAACTCTTTCATATTTCTTCAATAAAAATACCAAATTTTCAAACGCAGCGGGTTAATTGTTTGACGTAAAAACTCCTACAGCAAAGAGCGAACTGTCAAGATCACTATTACTTTAGGTTTGTTTATTGGGCTGCTCTAGCTTACGCCAGATTGAGATATTTCACAAAATTGTGTTTAACGAACACTTTTCTTGCTCTAGGTTGCTCTATCTTTTGTTTCATGAGTACGCTCAAAACAAAACTAGAGTAATCCAGATCACAAATTTCTGCTCTAGGTTTTTTTATGGAGTAAGTTAGAGCAGAAAAGCAATTGTCAGTCAGGAAAAAATAAATTTTTGAAAACTTCAAAAAAAATAGCTTGCAAGAAAATCAATGTTTTTGTATACGTGAATTTGCATTAATTTTGAAGATTTAAACAAAAAAACCAAATAAAGAGAAACTATCGAAATTCATGTGTTTCATGGCATTTCTGCTCTGAGTTGCTCTATTTCTATTTTGACAGCTGCCCTGTTCTGCTCTGCTCTAACCTGCTCTGAACTTTTTTTTGGTCAGTAAACAAACCTTTTGTTTAATATACTTTGCTAACAACCAAACACCTAATATGTATATTAGACTGGGCCAAAAATAAAAATTTTCGTTTTTTTCAAAAGTTATATTGATTTTCTTTTTAAGAAAGGTGAAAAAATTACTGGAATTTTTTTTTTAAATAAAAGTCTAGAGGTCTATCATCGCTAGTTTAGATTTTACAGACTTAACCTCCAATTTGGTATAAAAACGACAAATCATTGTTGAAAATCACCATTTACCTGAACATATTTTTGTAGGAAATTGAATTCCCTACAAAAGCTGCCTAGACCGAAATTTTCTCAAAATAGCCCTTTTCTAGTATTCTAGCCTCAAACATTGGCATGTTTTTTGGATCTCCCGATTTTGGTTTGAAAATTTGCGAAGCATGAAAAGATCAACTTCGAATAAAGCTAAATACATATTCTTAAGGGAAATTGGTTGTTGAATCCGAATTCGATATCAGAATTTAACAACGGGCCCGAGGTTGGGCCCTAACCTAGCCAAATAGTCCAATATTATTTTTTTCAATTCAATTCAGGTTTATTCAGTCTATGATTATAAATCTTACAGACTAGATACAGAAATTTATAAGGCTAAATTTTAAATATAATTAATAAAAAAATAACACATATATGCATATAATATTCGAGTTTTAATAAATATCTAGGTACAAATGTAATTGAGACTTAAAAACGTCCCTGGATAGAGAGAAATCGATATTTAGCCTACTCGAAAGTTTATTGAATTCCGCTAGAGAGCGGAATATTGGATCAAAGAGGGCGTAGTTTACCCTGATAGAACTCAGATAAAAAGGAGGGGAAAAACGAAGGGACCTAATAGGAACATTGAACGTGATTTTCTCGAGAAGGTCTGGGCAATTTACCGAACCAACAACGAGATCATACACGAACATAAGCAGGTGCAAAGTTCTCCTGGACTGAAGGGATTGTAGATTAATTAATGTACACCGAGACTCATAAGAGGGCAACGGATTATCAAAATTAAGTGAGCCAAGCCCAAACCGAATAAATTTTCTTTGAACCCTTTCAATTCTAGCCGCATGACAGCTGTAGATTGGGTTCCACACAATGGACGCATACTCAAGCTTTGAGCGAACCAACGATATATATAAAGCCTTCCTAGTATAGGGGTCATTAAAGTCCTTAGCATATCGGCGTAAGAATGCAAGATTTCTATAAGCCTTCGGGAGGACATAGATTAACGAAAGAAAAATGAGTGTCAAAGACGACACCTAGATCCACAAATTCGTTGACTGTGCTCAAGAGACTGCCTGCTAAATAGTAATGTGAAACAAGATTATTGCTGGTCTTCGAGAAAGACATGTGAAAACATTTTTTAACGTTTAGAAAGAGCTTATTAGTATTACACCAGTCAACAAGGTTAACCAGGTCACATTGCAAAAGTAAAACATCTGATGGACTGTCAATCCTGCGAAAGATCTTCAAGTCATCAGCATAAAGAAGAAAGTTGGAAGACTGAAAGCAAGCGCCAATGTCATTGATGAATAGAACGAACAACAGCGGCCCAAGGATACTACCCTGGGGAACCCCAGAATTTGCCACAAAGGTGTGCGACTTACAGTTTTCAATTTCAACACAAAGGGATCTATTAGACAGATAGGACTTCAACCAACATAGGAACACCGAGTGAAAACCATATAACTCTAGTTTCATCAGCAAAATCTGATGAGACACTTTGTCGAATGCCTTAGAGAAGTCAGTATATATGGTGTCCACCTGGGAACCGACTTTGAAGGCTGATAAGCAGAAATCCGAAAAAGATGTCAGGTTAGTGACTGTAGAGCGACCTGAAACAAACCCATGCTGGCGCGGCTCTATAATGCTCTTAACAACAAAGAAAAGTTTTTCATGAATAATTATTTCAAAAAGCTTAGAGCAAACTGAGAGCTTAGCAATGGGTCTGTAATTTGAGACATCATTTTTATTTCCAGACTTAAAGATCGGCGTGATTGACGCTGTTTTCCACCTATCAATAAATAAGCCCGAAGAAAGAGATAAATTAAATATGTAGCATAGAGGAATGCATAAAGATGAGCTACAGTGCTTCAGAACAAATGCACAAAGTCCATCAGGGTCACATTTTAGCGAAGGCTTTAACGAGCGCATAGCTTTACTAACATCATCCACAGATAGTGAAAGTGAACCAAAATCAATGCGTTCAAATAGGTATGAGCTCGAGTGAGGACTAGTTTGAAAAGTAACTTCATCTTCGAAATTAGATTTGAAAAATTCTGCAAAAAGTTCTACAGTGTCATTTAGAGACTGTGAGCAATTGTCATTGTAATTCATGCAAATAGGTATGTTGGTAGAACCAGGCTTGGACCGAATAAAATTCCAAAATGCTTTGGGATCATCCTTCAACTCCACTTCCAACTTCCTCATATACTGATTATATAAAAAATTATCAAGAGCATTGAACTCCCTCACACTATTTAAGTACTGATCCCGAAGAGCAGTATTCGCAGAATCGGCGTTATACAATTTACAATATTTATTACGTCTATTTTTCAGCCTTTTAAGAGTAGTGTTGTACCAGGGTAATTTATAAATTTTTGGGGCCCGGCGAGGCACCTTATCATAAAAAACCTCAGCCAACGTCCTCAAAAAAGTTTCAAAACAGACACTAACGTCATTGGACTGCAAAATATTTTCCCAGGATATATCACAAAAAGTACTATTAAGTACAACAAAGTCAGTTGACCGAAAATTAAAAGAATGGTTATTTAAGTCAAAAGATATCGGGATAGTATTAATATCAATTAAGTTAATGACGAGCGGAACATGATGACTGTCGGGCTGCCACAGCGGGAAAAGGCTTTCAGAGAGGCTAAAAATCAAATTCTCATCCACAAAAACAAGATCTAAGAGCTTAGCAAGTGCATTAAAGGCATTATTAATTTGAATAAGATTACAACTTAATAGGCTATCTATAAAATTAATATAAAGCGATCGCGTAACATTAGAAGGAAACATAACCCCATTATTCTGGAGATCCAACCAGACGAAATCAGGTAAATTAAAATCCCCGAGAATACAAAAATGAGAATCACAGTTGGTTTCGCAAATATTAACAATGTTTTCGATGTGAGAGTTATATAAGCTATCCGAACTATTTGGCGGAATATATGAAACACAAATGAATGTAGATCCAGCAGTACCGAATATGCGAACACAAAGTTGATCAATTAACGAGTCATTATGTAAAAGTTGATAAGCCGAATATCGTAGATTTCTTTTTATGGCGATAAGAACTCCACCTCCTCTCCGGTGACCAGTCTTCACAGAATCCCTGTCTTTCCGAAAGGTATGAAAAAGACAAGGATTAAAAAACTCTTCATCCGAAAAGTCACTATTTAGCCAGGTTTCCACGAGGACATAAACATCATAGTCCATGCGGGACGTCGCTAAAAGAATTTCTTTAGATTTTGTGCGCATACCTCCCATATTTTGAAAGTATATTTTGAGAGAAGAGTCGGATACATTATTACGATTGGTACGATTATTACGATGAAATACATTTGCGCTAGATGTCACTGATTTTTCCTTGAAAGAAACGAAAGGGCCGAACAATGATTCGGATTCAGAATTTTGTCATAAAAGGCCGTTGTTACTCCAAGCTTGAAGTTCACACTCTCAATACTATCCAGCGCAACCCCACTTTTTATCAGCTTACGGCAGGATAAGTGGTTACGTCAACAGCGGCATACTTTGAAACGTAATCGATGACATTCAATTCAGAGACTGTTGGTTTGAACGAGGAAATATGCAGCCATTTTTTCTTCATAACAACTTCGAGCTCAGCATTTAGATTGCGGCCATAAACGCCCCTCATGCCTCTTACCGCATTTACATTAGCGTTATCATTATTTTGCCGCACAGGGTTGGTATGACTATGTTGTGCAAAAGGCGCAGAGGTACCAGCAGCAACTTGATTAACCGTGGTATGCATAACAGATGGGGCGGACAAGAGACTAGCATAAGTTATGTTGTTAGGCGGCTCGACTGCGGCCACAGAGGAAACCGCAGTTAAAGAAATTGTCGAGGTAACACTGTTAGCTGCAGCAAAGCTAGCTATGCTATCGATTGGAGCGGCAAATCCACTGTTAGTTGTGCTAACAACACTTTTTGCAACCGAGACTTTGTCACCAATTACTTCAATACTATTCGCATTGTTGTTACTCAACTCGACATTTGGATCATTATTAGAGCGATTCGGACTATTGCATATCTCTGTGCCGGCATCGGCTGCCTTGACAGATTTAGGCTGGTCGGCAGGTTCAATTTGATTAATGTTCTTAGCTCTACCTTTACTTGCATTTTTCTTTTTGTTTGTACTGAGATGCTCAAAGAACTCGGATTTAAACGAAGCAAAAGCACCAACAACCCCATCATCATAGAGTTTGTGTAAATTGAGAAGCTCAGAGCGCACAAGTTCCAGTTCGCCTAACAACCGGTTTTTGTCAGCTTGCAGAGCATGAATACACTCAACTGCACTTGCTTGCTCTACTCGCATAATTTTTAATTCATCGAGAATAGATAGCAACACATGAAATTGGTCATTGTCATTTGCACTATTAATTTGCGGTTCAGTCTGTTGTTCTTGTTGTTGTAGAGCGATAGCATTAACCGAACGAACATCATGGTGAGTGACAGCACAATCACCACAAATATATAACTCGTCAGAGTTTTTAAAATAATCTAAGTTGGCCGCCAAAGTACCAACAACACACTGCAAGTGAAAGACCTCTTTGCACTTTTCGCACTGAACACTGCTTTGAGCGCGTTCAACTCTATGTCCACAAAAACAAGGCATATTGAGAGAAAGTTCAAATATGTATGGAATTATGTATAAGAAAAGATAATAAATTTGATTATTTTAGGTAATTGTTATTATTTTACAGATGGATTTAGATTGTTTATATTTCAATTACACAAATGAGTTCAAATTATAAATATATTGCACTACTATACAAGTAGAGTAGAATCGAAAAGCACAGAGCTCGAGTAAAACACGTCCGTACACGACAAAGAAAATTTTTATTTTGTGGTGGGTTTGTTAGGTTAGAGAAGAACTGCGACCTGTTAGGCTAATTCTGATCACGGATTTGGATTTAGCTCGCCCAAAACATGAAAATTAATGTATTGAGTTCACAGATCCGTCAACTTTTTGTTTTTTTTTTTGTGGCTGCGCTATTTGAAGACTGTAAAACTACACCTTCGCAGAGAAAGCATATATTAGGCAAAAATATGTTTGAACGTATGTTAGAAATGTAAGTTTTTGGTTATAATATTCATCACATAATGATAATTAATCATGCAGAGTATCAATAAATAAAATTTTGTAAAAAAATTGGATCAAAAATACCAAAAAAAAGACGGAAATATAATTTTTTTTTAATTTAACACTAAATAACTTTTGAAAGATAAACTTTACAAAAAAAACCTGTTTTGTAGCCGACTCAATTTCCTTTAAGAATCTGTATCTATCTTTTTTCTACATGGATATTTGCATTTTTGAAAATTTTTAAAGAAAAAATGGGAAATCTAAAAACAATGCCAATTTTTGAGCATAGAATACTAGAAAACGGCTAGTCTGAGAAAATTTTGGTCAAAGAAACTTTTGTAGGGAATTGGATTTCCTTCAAAAAAAAGTTCAAGTAAATGGTGTTTTACAACAATGGTTTGTCGGTTTTATACCAAATATGAGGTTAAGTCTATAAAATCTAAACTAGCGATGATATACCTCTAGACTTTAATTTAAAAATCTGAAAAAATTACAGTAATTTTTTTTTCACCTTTATTAAAAAGAAAATCAATATAATTTTTTTTTTTTGGGTCCAGTCTAATGTATATACATATGTATGCACGTATTTATAAATTTCCCCGCTTTTCAAACTGTTAAATATTTATACATAACAATTGTTCAGTAAATATGTATGTATGTATGTTTACTAATGAAAAAAAGACAATATGGTGAAAAAATAAAATTAAAGGTCTGCGAATTTTATGTGTTTTAATATTTTATTAATGAAGATTTCACTATAAAAAACAACCCTGCAGCGAAAGCAACCATGTAGTTTAAAACGACTTTACAATTAGTTTGTGCACCAGGCCCAACTAGTCAGTCCTTTGCCTTTTTCCATATAAAGCGGGCTACTCACCTGCCAAGAAATGTCAAACTCCATATAAAAAAACGCTCAAGAAATGGTCAAGAAACGTTTTCACACGTCAAATTTTCTTGAGCCAATACTCAGTTCATAAGAAAAAATACAGCACTTTTCGATAGTTGGCAACGCCGGTTTACCTCAAGGAATAAATAAGATCGTATATATTTCTTGAGGTAAACCCCTGCAAAAATCGTTGGATTATGTCTTCCAATTTTTAGACATTGGAGTACTCCAATAGTAATCCTTTGTATACCTCATCGGACCACCTTCAGCTTTTTGAAAGCCGATCATTGCTCGTGCCTTAAGCGGGCTACCCACCTGCCAAGAAAAAAACGAGCATATATTTCTTATGCCTGGTCAAGAAAATTGGACGTTTACGGCATTTTCCATTTTATTGCAGATTACTATTATAAAAATGTATAAAAGATGTGCAGCGAAGTATATCATCTTTGCCGTGAATCTGCACGTTTACCTCAAGAAATATATACGAGCATATTTATTTCTTGAGGTAAACCGGCGTTGCCAACCATCGAAAATTGTAGTATTTTTTCTTATGAGCTGAGTATTGGCTCAAGAAAATTTGACGCGTGAAAACATTTCTTGAGCGTTTTTTTATATGGAGTTTGACATTTCTTGGCTGATGAGTAGCCCGCTTTATCGACGAAAATCACGACACTATCGCTCTGACAGTAGATACTCCAAGGAGTAAAAACATTGGAGTACATTGCAAAGTACTCTGTCTGTAGGTACTCCATGGAGTAGCAGAAACAAAGCGAAGGTTGGAGTAGGACATCGCAATGTTAATTGGAGCACAATTTTTATATGAAACAGGATTACATTTGGAGTACTCTGATGATCCCATTGGAGTACTCACTACACATGTTTTATACATTTTTATAACAGTAATTTGCAATAAAATGGAAAATGTGGTAAACGTCAAAATTTCTCTACCAAGCACAAGAAATATATGCTCGTTTTTAAACGCTTAAACAGTTGGTGTTTTTTAAGCGGGCTACCCACCTGCCAAATGCCTTTTTTCTTGAGGCATTTCTTGGCAGGCGAGTATGGATGGTAATAGCTACAATGCCATATACTTGATGTCTAACACATCGAAAGAATTAATGCAGAAACTATGCAAGTTGCCAGGATTTTACGAGTTGGTAGCCAACCGCGCCTCCAACGGCCCACTAGAAAACAATACAATTCTATAATAGTTGGAGTACCTATGCATTCTAAACATTCTGGAAGCGGTTCTAATATTTATAATTATAGTTCGAAAAATTTTATTTTTCTTGCTGGTCCGTCAGGTGTGCATGTCAATGTAACTGACGACGTACTGAATAACGAAATTAAAGATGGAAGTCTTTATACTCTTGAAGTACAAAACGGCAAAGTTGTTATGAAATTAATTAACAAAAATGATAACTAAATTCAATTTATAAAAATTATTTTAATATTTTTACATATACTATATAATATTTCTTGAGGTAAACCCCTGCAAAAATCGTTGTATTATGTGTTCTGTAGTATATTCTAAAGTAATAGTATGTAATATAATCTAAAATAATAGTAAACAAAATGTACTAAAATAATATACAATCTGGCAGCACTCGCTGAACTAGTATCGGAATGCTATACAAAGAAAATAGCAAAAAGAATGGTATATGGCAGTGCTGCTTTGATTGGAGACTTCACTTGCTATTTGACAAATAAAGAAAAAGGACGTGTTTGTAAGTGCTATAGCATCAGGTGTGACCGCGCTCTAAATTTGAAGTTTTTTTAATCTGCACAACTTGGCGAAAGCGAACCAAACATTTTTAATATGTCGGAGCGTAAAGAGATAGCAGCAGCCCTAGCTGATATTGGTGTGGAATTTCCACAAACGGCAACATTAACGCAACTCCGCAATTTGCTTTCATCAACCATAACGGGAAAATCCGACAAAAGCGCAAAGGCACCAGAACCGCTTGACGCAGGCAGAACTGACGATGGCAGCGAGCAAAACGAGGCAGCAGAAGCAGAGGAGTCGCCAGCAGAGACACGCCAACCATACGTGCTGGTAGCACCACTAGACAGCGAAAACCGTGAAGCAGCAACGTCAGTAGCGCATGGTCAGCGCGAAATAGCAACTGCGGCGGCGGCTGCGAACGCCAACGCAGACACCGCTGCTTACAGCATCAGCTCAGATGACAGCGACATAACCGTTATGGAAGAGCGGTTAGAGAAAAAATTAAGAATTTTGCAAATGCAGGCCGAAATCGAGAAATTAGAAGCAGCTAGGGGCTTACAGTCCGCTCCAATCAGCATAAGCGAAATAGAAAAAACAATTCCAACGTTCAGCGGCGACAATAATGCGAGTGTCGAAAAATGGTTGCAGGAATTTGAAGACACAACCAATTCTTATGGTTGCGGTGACGAAGCAAAAATTATGATTGCACGACGTTTGCTAAGGGGTAGTGCCCAAATTCTATGGCGTCTAAACCGTATAAACAATTGGAGCGACCTAAAAATAAAGTTGCTCACGGAATTTAAAAAGCCACTTAGCGTAATGGATGTGTTTCGCCAACTGGAAAGACGTAAATGGGAAAACACTGAGACGCTGGGGCACTACATTCTGTCGATGCAAGAGCTGGCCCAATCCGCACCAATTGAGGAGTATGAACTCGTTGAGTTCATAATCGACGGACTAGGGGATAAGTCACCCAGCACCCTTATCTTCAGTGGCGTTAGAACAGTGGAACAACTTAAAAAACTAATTCCACAATATGAGCGGCTAAGACGGACGAGTGATAAACGCACTGCTCCATCAACAAGCAATAGTCAGATTCAAGTAAGATGCTTCAACTGTTCGCGATACGGCCATTATTCAAGTGAGTGCAAGGAGAAAAAGAGAGAGCGGGGATCCTGTTTTAAGTGCGGATCTAAGGAGCATCTATACAGAAATTGTCCACACAAGGTGGTAGCAGCATTAGAAGACGAAAGCGAGTATAGCTCAGTACAATCTAGAGAAATGGTAAGTGTTGCCTTCAGTCCAAATTGTGATCGTCCTCATTATGTTTGTTTTTTTTTCTTTGCTCGACACCGGTAGCCCTTGTATCTTTATCCGACAATCTTCCGTTCCGACCATAGCAAAATATGAAGACGAAAGCGTAAGCACTTTTAAAGGCATCGGAAAAGTTAATGTGAAATCTCGCGGAAGCATCACTGTATCAATACAATTTAAAAATATTTCAAAATTACTAAAAATGTATGTACTTTCTGATAATGAATTACCATTTTCGTTGTTGTTAGGAAGAGATTTCTTAAATCTTTTTAACATTGGCCTATTTTATAAAAATAAGTTTTTTGAAATGAATAAAACCACACCCAAGTTGAATAAAGATCCTCTTTTTATTTTGAATGACGAGAAGGAAAGTGTGAAGGAACCTTATAAAGAACACATCAATAATACCTCCGTTACAGAGGTAGCAAATTCGAATAAAGAACTTTGTGATATTTTCAATATACAAATAGTGAATGATAAAGATGTGATTGACATAAGCCTTCAGATACCTTCAGATTGGGCAGAAACCTTCAGAGCAATGGTAAAAAATTCTTACGACCAAAGCCATAGTGAATACCTTCCGAATATAAATTATGAAGCCAAAATTTTGCTTACCTCAAATATTCCGACCTTCTGTTCACCACGACGCTTATCATTCGCAGAGAAAACCGAAGTTAATCGAATTATAGAAGATTTGCTTAGGAAAAATATTATTAGGCATAGTGAATCCCCTTATGCGTCACCAATTGTCCTTACAAAGAAGAAGTCAGGCGAAACTAGAATGTGCATTGACTATAGAAATTTAAACAAGTCAATTGTAAGAGACAACTATCCTCTACCGCTAATAGAAGACTGTTTGGAATATTTAGGTGAAAACAAATTATTTACTTTATTAGACCTAAAGTCAGGGTTTTACCAAATTAAGATGGCAGAGGAATCCATAAAGTATACCTAATTTGTAGTTCCAAATGGTCAGTATGAATTTCTAAGAATGCCTTTTGGGCTGAAAAATGGACCAGCGATTTTTCAAAGGTTTATAACCAAAGTTTTAAAAGATTTTATCGAGAAAAATGAAGTAATGGTTTATATGGACGATATAATCATAGGGAGTAAAACAATAGATGAGCATTATAATTTAGTTAAAAGAGTATTAGGGAAGCTGGTAGAGCACGGCCTTCAGATAAAAATAAGCAAATGCAAATTTGCATATAGTGAAATTGAATATCTGGGCTATAACGTATCAAAGCATGGCATACGACCATCCGAATCTCACATTAATTCCGTAACAAACTACCCAACACCTAAGAACGCACGAGAGCTCCAGGCATTTGTTGGACTTTGCTCATATTTTAGAAAATTTGTTCAATCCTTTTCAGTATTAAGCGGGCTACCCACCTGCCAAGAAATGCCTCAAGAAAAAAACGAGCATATATTTCTTGTGCCTGGTCAAGAAATTTTGACGTTTACCAAAATTTCCATTTTTTTGCAAATTACTCTTATAAAAATGTATAAAACATGTGTAGCGCAATATGTACTCACCTTTGCTGTGGATCTGCACGTTTACCTCAAGAAATATATACGAGCATATTTATTTCTTGAGGTAAACCGGCGTTGCCAACCATCGAAAATTGTAGTATTTTTTCTTATGAGCTGAGTATTGGCTCAAGAAAATTTGACGTGTGAAAACAGTTCTTGACCATTTCTTGAGCGTTTTTTTATATGGAGTTTGACATTTCTTGGCAGGTGAGTAGCCCGCTTTAGCTCGCCCTTTGTATGATTTACTCAAGAAGAACAAAACGTTTAGTTTCAATGAAGAATGTGTCAATTGCTTCCGCCTGCTAAAGGAAAAATTGGTATCAAGCCCCGTACTAGCCATATATAACCATAAAAGGGAAACAGAACTACACTGCGACGCTAGTGCTCATGGCTTTGGGGCAATACTGCTGCAAAGACAGGACGATAGGCACCTACATCCCGTAGCTTTTTTTTCAAAACGGACTTCCGATGCAGAAAGTAGATACCACAGTTTCGAGCTAGAGACATTAGCTATAATTTACGCTCTACGTCGATTCCGAGTCTACCTAGAGGGTATTAAGTTTAAAATATTAACAGATTGCAACTCTCTTACCTTAACACTTAATAAGAAATTAGTCAATAGTCGCATAGCTAGATGGGCTCTTGAATTAGAAAATTACAACTACTCAATATCGCACAGAGCAGGTACCAAAATGCCTCATGTAGATGCACTTAGCAGAAATATATCCGACTGCGAAACTGTAATTGGGGCCATTGACTGTGAAGATTTAGACTTCCAGCTACAAATTATGCAAGCGCGAGACGAAGATATAGCAGCCTTAAAAAATAAGTTAGAGACTGAAAACATGAAAGACTTTGTTATGGAAAACGGTGTTGTATTCAAAAAAGACAACGATATCTTACAGTTATACGTTCCCAAGGAACTTGAAAAGGATGTAATAAGAAACATTCACGAGCAATTAGGCCACCAAGGCGTGGATAAATGCTACCAAAAAATTAAGATGAGCTATTGGTTCCCTAATATGAAAGATAAAATTAATACATTCAAGCTAAATTGTATAAAGTGCATTATGTACTCTGCGCCCAATAATCCTAATGCTAGGCATCTCCACAACATACCAAAGCATCCCAAGCCGTTCCACACAATACATTTAGACCATTTAGGCCCTCTTCCCTCTTTACAATCGAAACGAAAGCATCTTTTGGTTATAATCGACGCTTTTACGAAATACGTAAAGCTTTACCCAGTCTTAACGACAAGCACCAAAGAAGTGACAGCTGCGCTTACTAAATATTTCGAATATTATAGCCGACCAAAGAGGTGCATAACTGACAGAGGTAGTTGCTTTACATCGAAAGAGTTCGAAGAATACATAGAAAGCAAAAACATTAGCCATATAAAAGTAGCAGTCCACTCCCCACAAGCAAACGGGCAAGTGGAAAGGATAAACCGGAGTTTAATTGGTATGCTAGCGAAACTTAGCGATTCCGTGTCTCATGCAGATTGGGTGAAACAGTTATCAAAAATAGAATTCGCATTGAACAACTCTATTAATAGATCGATAGGAACAACACCAAGCCAGGCCTTATTCGGTGTTAATCAACGCGGTGAAATTGTTGACAAACTTTCAGAATATCTGGACGAGTACAGTTCAGGCCCGGAGGGGAGGGATTTAGAAGAAATACGTGACAGAGCAGAACAAAGCATACGCAAAGTACAAAATTATAACTTGAGTCGAAGTGAACAGAAGAAAGTAAGGGTTAACTCATTTGAGGAAGGTGATTTTGTTGTGATTAAGAACATAGACACAACAGTTGGCACTAACAAGAAGCTTCTGCCCATGTTTAAGGGACCCTACGTCATTCATAAGAAACTTCCGAACGACCGGTATGTCGTAAGAGACATTGAAAATGGACAAATTACACAAATACCGTATAATAGTGTAATAGAAGCGTGTAACATGAGGCTATGGAAGAGCAAAGAAAGGGAGATTCAAACATCGACTGAAGGCGGCACTTAGAAATCAATTGTAAACATGTACCTATACATAATCAGTATGTAGCATATGATCGGGCCGATCATATAAGTCAGGTTGGCCGAGCTGTAGTATATTCTAAAGTAATAGTATGTAATATAATCTAAAATAATAGTAAACAAAATGTACTAAAATAATATACAATCTGGCAGCACTCGCTGAACTAGTATCGGAATGCTATACAAAGAAAATAGCAAAAAGAATGGTATATGGCAGTGCTGCTTTGATTGGAGACTTCACTTGCTATTTGACAAATAAAGAAAAAGGACGTGTTTGTAAGTGCTATAGTTCCCATTTTTTTACATTGGAGTACTCCAATAGTAATCCTTTGTATACCTCATCGGACCACCTTCAGCTTTTTGAAAGCCGATCATTGCTCGTGCCTTAAGCGGGCTACCCACCTGCCAATAAATGCCTCAAGAAAAAAACGAGCATATATTTCTTATGCCTGGTCAAGAAAATTGGACGTTTACGGCATTTTCCATTTTATTGCAGATTACTATTATAAAAATGTATAAAACATGTGCAGCCAAGGGCGGATCCAGTTTTTTTTCTGGGGGGGGGGGGAGGGGCACGAAGGTCCAACAGGCAAAAATATCAACAACTGATAGAAATAAAATAAGTACGCTACACAGTTTATATCGCAAGTACAGGGATATACATATAGAACTAACATAAAAGTAAAAATAAAAATAAAAAACATTTGTGTTTAGTAATAACAGTTTTATTATGTGTTTCCTTCCAAAGATGTCCAGCATCATACTTCAAGTTAATATATACGAGGTCTAGTATATAGTGACGGGCGCAACTATGAGTACCCTTAAATTTTGCAATTTTCAACAATTTCGTCTTAGGTAAAATTAGTTTTACCAAACTTCTCAAAAACTACGGGTCGAGATTCAATACAGAAAATGAAATCTATATACATAGATTATTATTATTATGTTTTAAAAATATATGGTAAATTTCTTTTCAGAATTTTTAGGCGTATGCAGTTTTTTACATCATTCAATATTATTTCGTTATATTAAGTTCGTTAAAGTATTCGCAAATTTTTTTTTTATGACGCGCTATTTTTTCCATGTAAAAAACAAAATACCTTCATAAAAAAATGGAAAATTTGATGAAAGCTCGTCAAAGCTTCGCGAAATTCGCATATATTTTTAAAACATAGACTACGGTCTCTGCTTGACGCGTAGTCTTAGAGAAGACTAGTTAAAATAATGTTACTTAAAGCGAACTTGGCCAAAATTGAAAAAATAGAGAGGAGTATCGTCAGCCACTTTATATAGCCAGGTTTGGAAAGTGTCAAACTATAGCAAGATTATATGTTTAATAAAGATAGTTTTCTTCTGTGTTTCCTGCTGAAAATATCCAGCACTTCATTAGCGTCCATTTGTGCCGCAATATCTCCATGGATATGCATTAAAGCCAATCCATTCAAACGCTCTTCTGTCATCCTATTTCGAAGATATGATTTTAATCGGCGCACAGTGTAACTTTTTTCACTTTTAGGATGCCAAAAGTCCAAAAAACAATGTTCTCCAATCTCAAAAACTTTTTGGCATGCAACAGATAAATAACAAACTGTTAAAAAAATGTACACAAAGTAAAGTAAAACCCCCACGATCACCATGATAAGCATTATGAAACTTGGATAACTGAAACCAGTGTAAAAATCATTTCACGGACCAAAATTTTTGACTAAATTTGTGGCCACGTGGCGGATTTTTGGATAGCTGTTTTGACTTGATACTATTTGATTTGTTATACTAGGGTAATTTATAACAGCATTGGTAAGTTTTAGGCACGTAGGCATTTTTTTAAATATTTTTTTTTTTTTTTGTTTAGACAGCCACTAAAAATTGGGTAAGCTTAAACAATTTTTCGTTTTCAATAGAATAAAACTTACATGATTTGGCCCAATTTGATTGAACGAATACATACACATTAAAGGGAATTTCATACAGTTTCAGATAAAAAAAAAACATTGCGAAATTTTGCGGTTTTCCTTTGTAATCGCCTACTTAAGGTCTCTATGCCCGCGCTCACGAATGAATGCACAGTGACCTAGCAATGGAATGTCCTCAATTCGAGTCGACAACACTACATCCCAAAAAAAGACAGTTATACCTGAAATGGTAAAACACAGAAAAAGGAACCTTGTGCACTGAATACCCTTCATTGTTTGTCATATGGGTTTTCCAACAGTTTTCCCATAGTTAACGAGTTGTGTACTTATCCCATCAACTTATGTTATGTATGCACGCCTACCTGCAGGTCGTCTATTATGGGTGATACTTCTAAGCAATTTAGTGCTTCGGGAATATACATATGTATGTATACATCATATAAACGCGTACCTAAAGCTCGCTCGGAGTTTGAGATCTTAGGTAGATCGTTGAAACAAAGAAATGGGTAAGTATAGTTTTGTTAAGCATTAGCAGGTATTATTTTCCAGTAAAAACCCAGTTTCATATTCTATGCTTGGGCTAAGACTATATAAATAGAGAACATAGCTAAAAATGAATCATACCAAAGACGGACTGCATTGAAGTAAACCCAACTGCACTGTACCAAGTTTTCCTATATCATCAACTAGTTATGGCTATTTCACGAAATGCACTCTTTGAAGTTTGGCTAAAAAGCGAAAATGGAGAAAAGAACAAAGCCATACTAAACCATAAAGAACTAAATGCAATTATAAAATGGGGATGTGATGGAGCTGAGCAAAGCTGTTACAAACAACAATTTTCGGAGGAAAACCAATCGGACACTAGTATGTTTTTCATTTCACTAGTACTCCTTCAATTGTATACAATGGTTGACGAACGAAAGGTTATAGTTTGGAGTAATCCTGCTCCATCTTCCACGAGATACTGCCGACCGATAAAATTTATTTTTACAAAAGAAACACGAGATGTCATTTCAAAGGAGGTGCAGTCTGTCAAAGACCAAATTTCCAGTCTTCGTCCTAAAACAATTCAAACAGATAACCTGAACTTACTAGTGAAATCAACGTTTGTGTTGTGCATGATTGATGGCAAAGTTTGCAACGCGCTGTCGGCATATACATCATCGCAAAAGTGCTACATATGTGGGGCTTCTCCAAAAGATATGAACAATATGCGAGCCCTGTCAGAGCGAAATGTTGACGAAAGCATGCTCGCTTTCGGAATTTCCCCTTTACATTCTTGGATACGATGCATGGAATGTATGCTACACATCGCTTATCGAATGGGAATGAAGACCTGGTGTGTGCGGGGCGAAGAAAATAAGGAAAAGATGAACAAGAAGAAAGAACATATCCAAAACAGATTCAGGAAAGAAGTTGGCCTTTTGATTGATATGCCAAAGCAAAAAACCGGCAACACAAATGATGGCAACACTGCGAGAAGATTCTTTGGAGATCCTGAAATAACATCAGACATAACCGGCATAAACATCAATCTTTTGAGAAGGTTTCATACAATACTTTCATGCATAGGATGTGGGTTTCAAATAAATTCTGAAGCTTTTGACCACTATGTGACCGAGACAAGGGAACTATATTTATCGGAATATGCTTGGTTCAATATGCCAGTGAGCGTACATAAAATTCTGTTTCATGGAACCAGTATAATCGTGTCTGCTATTCTTCCTATTGGTCAACTTTCGGAAGAAGCTCAAGAGTCCAGAAACAAAGATGCACGAAACTATCGTGAACTTTTCACCAGAAAAAAGTCAAGGATTTGTAGTAACTTGGATTTGCTGCACAGATTGCTGATATCGTCAGACCCGGTTATAAACAGTTTGCGGAAAACCCCTAGGTCAAAGCGGCGAGTATTGACGAGTGAAGTTATTGGTTTATTATCTGAGCCAGAGCATGTCGATGATATTGACTCCGACTAAATTTATACCAGTTATAGTATTACTTTTTATTTATGAGTACAAATATATATACCTATGTTGTGTTTGACTTTGAAAATAGAATTTTTTAAATATAAATTAAAAGCCTCTAAGGTAACGTTAAGAAATCTAAACAACTTTTATTTGTATTGGCACTGGAAAATACTTTTAAATTAGAAAATGTGATTATGTGAAATTTCACCTTATATGGGGACAAGGAGAAAAAGTGGGCGGATCACGCCCATTTTTTATCTAGAATCAGACTTAGGTATCTGAAGCCACACTACAAAATTTCAAATGAATTGCTCCTTTGGTTTGGCTGTTATTAATTTTGGCATCCTAAAAATGACAAAAGTTACACTGTGCGGCGTAAGGTAGAAAAAGATCGCTCGGCAGTGCTGGTTGTCACTGGAAACGTGCACAGCAATTGACAAAGGGTTCTAATATTTGGCAGCATCGTGGCTCGTTTGTAGGCATCTGCTGGAGTTTCTGGTATATTTTCTGTCATCTGTTGCCAAATTTTTAGCTCTCCCTTTAAAGCTAGAAAACAAGGAAGATCTTCTTTATAAACGTCAGCACCTTGCAAAACATTCTCTAGATCTTCGTCGTTAAAGTTATGCGATAGTAATTTTTGCAACTGTCCAATTTTTTGCAGAGGAGCGCTAGGGAACCTGGATGCCATTTCACTTAACATGAAGTCTAGAAAAGAAATAAAAACTGAAATTCGGTAATATTCCTCAACTGATTCAGTCTGAATATTCGATCGGTTTAGTTGACGACCAGTGGTTCTACGGACCGTGATTTCAACACCAATTCCACTGTGATAAAGTATATACAGTACTAAAAAAACGGTTCTGGGGGGGCACGGGGGCACGTAAATCCGTAAAGAAATATATAAGAGCGTATTTATTTCTTGAGGTAAACCGGCGTTGCCAACCATCGAAAATTGTAGTATTTTTTTCTTATGAGTGAAAACAGTTCTTGACCATTTCTTGGCCATCTTCTGAAGAGATCGACGACAGCTGAGCGTCAGTTCAGAGTTGAACGTGTATGAGCCAAGGGATTTGATTGCTGGTTGGCTATCGCAATGTTAATTGGAGCACAATTTTTATATGAAAAAGGATTACATTTGGATGATCCAATTGGATTACTCTTGGGATAGGAAATAGAGTACTCTCGATTTTTGCAGGGACGTGCAGATTCACGGCAAAGGTGAGTACATATTTCACTACACATGTTTTATATATTTTTGTAACAGTAATTTGCAATAAAATGGAAAATGTGGTAAACGTCAAAATTTCTCTACCAAGCACAAGAAATATATGCTGGTTTATAAACGCTTAAGCAGTTGGTGTTTTTTAAGCGGGCTACTCACCTGCCAAGAAATCATCATCATCATCATTTATTGGCGCTTAACCGCCTAAGCGATTTTGGCCGTTTCGTATCAAAGCACGCCAGTCATTCCTTTTTAGCGATAACGGACGCCAATTGGAAACCCCAAGGGAGTTCAAGTCATCCTCCACCTGTTGTTTCCATCTCAGTCGAGGCCATTCGCATAACATGGCCCAGCCAGCGGAGTCTTTGGGCTTTAATTCGCTGGACTATGGTCAGATCTGCGTAGAGCTCGTACAGCTCATCGTTAAATTTCCTTCTATACTCGCCGTTGGCATCACGGGAAGGACCATAAATCTTCCGGAGAACTTTTCTCTCAAATACTCCAAGGGCCATCTCATCTTCTCTTGACATTGTCCATGAATCTGAGCCATACATCAGGACAGGTATGATGAGAGACTTATAGAGCGTGATCTTTGTTCTTCGAGAGAGGACTTTACTTCTCAATTGCCTACTCAGTCCAAAGTAGCACTTGTTGGCAAGAGTGATTCTCCGCTGGATTTCTAGACTGATATTATTTTCGGTGTTGATACTGGTTCCCAAATAGACGAAGTCCCTCACAGTTTCAAATTTGTAACTATCAACAGTGACATGGCTGCCAAGGCGCAGGTGCGCCGATTCTTTCTTTGATGACAGCAAATACTTCGTCTTGTCCTCGTTCACGGCAAGACCCTCTTTTTTCGCTTCCTTATCCAGTCCAGAGAAGGCAGCGCTTACGGCGCGGTTGTTAAGACCAATGATATCAATATCATCGGCATACGCCAGCAATTGCACGCTCTTGTAAAAGATTGTACCATTGCGGTTTAGCTCTGCTGCTCGAATTATCTTCTCCAGCATCAGATTGAAGAAATCGCACGAAAGGGAGTCGCCCTGTCTGAAGCCTCGTTTGGTTTCAAATGGCTCAGAGAGGTCCTTCCCGATTCTGACGGAGCTGTTGGTATTGCTCAACGTCATTTGACAAAGCCGTATAAGCTTTGCAGGGAAGTCAAATTCAGACATGGCGGCATACAGGCAACTCCTTTTTACGCTTTCAAAAGCGGCTTTAAAATCGACAAAGAGATGGTGAGTGTCGATTCTCTTATAATGGGTCTTCTCCAGGATTTGGCGTATCGTGAAAATCTGGTCGATGGTAGACTTACCAGGTCTAAAGCCACATTGATAAGGTCCAATCAGTTTGTCTACGATGGGCTTCAGCCTTTCACACAACACGCTAGAAAGAACCTTATATGCGATATTAAGAAGACTAATTCCGCGGTAGTTGGTGCGGTTAGCGGGATCGCCTTTCTTGTGGATTGGGCAAAGCACACTTAAATTCCAATCCGGAGGCATGCATTCGTCTGACCATATTCTGCATAAGAGCTGATGCATGCTTTTTACCAGCTCTTCGCCTCCGCGTTTGAACAGCTCGGCGGGTAGTCCGTCTTTTCGAGGCAGTTTCGCATTCCTCATCGTACCAGTTGTTCTTGCGGGCTCGCTGGAACCCTATAGTGGCCTCAGCGGTGGTACGCAATGAGTGAGAGATATGCTTCCATTGCTCGGTTACATCGTTAGGTCGAGGATTGCCCTCTGCTAGCAGGTGTGAGAGTCGAGTTGTGAAATTATCAGCTGTCTGCGTCATGCGCAGCTTCTCGACGTCAAACTTTCCTTCCGTTACTGTGCGCACTTTCTTCATTGCAAAGAGGCGTGTGCGTATCTTGGCTGCGACAAGATAATGGTCAGAGTCAATATTGGGACCACGCAGTGTACGCACGTCCAGAACGGTGGAGCTATGTCTGCCGTCAATCAAGACATGATCAATCTGGTTTCTAGTTCTTTGATCAGGGGACAGCCATGTGGCTTGGTGTATTCGCTTATGCTGGAACCTGGTACTACTGATGACCATATTGCGAGCAGCGGCGAAGTCAATCAACCTAGTGCCGTTGGGGGATGTTATATCGTGGAGACTGAATTTTCCAACTGTGGGACCAAAGACTCCTTCCTTGCCCACCTTGGCATTAAAGTCGCCGAGCACGATTTTGATATCATGCTGTGGGCAGCGATCATAAGTCTGTTCAAGTTTATCGTAGAAGGAGTCCTTCTCTGCGTCGTCCGTCTCCTCAGTCGGCGCATAGGCGCAGATAAATGTTATGTTGAAAAACCTCGCCTTGATGCGGATCGCGGCGAGACGCTCGTTCACAGGAGTGAACGCTAATACTTGGCGGCGAATTCTCTTTCCCACCACGAATCCTACACCACGCGCTTTGCCGCGTGTCTGGCCACTGTAGTATACGTCACAAGGACCGATGGTCGTCTTTCCTTGCCCCGTCCATCGCATTTCCTGCAGGGCGGTGATGTCGGCCTTTGCGCCTACGAGGACATCAACCAGTCGGGCAGCGGTACCGTCCCTTGAAAGGGTCCGGACATTCCCGGTACATGCCCTAATATCCAAATCGTTATGCCTTATTCGTTTTGCCGGGTCGTCAACATTAAAGGGGGTTCTCATCCGAGGCTTTGTATATTTTTTCATTGGAATTAAGTTTTTTACGTGGCGGGTCCCAAACCCAGCGCACAACCCGAAAAAAGGCATTTGGCAGGTGGTGTTTTTTAAGCGGGCTACCCACCTGCCAAGAAATGCCTCAAGAAAAAAACGAGCATATATGTATTTCTTGTGCTTGGTCAAGAAATTTTGACGTTTACCACATTTTCCAGTTTTTTGCAAATTACTGTTATAAAAATGAAAAAAACATGTGTAGCGAAATATGTACTCACCTTTGCCGTGAATCTGCGCGTTGGCAACTATCGAAAAATGTGGTATTTTTTCTTTTAAACTGAGTATTAGCTCAAGAAAAATTGACGTGTGAAAACATTTCTTGACCATTTCTTGAGCGTTTTTTTATATGGAGTTTGACATTTCTTGGCAGGTGAGTAGCCCGCTTAAATCAAAAAGAAACAACTAAAGGGTCAATTACAAAAGGCTTTATTAACCTCGCCTGAAATTTGCAACCTCAAAACTTTGCGCTCAACTTCAGAAGTATGCTATAACGAACGCTTTGACGCTTCTCTTTTATACATTTGTTTTCGTTATTTATTTGTTTGCATTCAGAGTGTTTTAGTAAATTTTTTAATTTTATAGAGAAAAATGATAATTATATTACGTCTTCCAAATTTTAATTCTTAAATCAAAGCAAAATCATCAACATCTGATTGTCAAAGAAAGCAAAGCAAGGAAAATTTGAGAGTTTGCCAAATTTCAACCTTGCTTCAACTCAAGCCCGGGCGCAGGAATTTGCTATAGGGGGGGGTTTGAACTTTTGGATGCTCCGAAGTTTGTGACTTTTGACATTTTTTATGAAAAAATTCAGTCGTTGAGAGCCAATAGGGGGGGTTTGAACCCCCATATGGCAGGGTCCCGGCACTGACTTTCCCAGTGTTGGTGGTATCACAACGGGCCTTTTCATACTGGCCTAGGTGTGCCTCTGCGGCAGCCACTTGCACCTAACCTAACCTAACCTTTCGCTTCTTTTGTTTTTCTCGCTACTGCAAGCAAAGCTCTGTTGTAGCCAGTGAGGCTGTCGTTTATGAAGATATTGTTTTTGTGATCATCACTAAATAGCTTTGCTGTTAATTTTCCCTTTGCTTTACGCTTTTGGGTAAACACTTTATTCTTAACCCCACTAGATGCAAAGTGAATAGGGAGAACGTTTGTTTTCTTAAAACACTTGGTTATCTCTCCTGGAGAGAGAGACAAGCTTAGAGCAGTGCACAAAATTTGCTTGGCGCATTCATTCGCATTCTCGTTTGTCAGCGCTGGCACGCCAGAAATATCGACTGCGCTGCTAAGAAGTTGATGTTCTCGCCAATTCAAAACATTCTCAAGTTTGCACACTCGCTCACTTAATTTCTCATTTTCTTCTTTGAGCTGCCCTATAGTTGCTAAAAAATTGGAATTGACTTTCTTCAAGTTAATAATTTCTTCGTATAACATCTGCCTAGTTATCTCTTTTGTATTTCTCTCACCATCAATATTTACTTGTTCTTGCTGCGATTGTTTCATTTGTTCCGTTTTGTTAGCTATAGTGTTGTTATTGCTTTGGAAATTGACCTGCTTAGTTGCATTCCTATTGTGGCGAATGTTCTCAAGAATCGCTCATCTCCCAACTCTAGCGTATTTCCATCACTAGCGTCACTACCACAACTACAGCTGTTTAGATACATGACGTGAGAGCGACAGAGGGAGAGGCAGCTCGCGTGTTTGCGAATGTGGCACAAAGAGGAGATGACGATAGATAAACGCTTCGAGAACACTGTTGCACGAATAAACCAGAAAGGTGTAGACATTTCTAGGTTGTGAAGCTGCTGTTGGCTAGGGTATATAAACCGCGCAAAGACAACGCAATCGATCAGTTTATTTTGAAGTGTTGTACAGTGAAGTACTGAACAGTGAATTAACCCGCGATATTGTACTACGGTTTTTAGTACTGAATAAAGCGTACTACTTATTAAGCAGAATGGGAGTGTTTTATTTAACGTACAGTGATCGAACTCAGGGAAAATAATCAAGGAATCATCGAATTCGTCACAATTGGTGTCAGAAGCGGTATTGTTAAATAAATACAGGATAACAAGGACATTGTAAAGGCAACAAGGATATTGCAAGGATAACAAAGACATTGTAAAGGTAACAAGAACAGTGCAAGGATATGGCAAAGTTTAATGAATTGAAGATCCAGCAGCTCAAAAACGAGCTGGAGGTACGTGGATTGGTAACGACAGGCAATAAGCCAGAGCTACAATCACGTCTACGCGAGGCTATGGAAGCGGAAGGAATCAACGTTGACGATCATGTTTTTCAACTTTCGGAAGAAGGAGCGACGAAAATAGAAGAGCAAAAGGACTCTACGGATTCAGTGGCAAATGTGGACACAAACTCTTTATTGGCTGCCTTGGCTCAGATGTCAAACAAGATAACATCAAGCATGTCATTTCAGTTGGAGGAACAGAAGACACACATGGCATCTCAGTTGGAGGAACAGAAGACACACATGGCATCTCAGTTGGAAGAACAAGAGACACGCATTACGTCTCGGTTGGAAGAGCAGGACACACGAATGTCGTCGCAAATTTCGGCACAGGTATCATCACAGATCTCCTCCCAATTGGGAGAACATAAGGCTTATATGTCATCTCAGTTGCAGGCACAGGAGGAACGTATGTCAGCACAGCTAAATATGCAGGACAGGAAAATAATACAGCTTGAGGAGAAAGTCGAAGCCGAGGTGGATGCGTTAAGAAGTCGTATCCAGGAGTTGCAGCTGAATCGTCCAAGTGTTTCAGCAAGCACTCCCAAGGTAAAACATCCATCCTTTGACGGTTCTGTTCCTTTCCAGGTATTTAAGCTACAATTTGAGAAGACAGCAGCTGTGAACAACTGGGGCGCTGAAGACAAAGTCGCTGCTTTATTTGTGGCATTGAAAAGACCTGCAGCCGAAATCTTGCAAACTATTCCGGACGCTGAAAGAAACGACTATGAAGCGTTGATGGGAGCCCTTGAAAGACGTTATGGTAGCGAGCACCGGAAGCAGATTTACCAGATAGAGCTACAAAATCGAGTCCAGAAACCCAATGAGACTTTACAAGAATTTGTATCGGACATCGAGAGGTTAGCACATCTAGCAAACGCGGATGCACCAGTAGAGTACTCGGAGAGGGTAAAGATACAAAGTTTCATAAATGGCATATGTGATGTGGAGACGAAGCGGGCAACCTATGCAAATCCAAAGAAATCATTTGCGGAGACGGTATCACATGCTCTAACTCAAGAAACAGCATCTCTTTTGTTCAAGCCAGCGTACAAAGCTCATCGTGTGGAAGTAGAACGACCAGAATGGGTGGACGCAATCCTAGAAGCATTGAACGGAAAGCAACAGAAAAATGAAGCTGCCATTAAATGCTTCAAGTGCGGAAAATCTGGTCACATTGCACGTTATTGCGGATCGGGATCAAATAATTCCAGTAATGCAGGCGGACGTAAGCGCAAGGCTGAAGGAGATGAGCAAGTATCCCAATCGAACCAACTGTTAAACTAAAGAGAGCCAGCCGCAAGGGGCGTAGGCTGGCTCCCGCAATTGGATGCGCCATAATCTCTGTCTCACAGATCGGAAGGAAGTCAAGTAATGTTACTGTTGGAGGACTCGTGGACGGAAAAGAGCGTTTACTGACTATTGATACGGGCGCATCTCATTCCATCATTCGATCTGATTTAGTCAACAAAGAAGTGAGGCCATTACATGGAGCAAAATTGCGTACGGCGACTGGTGAAGACACTCAAGTCCAAGGAGAAATAACATGTGAAATCGGAATTGGAAATGTCACCGTACTGCACAATTTTATAGTGGCAGATATTGTTGATGAGATCATAGTTGGTGTGGATTTCTTAAGCAACCAAGGCATCAAGATCGACATGCAAAACAGGACTATGAGCTATAAGAACATGGATGTGCCACTAAATTTTGGTTACGAGAAGAAGTACATCAGTAAGCGGGTCCTCGTGGAAGAAAGCCAACAAATTCCACCGAAGTCGGAGGCGATCGTTTGGGCAAGGATTGATGGAGATTATGGGACAAAGAAATTGTGGGTTGTCGAGGCAGCAAACAAATCAAAGACGGATATACTAGGAGGAAAAACACTGGACGTAACAAGATGGACGTATACCGGTAAGAGTATGACGTATACCGGTAAGAGTACTAAATGAGCTTCGATCGCCAATCAAGCTTTCCAAAGGAGCTATATTGGGACAATGTCAGGAGGTGGAGGTGGTTATAAATTGTGAACAGCTCCAGGAAAATGTCTCTACCAGCAACATTAATCTATCAGATGATATCACGGCGTGGACGCAAGATCTGGAAGAAGACCACCAGAGTAAGGCAAATCAACTTCTACTAAAGTACTCTACCATATTTGACAAGGATGGCTCCAAACCAGGTCGGACCAATATAGTGAAGCATTACATTGATACCGGTGACGCGAGACCAATCCGCCAAGCTCCTCGAAGTGTTCCATTGGCCAAACGCCAAGTGGTAAGAGAAATTATACAAGAAATGAGTGACAGCGGCGTGATCGAACCATCAGCTAGCCCATGGAGCTCACCGGTAGTGCTAGTGAAGAAAAAGGATGGAAAAATGCGGTTCTGTGTGGACTACCGGAAGTTGAACGACGTAACGAAAAAGGACAGCTATCCATTACCCAGAATTGACGATACTCTGGACTCACTATCTGGTACGAAATGGTTCTCAACACTGGACTTGAAAAGCGGCTATTGGCAAGTGGAGGTTAAAGATGAGGATAAGGAAAAGACAGCCTTCAGCGTTGGGGAGGGGCTGTGGCAATTTACGGTAATGCCCTTTGGACTATGTAACGCTCCAGCTACTTTTGAGAGACTCATGGTTCAGGTATTGAAAGGACTGCATTGGAAAACATGTTTGGTGTACCTGGATGACATCATCGTGCTGGGAAAAAGCTTTGAGGAACACCTCAAGAACTTGGAGGAAGTTTTCCAAAGGATAGCTGGCGCCGGTCTGAAATTAAGTCCCAAAAAGTGTGCATTGTTCAAGAAGGAAGTAAGTTACTTGGGTCACAAGGTTACTACGGAGGGAATTCGCACTGCTAAAGAGAAGATCGAAGCAGTAAAGGATTGGCCAAGACCGAAAAATTTACATGAGCTACGAAGTTTCCTCAGACTGTGCACGTATTATCGTCGATTTGTACCGAATTTCGCTAGCGTAGCCAGTAGCCTTCATGAGTTGACCAGAAAGAATATGTCATTTGATTGGAAGAAGGAACATGAAGTGGCTTTCCAAACCTTGAAGGAACGGCTGTGCACTGCCCCAATGTTAGCGTATCCAATCCCAGGTTCAACGTTTATTCTGGATACAGATGCAAGTGGTTATGCGATTGGAGGAGTTTTGTCACAGATTGTCGATGGGCAGGAGAAGGTAATGGCGTACTATAGCCGCACAATTGGAAAGCCCGAAAGGAACTATTGTGTAACACGAAGAGAACTACTGGCATTGGTGGAGTGCATCAAACATTTCCACAAGTATCTCTATGGACAGCGATTCCACGTCAGGACAGACCATGCAGCGTTGAAATGGCTTTTGCAGTTCCGTAATCCGGAAGGTCAATTGGCACGGTGGATAGAGCGACTACAAAGTTATGACTTTTCCATAGAGCATCGCAAAGGCAGCAACCACGGCAATGCTGATGCAATGTCTCGGCGACCATGTAACCTAGAATGCAAGCATTGTTCGAAAGCTGAGGCCAAGGAAGATGTTATAGATGTGCGGCTGATGACTATAACATTTACGGACGAATGGAACATGGATCAACTAAGGAAGCATCAGCTAGAGGACCCAGATCTGGTACGTGTGATGCAAGGAATCGAGCAAAACGAACGACCAACAAGAGAGGAGATGTCAGCAGAGAGTCCTGTTGCCAAGTCATATTGGGCACAGTGGAACAGTCTGAAATTGGTATCCGGTTGCTTACATAGAGTATGGGAAAGCGAAGATGGTCAATGCGCTCGGAAGCTGGTAGTTGTCCCAAGGAAGAAAATCTCTGATGTTTTGAATAAGCTACATAATGGTCCAAGTGGAGGTCATCTCGGAGTCACGAAAACGTTGGAGAAAGTCAAGCAGAGATTCTATTGGGTTGGTTGCCGGCAGTCGATCGCGGAGTGGATTGCCAACTGTGAGGTATGCATCAAAGCAAAGGGTCCGAAGTCGAGAAGCCATGGACAGATGAAGCAGTACAACACAGGTGCACCGTTTGAGAGGATTGCCATGGATGTAGCTGGTCCATTCCCTACTAGCAAACTCAGGAACAAGTACGTATTAGTTGTTATGGACTATTTCAGCAAATGGCCAGAAGTTTACCCGATTCCAAATCAAGAGGCAGAAACCATTGCAGAGGTGTTCACTAACAATTGGATAGCAAGGTTTGGTGTACCAATGGAGTTACATTCTGACCAAGGCAGGAATTTCGAATCAGTCGTATTCCAAGAAATGTGTAAGACATTGGGTATTCGGAAAACTCGAATATCTGCACTGCATCCTCAGTCAGATGGCATGGTGGAACGTTTCAATCGAACCTTAGAAGAGCACATTAGGAAAGTAGTGGATAAGTTCCAGAAAGATTGGGACACGCACATCTCCTTGTTCCTGATGGCATATCGCTCGGCAATACATGAAACAACGGGTCAGACTCCGGCAAAAGTAATTTTTGGGAATGATCTTCGGTTGCCAGCTGACTTGAAGTTTGGGATAAATGCTGATGAGGGAATAAATGCCAGGAAATCCACTAGCATCTTGGAAGAAGAAATGAGAGAAATACACGACCTTGTAAGACAACGGACGAAGATCATGAGTGATAAGATGAAAGCCAGATACGACAAGGCAATCAACTCGGAAGGTTTTAAAGAAGGAGATTTAGTGCTGTTATACAACCCACAACGAAAGAAAGCTTTGTCCCCAAAACTGCAATGTAACTGGGAAGGCCCATATAAAGTAATAAAGCGGATAAATGATGTTGTCTACCGCATACAAACTGTTGGAAGACCACGAAACAAAATGAAGGTGGTTCACCTGGAGAGGCTTGCAACGTTTGGATCGGGAAATGTGTCTGATCGGGACGATCAGACTTAGGTGGAGGGCAGTGTGGCGAATGTTCTCAAGAATCGCTCATCTCCCAACTCTAGCGTATTTCCATCACTAGCGTCACTACCACAACTACAGCTGTTTAGATACATGACGTGAGAGCGACAGAGGGAGAGGCAGCTCGCGTGTTTGCGAATGTGGCACAAAGAGGAGATGACGATAAATAAACGCTTCGAGAACACTGTTGCACGAATAAACCAGAAAGGTGTAGACATTTCTAGGTTGTGAAGCTGCTGTTGGCTAGGGTATATAAACCGCGCAAAGACAACGCAATCCGTCAGTTTATTTTGAAGTGTTGTACAGTGAAGTACTGAACAGTGAATTAACCCGCGATATTGTACTACGGTTTTTAGTACTGAATAAAGCGTACTACTTATTAAGCAGAATTGGAGTGTTTTATTTAACGTACAGTGATCGAACTCAGGGAAAATAATCAAGGAATCATCGAATTTGTCACACTATGTACATTGACGTTGTTGTGGTTATTTGTCTTTTGTGTTTGTTGTTTTTGGCTGCTGTTTGTGGTCTGCTTTTGTCTGTTTTGTGCCGCGGTTGTTGACTTAAGGATCGCTTGTGTGCCCATCCTAGATCCAGATGCCGGAGATGCATCATCCGCTGCAATCGCAGAAATGGTAGCCGGCAGTGGTTGTTGATGCAAAGACTTGCGGCGTGAAACAGTGCATGGTTCACAGCGATGCTTAGTGCCATTCGCCTTCATAAAATCCAAATCTTCGGCAGTAACATTGGCACAAAGGGCGTGAAAAAAGCTTCCACAGTCTGCACACGCGACTTTAGCCACCTCCGCGCGATCTACTTTTTCTTTGCATTTTGGACAAAACATTTTACTGATTTATTGTTTGTTTTTATCGTTGTTGATAAGAAAAACGTATGAACAATTGCGCGCACCCGGGACGATCAGACTTAGGTGGAGGGCAGTGTGGCGAATGTTCTCAAGAATCGCTCATCTCCCAACTCTAGCGTATTTCCACCACTAGCGTCCCTACGATAACTACAGCTGTTTAGGTACATGACGCGAGAGCTAGAGAGGGAGAGGCAGCTCGCATATTTGCACGATAGATAAACGTTTCGATAACACTGTTGCACGAATAACCCAGAAATGTGTAGACGTTTCTAGTTTATGAAGCCGCAGTCTGCTAGGGTATATAAAGGCGCAAAGACAACGCACATCAATCAGTTTATTTTGAAGTGTTGTACAGTGAAGTATTGAACAGTGAATTAACCCGCGATATTGCAATACGGTTTTTAGTAGTGAATAAAGCGTCCTACTTATTAAGCAGAATCTGAGTGTTTTATTTAAGGTACAGTGATCGAACTCAGGAAAATAATCGAGGAACCATCGAATTCGTCACAATTGGTGTCAGAAGCGGTATTGTTAAATAAATTCAAGGACATTGAAAAGGATAACAAGGACATTGTAAAGGCAACAAGGACATTGCAAGGATAACAAGGACATTGTAAAGGTAACAAGGACATGGCAAAGTTGAATGAGTTGAAGATCCAGCTGCTCAAAAATGAGTTGGAACGACGTGGATTGGCAATAAAGCAGAGCTACAATGACGGTTGCGAGAAGCTATGGAAGCAGAGGGAATCAACTTTGATGATCATGTTTTTCAGCTTTCGGAAGAGGGAGCGACGAAAATAGAAGAGCAAAAGGACTCTCCGGATTCAGTGGACTCTCGTTATTGGCGGCTTTGGCTCAGATGTGAAACAACATAACATCAAGCATGTCATCTCAGTTGGAAGAACAAGAGACACGCATTACGTCTCGGTTGGAAGAGCAGGAGACACGAATGTCGTCGCAAATTTCGGCACAGGTATCATCACAGATCTCCTCCCAATTGGAAGAACACAAGGCTTATATGTCATCTCAGCTGGAGGCACAGGAGAAACGTATGTCAGCACAGCTAAAAATGCAGGACAGGAAAATAATAAATAAATAAAAGCTTGAGGAGAAAGTCGAAGCCGAGATGGATGCGTTAAGAAGTCGTATCCAGGAGTTTCAGCTGCATCGTCCAAGTGTTTCAGCAAGCACTCCCAAGGTAAAAACCCCATCCTTTGACGGTTCTGTTCCTTTCCAGGTAGCTACAATTTGAGAAGACAGCAGCTGTGAACAACTGGGGCGCTGAAGACAAAGTCGCTGTTTTATTTGTGGCATTGAAAGGACCTGCAGCCGAAATCTTGCAAACTATTGCGGATGCTGAAAGAAACGACTATGAAGCGTTGATGGGAGCCCTTGAAAGACGTTATGGTAGCGAGCACCGGAAGCAGATTTACCAGATAGAGCTACAGAATCGATTCCAGAAACACAATGAGACTTTACAAGAATTTTCATCGGACATCGAGAAGTTAGCACATCTAGCAAACGCGGATGCACCAGTAGAGTACTCGGAGAAGGTAAAGATACAAAGTTTCATAAATGGCATACGTGATGTGGAGACGAAGCGGGCCACCTATGCACATCCAAAGAGATCATTTGCGGAGACGGTATCACATGCTCTAACTCAAGAAACAGCATCTCTTTTCTGCAAACCAGCGTACAAAGCTCATCGTGTGGAAGTAGAACGACCAGAATGGGTGGACGCAATCCTAGAAGCATTGAACGAAAGCAACAGAAAAATGTCATTAAATGCTTCAAGTGCGGAAAATCTGGTCACATTGCACGTTATTGCCAGCAATGCAGGTGGGCGTAAGCGCAAAGCTGAAGGAGATGAGCAAGTATCCGAACCCAAGCAACCGTTAAACTAAAGAGAGTCAGCCGCAAGGGCCGTAGGCTGACTCCCGCAATTGGATGCCCCATAATCTTTGTCTCACAGATCGAAAGGAAGTCGAGTAATGTTACTGTTGGAGGACTCGTGGACGGAAAGGAGCGTTTACTGACTGTTGATACGGGCGCATCTCATTCCATCATTCGATCTGATTTAGTTAACAAAGAAGTGAAGCCATTACATGGAGCAAAGTTGCGTACGGCGACTGGTGAGGACCCCCAAGTCCAAGGAGAAGTAACATGTGAAATCGCAATTGGGAATGTCACCGTACTGCACAATTTTATAGTGCCAGATATTGTTGATGAGATCATAGTTGGTGTGGATTTCTTAAGCGTTCAAGGCATCAAGATCGAAATGCAAAACAGGACTATGAGCTATAAGAACATGGATGTGCCACTCTATTTTGGTTACGAGAGCAAGTACATCAGTAAGCGGGTCCTCGTGGAAGAAAGCCAACAAATTCTACCGAAGTCGGAGGCGATCGTTTGGGCAAGGATTGATGGAGATTACGGGACAAACAAATTGTGGGTGGTAGAGGCAGCAAACAAATCAAAGACGGATATTCTAGTAGGAAAAACACTGGCTATGATGATATGAACAAGATGGACGTTTACCGGTAAGAGTACTAAATGAGTTCAGATCCCCGATTAAGCTTTCCAAAGGAGCTATATTGGGACAATGTCAGGAGGTGGAGGTGGTTATAAATTGTGAACAGCTCCAGGAAAATGTTTCTAACAGCAACATTAATCTGTCAGATGATATCACGGCGTGGACGCAAGAGCTCGGAGAAGACCACCAAAATAAGGAAAATAAGGCAAAACAACTTCTACTAAAGTACTCTAGCATATTTGACAAGGATGGTTCCAAGCCAGGTAGAACCAATGTTGTGAAGCATCAAATTGATACCGGTGATGCGAGGCCAATCCGCCAAGCTCCTCGAAGTGTTCTCTTGGCCAAACGCCAAGTGGTCAGAGAAATTATACAGGAAATGAGTGAGAGCGGTGTGATCGAACCATCAGCTAGTCCATGGAGCTCACCGGTAGTGCTACTGAAGAAAAAGGATGAAAAAATGCGGTTCTGCGTGGACTACCGGAAGCTGAACGACGTAACGAAAAAGGACAGCTATCCATTACCGAGAATTGACGATACTCTGGACTTACTATCTGGTACGAAATGGTTTTCTACACTGGACTTAAAAAGCGGCTATTGGCAAGTGGAGGTTAAAGATGAGGATAAGGAAAAGACAGCCTTCAGCGTTGGAGAGGGGCTGTGGCAATTTACGGTAATGCCCTTTGGACTATGTAACGCTCCAGCTACTTTTGAGAGACTCATGGACCAAGTATTGAAAGGACTGCATTGGAAAACATGTTTGGTGAACCTGGACGACATCATCGTGCTTGGAAAAAGCTTTCAGGAACACCTTAAAAACCTGGAGGAAGTTTTCCAAAGGATAGCTGGTGCCGGTCTGAAATTGAGTCCCAAAAAGTGCGCATTGTTCAGGAAGGAAGTAAGTTATTTAGGCCACAAGGTAACTACGGAGGGCATCTGCACTGCTAAAGAAAAGATTGAAGCTGTGAAGGATTGGCCAAGACCGAACAATTTACATGAGTTACGAAGTTTCCATGGACTGTGCACGTATTATCGCCGATTTGTACCAAATTTCGCCAGCGTAGCCAGTAGCCTTCATGAGTTGACCAGGAAGAATATGTCATTTGATTGGAAGAAGGAACATGAAGTGGAAACAAATACGTACTAGTTGTTATGGGCTATTTCAGCAAATGGCCAGAAGTTTACCCGATTCCAAATCAAGAGGCAGAAACCATTACAGAGGTGTTCATTAACAATTGGGTAGCGAGGTTTGGTGTACCGATGGAGTTACATTCTGACCAAGGCAGGAATTTCGAATCAGTTGTATTCCAAGAAATATGCAAGACATTGGGTATTCGGAAACCGCGAAAAACTGCACTGCATCCTCAGTCAGATGGCATGGTGGAACGTTTCAATCGAACCTTGGAAGAGCGCATGAGGAAAGTAGTGGATAAGTTCCAGAAAGATTGGGACACGCACATCTCCTTGTTCCTGATGGCATATCGCTCGGCAATACATGAAACAACGGGTCAAACTCCGGCAAAAGTAATTTTTGGGAATGATCTTCGGTTGCCAGCTGACTTGAAGTTTGGGATAAATGCTGATGAATGAATAAATGCCAGGAAATCCACTAGCATCTTGGAAGAAGAAATGAGAGAAATACACGACCTTGTAAGACAACGGACGAAGATCATGAGTGATAAGATGAAAGCCAGATACGACAAAGCCATCCACTCGGAAGGTTTTAAAGAAGGAGATTTAGTGCTGTTATACAACCCACAACGAAAGAAAGGTTTGTCCCCAAAACTGCAATGTAACTGGGAAGGCCCATATAAAGTAATAAAGTGGATAAATGATGTTGTCTACCGCATACAAACTGTTGGAAGACCTCGAAACAAAATGAAGGTGTTCTCATTTTAAACTGCAGCTTTCTCATTTTAAATTGACTAATCTGATTTTCAAATGAAAATTTCTCATGTACAATTGAAGGTTTCTCATTATAATGTGAAAATGGTGTAGAAAGTTATGAAAAAATTCAATTGAATGAAACATTTATAAGTTGAATTGATAATATAATTGAAACTGGCCGTACTTGTTGGATTATAACCTGGCATATGAGGATTTAATTCCAGCCGCAGAAATCAAATTCCAAAAAAAAAAATCTATTGAAAAGTTATTTTTCAATTTCTAAATTTTGATCGGAAAATAAAAGTTATTTTTAAACTTCTTATTTCGATCTGAAAATGAGTTATTTTTAAATTAAAATAAAAAAATAAGTATAATTCTTACTTACAGATCGAAATAAAAAAAAATAACCCTTATTTTCCGATCGAAATAAGAAGTTTAAAAATAACTTTTATTTTCCAATCGAAACTTAGTTTAACTTAAGTTAAGTATACGTTAAGAGTAATTCGGTCCCAAGAATTTTAGAGACGGATCTCCGAAAATAGTGAAAATTTATTTACATCAGAAATATCATAGACACAAAATGAAGGTATTAGTTTTCGTAAAAAATTTGAAAAGTGTTTTTTTTTTATAAATAATAAAATAAAATGTGAACTTGAAATTAAAATAAATAAATAAAAATGTTTGCAATAATTAATTAATAATTAATTTTTAAATAAATGTTTTATATGAGTCGATACATATCAAAGTCGCTTAAGTCTGTCATAAGGCAATCTGGGAAATTGAATTTTTTTGTTTTCTGAATTACCATTTAAGATAGCACTGACGAATATGCACATAAGTCTGTAAAGTACAATTGTAAAACATTTCGCAAAGAAAAAATAGTTAAATATTAAGCCACATTTTATATAAAAGGTCTTTTAAGTTGGACTTAAGTATGTTTGAAAAAAAATCATAGCATCAGCAATTTTTTTTTTACATTCACAATTGGACTGCATGAAAAATCTGAAAAAATGTATTTTGTGGGCTTAGGCGACTTTGATATGTATAGACTCATATATTATAATTTAATTTCTTTGGGACATGCGGTTTCGAATATCTTCACAAATTGAATCTCGTACAATATTTCTTCTTGAGCCTTCTTCAACAGCTACAAATTCATTCATATTTTCGACTGGGGTCTCTTCAAAATCGAAATCATCTTCATTAGCTAAGTTATGTGATACGCAACATGCTCTTATAAAGTGACAAATCTTCTCCATACCTCTCAGCTTGCAATAATACAACTGCCTAAATCTTTAGGGGTATTCGCTCTTAAGTGTATGTGAAGTTACAAGGGTCTAGAAAGTACACAAAATACAATTGCAATAACAAATCACTCAGAAATTGATGTTACACTATTATCACAACCCTACAACATTTGCAGATGATTGTAGAAATCAAGTGGTGTAAGTGTGAGATCAGTGTAAGCTTTTGACAGTTGAATTTGAGGTTATGTTTCTCAAATTGATAGATTTTTTGTTTATACATATGCCAACTATTCTTTTCTGTGCTTCTTGGCATTTTGCGTGCGCAGTCCTTTTTATCAAAATAAAAATCAGCTGATTGTTGTAACCCCATGATAACAAGGTGCGCTCACGCTCATCTAAGTTACACTTACAATTGTACATTGCATACACTAAAGAGCGAATACCACTTTTGTTTTAGAATTCCAAAAGTGTGTTCGATACATACACGGCCAGAACTCAGCTTTCGATTAAACGATTTTTGAGGACGAGTCAGATGTCCATTATCTCTGTACGGGGTAATGACATATTTGTTGCACGGATAAGCTGAGTCACCTAGAAGATAGTAATCTAAAACGAAAAAAATTAGCAAGGTGGCTTATTATGATTTAAAAGAGTACAACCTCCACAATTTGATGGAAGTGTTAAATATTGCAAGTTGGCAACCTGCGTGTTGCAATGATAATTATAAAAAGTAATAATAAAGGAGAGCTGGCAACCCAGTTTTGGTTTGAATGTGAGAATAAAAGTGATTGTGTTGTTCCTCATTGGGAAAATTGGTTACGGGTTTGGTTTGCTTCTTGGATTCCTTTCTTTACAGGTTCATACACGGGAAGGCCTAATGGTGTGCCTTCGGATTAAACGTTGGTCCTAGTAGAGCCGGATACGATTTTGAGAAGAAAATTACGTATCAAAATTTTAGCAGTTCAAGAGGCCGACATATGTACATACATGTACATATGAATGGGTGTTGCAATCGTGTTTCGATAAGTGGAATATACATATGTGTACTCACAAAAACAAAAATAAGTGTGCTGAATTCGCAAATTGTGGATACCTATGCGATGTCTTGCGATGACGCCTCTTGGTGTGCTCGTTTTGCGTTTTCTTAGGACTGCTCGGTGGAAACGAAAAGAACAGCGAGTAATAACTTGGCGGGCTCCTGATGACGGCAGGCCTGTCTCAAGAAACACTCCACAGCAAAGTTATCCATAACAGTGTGTTCAACGAACAGCACTCTTATCTGTGTTCGTAATTATCCAGCAAGTGGTTTTCAACGTGTTGAGGTTATTCCATTGTATACCTTATAAATAAGAAATTATAGCGAACCTTTAACCGAACGCTAAATCTACCGGAATTGGCATTGCTGAGTGAAAGCTGATTGCCACGGTGCATGAAAAGCAAAAATTTGCAACGTGTCTATAATTTTTGTCCTTTCAATTGCTGTCACTTGAAATATTTTGTAGCAGAATATATTCGTTTACAGTCCGCCAGAATGCAGTATGATAAATAAACATGGAGATAAGTTGAATAACATTGTGGAGCTCGCCTTATGACCATATCAGTTTCAAAAGCACTTGTAACCAATTTCCAAACAGTTGCTAATTTCCCTTACGATAGACTGAATATCGATGTATAAAATGAAATCCTTTTCATTTGCCCTGGAAATAAAGTCGAATTTGGTTATTTCCAACAAAACATTACGAGTTTCGGAAGAGTTCGACAATCAGCTGAACAGTTACGATAGAGCTCAACAAATGGTTGAGCATTCACGACAGAGTTCAGCATTCACTGAACAGTTTCGATAGACCTCAGTAAATAGTTGAGCATTTACGATAGAGCTTAACAAATGGTTGAGCATTCGCGATAGAGTTCGGCATTGACTGAACAGGTTCGATAGACCTCAACAAATAGTTGAGCATTTACGATAGAGCTCAACAAATGGTTGAGCATTTACGATAGAGTTCACCAATGGCTGAACAGTTTCGACAGAGTTCAACAATTTGGTTGAACAGTTACGATAGAGCTCAACAAATGGATGAGCATTCACGACAGAGTTCGGCATTAACTGAACAGTTTCGATAGACCTCAACAATTAGTTGAGCATTTACGATAGTACTAGACAAGCGGTCGAGCACTCAGAGTTTGGCAAAACGCCGGACGACTGTGATATAGTTCAAAAAGCGGTGAATAGTTTCGCTAGAAATAGGCAAATGGTTCACCATTTACGAAGGAATGAAAATGTTAACCGAACTAGGATACCCAACCGGATCGATATTCTGTGAATACCCTAATTACCTACATTCCAAAATTTACTATAAAGCGAAAGAAATAGTTGGGGTTGCGATGTATGGTGCAATAAAAATGTACTAAAAGGTTTGTGTCACGGATATTTCATATGCAACTGCAAAACAAGGTTGCCGACCTCGGGGTGTTAAGTCTAGCTAAACACCATTCGGACACAAAATACTTGTTCGAATTTCGTTCTTGGTGGTTGCAAAGTAAAAACGCAAATACAATTTATACATTTTAGACCAATAGACTTCATTTGAATAAAACGAGCAATGAGAGCATAACGAAAGAACAACGCGTGGTGAATATTTTTATTCAGAGCGCATACGATGTTTTGAGTTCGATATTTCATTATTATTCGTGCTGCTTGAAATAAAAGGTGCCATTTTGTCGAACGGAGGATCGCATATTGCTTATTTGCATCATTTTGGCAAGGAAAAACCTGTTGCGATATCTCGGCGCTATTTTTACGGAAACAAATTGATCTTGCCATATTCAGAGAACATAGAATATAGAGAAGTTGCAAGTGCGAATATGCGTGTAAAATGTCAAATCCTAACAAAACGCTAGTAGGGATTTTTCACCACACAAGAAAATTTAGCAGAATTTTTAACAGAATTTATTAAAAGTAATGCTAACTTAACGTAATTCAATGTTAGGAATGCTGAGTTTACATTATTTCATAAACTGAAAATTTAGTGGACTTAAGAATAGTTTTGGTCAGTACAATCAGCAAAGGGGTTAGCGCGGAGATGCATGGGTAGGAGTATGGAGTTGTATGGTTGTGTGGTTGTGCGCGTTTTGTTTGTTTTGAAGCTTTTTGACAGTACAATCAGCAAAGGGGACAGTGCGGAGGTGTATGGGTAGGAGTACGGAGTTATGTATGATTGTGTGGTTGTGCAGAGAAGTTTAGCAGCAAAGGGGTTAGCGCGGAGATGTATGGTTGTGCGTATGGTTTTGTTTCTTTTGATGCTTGGAGGTTTGGTAGTAAAATTTGTTGCATTTTTATTTATTCGCGCGTTTGTATGTAGGAATATTTCTTGTAGCTTTTGGACAGTACAAGCTGTAAAGGGGTTAGTGCGGAGGTGTATGGGTAGGAGTATAGAATTATGTATGGTTGTGTGGCTGTGTGCATGGTTTTGTTTGTTTTGATGCTTGGAGGCCTTTTAGTAAAATTTGTTGCATTTCTTGCACATAGGTATATATGTATGTACTACTGGTACTACAAAAAATAAAAATAAGTTTAAATAGGTAGGTACCTACGTAGTTCAGTAAATAGCCCCGAAATTACCTAAAAGAGTCCAGAAATGTTCGAATAAAAATTGAAATTTTATTCGTTAGTTTTTTTTTTTTAGATAATTAGGTATGTATAAAATATTAATTCAAAAAAGCAATCGATTTTTCAAAAGCTTTTCTTTTTTTTGAAATTTTCTTCATCTAACTGGTACCTATAAAGTTTGTGAAAATTTGAGAAAGTAGTCTGTTCTTTTTCTTTAATATGACTCTTTTCAACCTTTTTCTCAAACTTCAAAACTTTCTTCATAAAAATTGATGTAAAATTTCTGAAAATTTTAGAAAAAATATTACAATGTAGTTTTTTTCTTAATAAATTTCCCCCAATGGATAAAAAATTATTAAAATACAACATGCATTTATTTTTGAACAATAAAGCAAATCTTCATTTTGCCGTCGGTAAAATATAACCATCTCCTATGTTAGTACAAGAATTCTGTTGCTGATGTACGCACAAGAATTCTGTTATTTCTATGCAAGCACAAGAAATCTGTTAGTCCCTTGTTGAATAAAATGTGTGTGGTGAAATATCCCTAGTAGCGTTTTCATTTTTTTTCGCGCTGCCAACTAATGTGCGACTTGCAACTTCTCTATATTCTACGTTCTCTGTCTGCTCTCTCTGGTGCTGTCACAATCCACATTTTTTATAACATTTTCCTATGATGCCACACCCGAAGAAGCGAAAATTGGGTATTTTTAAACTAAAATTTGGAATTTTTGCAGTTTTCAAACCAGTTCGGCAAACGGCGGGATAAAGAAGGGTTTTTAATGTACTAGGCTCTCTGAAAGGGCTATATTACATATGTATACATAAATATAAAAAATTCTAACGTCATTGAGCAAATGTAAGAAAGTTGTTCCGTATGAACCCACCTTCATACGAAGTAGTGTGCTTATTGACATTGATCTGGCAATGATGAGGCCATAGAGGTTAATCTGGCAACGATGTGCGGTGAACGATGGATACATATAATAATGTGCTAGTCGTGCGAGAAGGTTGTGCTGTGGGCTAGTCGTGCGAGAAGGTTGTGCTGTGGGCTAGTCGTGCTATGGTGCTAGTAAAATAGTGAATCGGAGCTAGTTGTGATAAGTGCAATTATAAACAAATAAAAGTTGGTTTTTTACTTAATGTTTTCCAACTAAAATAAAGTGTCTTTTATTTTGGGCTTGGGAACTATTGGGACTTAAACAAAAGTAAAAAGCAAAATAAAATTTATTTTTTTACAACTTATAATAGTAACAGGAGACGGTATAGAAAGACTCGGTTTTAAGTGTTTTTTTTTTTTTTTATTAAAATGAACGTTTGAAGGCTCAAAACGAAATAAATAAAACTACATTAAAAAAATGAAAATTGAAAATAGTTAATTCATTATGAATTCGTGATTCATTTTAAAGATCGCGTGCCAATTAGTTGAATATCGTAAATTTTGACAGAGCGGTTGTAAATTCTGATAGTTATCGTGGTGAATTTTAATAGTTATTTTCTTGGTGAGAAGTAAATTTTATATTTCGAATATACAGATCGGTGGATATTGAATTGAAGAGCGTTGTGGTTGCATAGCTTCAAATTTTCAGATTTTTATCAAAAAGCCGAAAAATGACCCGGGTCCGGTACCAAAATTGGGGAGTAATCCATGGTATTTATGTGCAGAACACCTTTCTGAGTTGGAGGCCTTGGGCCGCGCTTATTATAAATAACCCTGGGCTACGCCATCCCAAATCCGGATGTTTGCCTGAACCGGTACGCATTTTGTTCGCACGTTTTTAGGTGCAGCCTAATAAAATTACAACAGCCACATGAAAACTTGCAACTTTGATTGCAAATATCTCTTCAGAGAAGCAAAATGTTAAAAAGGCGCTTCCGGATTCGTGATCCTGAGGCCAAACCCCGTCTGATCTAACTCCCATAATTTTATCTAATTTATTAGCAGTTGACCCCTAAAGGAAACAAATACCATTTATTTTTTCATTTTTACCGCAATAAATAGTTTACAAATATAAAATACGACATCCTTTCTAATTGGCAATTGAAGATTTTCACTCAACTACACTTTTTCCCGCTTTCGAGTCGTTTTTCGCTGCACAATTGTATGGCAGCATCGTTTTTTGGCGTAAATCCTGGGAACAGCTGTGTACATTGTGTATCAATACTAAGTGTAAACTCTTCTGCATAGACGTCAAAATTCCAAAATGAGTTTAACACCTGTTTGAGATTGTGGTTAATAACAAGTGTGATATCATAGACATAGTCGTGAAAACTTCAAAGTGAGTTTAGTCACCTGTTTTTAATTTCCTTTTTTGTCTCACTTCTTTCCATCTTCCCATCTCTTTCTACCATTAGCATTGTGTATCAATAACAAGTGTGAACTCTTCTTTTGACAACGCACATTAAAATGTCGGTTTGTTTACATCCTGCACATATTAAAATGTCGCCAGCACCGAATAACAGAAAAGCAATGGCGTTGTTTAACATCCTGCACACATCAACATGGCGGTCTCCTATCTTTTACCTAATGGTAGAAAGAGATGAGAAGATGGAAAGAAGTGAGACAAAAAAGGAAATTAAAAACAGGTGACTAAACTCACTTTGAAGTTTTCACGACTATGTCTATGATATCACACTTGTTATTAACCACAATCTCAAACAGGTGTTAAACTCATTTTGGAATTTTGACGTCTATGCAGAAGAGTTTACACCATAGTACAACTGTACAAGTAAGATATGAATCAGCTGTTCGACTTACAGCTGTGCTCACCTGATCGGGTTCCCCTTATTGGAAGCCACTCAACGAAGGGTGTCATTCGTTAGGACCGAAATAAAAGTAGTAGTAGCTTGTGACAAATGTTTAATAACTTCATAAATAATAGAAACTATTTGCCGAAAATTATTTATTATAGCAACTAATTTGATCTGGAAATGTTTGTACAAAGATTTTACTTTTTTAGTGAAAATTTTTTCATATTTTCTAAAACTTTCTAAAACTTTTAGCACTACGCAGAAAAGCAATCCTGTGGTTGATATTTCCATGACAACTCTCTTGTTCTTCTTTGTTTACATAAAACGCAACTTGCTAATTGTATAAATTTCTGTGAATATTTTTAACAAACAAGCATTTTTCTTACTTACAGCATATATTAGTAAAGTGCCCCACAATTTAAATGTGTTTTTTCATAGATGCCTGTGCTTATTTTCTTTTTGTATTTTGTGTGTGCGTGGCGTGCATATAAGGGAGTGTTCACATGCTGCTACAAAGTTGCTTAAATGGCGTTTCCACCAAACATACACAGCATCCTTTGGGTTTGGAATAATTGTCAACTATTTCTGATGCGTGTTCCTCCTCGGGCGTGATAGATCGCATAGCTTTGTTATGAATAATCATAGCAATTAAATAATTATTATTATTACCTTGCATTAAACTCGAGGAAAAGCGACAACATAGACGACGTATTGCACCCTCGCTGTTAATGTTGAGATTTATCACCAAATTTTCCATTAAATAATGAATAAACAGACATATTTGTATAAAAAATCATTGTTTATTTAAATAAATAAATAAAGAAAATAAGTGAGTCCCATAACTCAAACATAAAAAAGTTACTATAATTGGACACAGTGCACTAAATCATTATTCTCACACATTCTTAATAGTAATATATTAAAAATATAAGATTAGTGAGCTTTTTCACAAAGGGTTTCTTTAAAAAAACAAAGCAGCTTGTTTAGTTCACTGATATATACATACATTCTTTGTGTGGGAATATAACAATATGCAACAACAGCTAAAATGGACATAACCCTGTAAAACTGTCATTGATGGTTGGAGCAGGTCAAGCAGCTATGCTAACTACCTGCTCGCGTTCATGTAGGAAAATAACGAAAATATCTGCTGAAACAAGCGATTACCGCATAAGTAGTTATTGCTGTAATGACAGTTTTGGTTTTTTAGGTAGAGTTAAAGTGTTGTTGGCATGAAACATAATCGAAAACAAAAATATAAATTATAAAAAAGTAAAAACAAAACCAAAAGTGTTTGGTAAATTAAAAAGAATACTTTCTCATATTTAAAACTTAGTCACTTTATACACTCACCTTGGCATTTCTGTTTCTGCAGGAAAAGGGTATCGTGGGACTCCTAATCCGCATCCTAAAATACAGCAATGGTCGGGCATTTCTGGAAACGAACAACTTTATTAGATACATGTATGCATGTCTTATTTGCTAAAATTCTTATTACCACACACTATTTTTCTCCACTTTAACTCGGCAAAAATATCTGAAAGACGGAAAAATGTTGTTCTTTGTAAATAAATTAAATTATTAGCCGAAATTGTATTATAAAATTAAATATTAAAATAAACTTTTTTTGAAACGACTCACTTCATCAACTGCTTCGTTTGAACTAACAGTTGTGTATACACACACATATGTACGTACATATTTACGCGCAGGGTTGCATTTCACGTCTGCAATGTAATTCAAAATATTCTTATTCATAAAATATGTAAATATATTGAAATCATTTCATTTATCATCAAAATAAATATTGAAATGTATAAAAATATATTATAATAATATTGATATTCAAATAGTTATAGTTCATATAATTGAAATGACATTATTTTTCATAAAAAAACAATCAATTTTATCCAAATCACAAAATTTGTTTAGTTCATAGGCATACATTTTGTTCTACATTTCCATACTAAATTGCTTTAAAAATATACCTACACGGCAACCCTGTATGGAGATTTCACTCCATTTCTTCTTGGAAATTTCAACCCTGGGCCTCGGGTTGCTGTGTTAGTTAAGCTAGTTTGACACTGTCTACAGTGTCAAAATTGGGTGTATTAGAAAGAGAGAGAAATAAGGATAACTTACTTGTAGACCTGTACTATGGTTTACACTTTGTATTGATACACAATGACCATTAGGTAAAAGATAGGAGACCGCCATGTTGATGTGTGCAGGATGTTAAACAACGCCATTTGCTTTTCTGTTATTCGGTGCTGGCGACATTTTAATATGTGCAGGATGTAAACAAACCGACATTTTAATGTGTGTTGTCAAAAGAAGAGTTCACACTTGGTATTGATACACAATGGCTGTGTACCTGCCCAGGAACTCGTTTACGTGCTTGGCAGCACTGCCAAATGCTGGGCTGAGAAATTTGACAGTAAAAGAGTCGCTCATCAGCTGATCCATGCCAAAGATGACCTGATCCGAAACCATAGTGTATCAGTACAAGTGTAAACTATTCTTTTGACAGCACAAATCGACGTCAAAAAATTGTTGTTGGCTTACAAATCGCTGTCAAAAATTGGCAAATTCTAACGGGGCGTGACCTACAGTTTTTTGCCGACTCCGAACGGCACTTGCAAAGCAAATGAATTTTTTGCTGAGAAGCTTCTCATGGCAGAAATACACCCGCAGAGTTTGCCAAACTACTGCCGAGGGGCGACCCCGTTTAGGAAAATTCTTTTTCTAAATAATTTTTGATGTTACTTTTGCCGGGCATCGAACCCCCACGACTTGGTGTAGAAGGCCGAACACTTAACCGCTACACCACGGCGGCCGCCTAACATTCATATTATTTCACATAAATTTAACACTAAAATATAATATAATGCGAATAATACGCAATATAAATGCATGAAAAACACGTAAAATGAGAATTGATTCACAAAGCATCTGCTTTTGCACGTGCTTTTTCCATACGTCAAAATTTACTACTGTCATAATTTAACGTTTCGTTTGGCACAGCAAAATGGCAAATATTCGTTCACCATAGGAAATTTGTTCACCTCATTTTACTCTGACGAAAAATGTTTTCAATTAGCACACAGCCTTTTAAGCGAATCTTTCAGTTTATACTTTTATTATACTTTATATCAAAAAAAAAAAAACTTAAAACTAGTAAATTTTATTTATTTTACAGACAAATTTTGAGGTAAGCATCTTCGAAATGAGAAATTAGACAGAAAATGAAAACAAACGTTTTTTTGGAAACATGGGTATTTGCTTCCTTTAGGGGTCAACTCCTAACAAATTAGCTACAATTATGGAAGATAGCTCAAAATACGGGGTTTGGCCTCAGGATCACGAATCCGGAAGCGCTTTATTAATATTTTGTTTCTCTGAAGAAAACCCCCAATTTTGGTACCGGACCCGGGTCAATTTTCGGTTTTTTGACCATAACTTTCCACAGACACAAAAAATTAAAAAGCGCTCCCGGATTCGTGATCCTCAGGCCAAAACCCGTATTTTGAGATATCTTCCATAATTCTAGCTAATTTATTAGGAGTTGACCCCTCAAGGAAACAAATACCAAATTTTGGGGTTTGAAGCTAATTATTAGCAGTTGTTTGTTATTTGTTTAATAGAAAATAGTGAGCAGACTCGACTAACTCTAACTAATAATTTTATATAATTCGCTGTTATTTATGTTAAAAAAATCAAATTTCTAAGTTTTAGCGAACTCCTTTTTTATGCAACCTACTACTTATTTTATATACCAAATCGTATGCAACTCGGCGCAAAATGATGCTCTTTTTCCAAAAAGCAACTCTGATGAACAGGTGTTAAACTCATTTTGGAATTTTGACGTCTATCCAGAAGAGTTTACACTTGTATTGGTACACTATGTCCGAAACTTATCGCTCTCTGAGAGCGCTCTGGAATTCTGTTATTTTGTCTCATCTCAAGTCACAAAATTGAGATCTGTCATTTGAGGTTTGTAATTGGACAACATGGAATTGGAACACGAATTGTCTCTATTAGTGACTATTGTCTCTATTAGTGACTAGAGACAGCTTACAGAATTCGGGGGTAAATGTGTCATTTTTTATAACAGTGTCCAGTGGTGCCAGTATTGCGAAGATAATATTTGGGCATTTTGATTTAAATTTGGTTATTTTGCCTTTTTCACACCAAGTCATGTAAATGTACCAAGAAAAGGTTTACTTTATGAATGGTTTTTCTTACAACGTACTATTTCACAGTTTTTTCTTAATAAATGTTGATATTTGAAGCAAATAACCAATTTACCATCGAAATACCTGCTCAATTTCAAAACGATATTATTCACGTTAATAGGGAAATTAAAGTAAACTTTGGCCACCAGGAAATCCTACCACACATTTCCTTGTGATTAGCATTTTATACTCTTATTTATTACGTGCTTACCGCCTTTTTAACTAAAATCCCAAATCAAAAATAAAAAACCTACTGTTTTCTATCAATATATTTCATATGGTAGCCAGATTTTTCGCTGCTTCTGCTGGCAGATGTTCCTCGATTATGCAGTGCTGCCAAGTCGCTACACATAATCAGTACCCCCGATAGGTGGCGCGCGAGAGATTTCCGCATCAAGTCATCTTTGTTACTGACTATCGCAAAAAATAATCGATATATCGCCAAAAAAGACAATAGATACTATCGAAAATACCATCGATGGTTTTGCAGCTCTAGTCGTCGAACTTGGCTGCACTAAAGAAATAATTTGTTTTCGCTGTTTTGGAATTTTTTAAATAAAAAATAAAAGTTTGTTCGAGTTTATTATATATTATTTGCATAATAGCAGCTAAGTTGGAAAGAACATCAAGTGTTCGCAGTTATTACATAGACGCTTTCGTGGCCCATGGATAACAACGTAGCAGCATGAATGATCAAGAACCGGTTCCTCACTCTGCCGAAAGAACGGGCACTTCAGGTATATAGCAAAAATTGGTTTTCAAAAATATTTTAATATTATAAACTTAAAAAAACATGTAGCCAGCACGGTCCATCGCATGTCGGCGAGTCCCCGCTCAATCAAGACACAGATCGCTAAATTAACTTATCCAAGCACCACAAAGCCATTAAAAAGCCATCAAGAAAAAAAGCAATCTACACAAGCGGAGATGCTTTCTGATTGTTCGGGGACAATCTATACAACTCGAAACGAGTTTAGCAAGAAAAAAGAAGAACGTGAAAAACAAGTTAAAGAATTTAAGTCTTACATAAATAAAATCGCGACGATTAAAGATGGAGAGCATGGAAAAGTTCCGGAAGAGTTAAACAAAGGGTCTCCATTAAAGGAAAATACTGAATTTAAAATTACCACACTTCGTAGATGTAACACGGAAATACTCAACAGTAAATCTGTCCCTCAAACAGAACGGCGTACAAAGACTAGAAAAGGTGCGGTGGTAAGATCTAAGTCAACTCATTCACCTGATACAAAATCCCACGAGTTGTTACCTTCAACTTCGTGCATTACGAAGAGAAAATCGTATAACGTGGATGAAGCTCGAAAATTCCTACAGGAACAAAAACGTCGGAGGCGCTCCCAGCAATCCACCCCAGCACTTAAAACGAATAATGAAAAAACTGCCTTTGAAAAAGAGAAAATTAAAAAGAGATTAGAAGAATTGCAACAAAATTCAAAAGCTATCATTATGAATCATGTGAATAGAAAGAAAGTCTCAACCTCTAATAAAAATACTTATAACAAAAATATATCAAATATCGGAAAGAAACCTCCCGTCGATATAGTCCTTGCTGAACCAAGTAAAAGGTCCGATACTAATTGTGTAGAAAATATCAACAAGGGTTCCGATAAAAAAGCTGATTCGATTACAAATGAGGACTTATCAAAAAAATCGAAACATAACTCTGAAACGGAAGTGGTTAACGTAAGTATTATTCTTTGTTCTCTAGTTAACTAAGGAATTGATTACAACATGAAAAATTAAATAATATTACTTAGTTAAAAAATAAAGCAAATTTGCTAGAATCTTATCTATATATAAATGCGCAATGTTCAAAAGTTTTCTCCCTTTTTTGCAATAACCACAATTCTAAGGTATATAAAATGTGATATGTATCGATAGGTCTCGAGCAGGGTGTGCGATAACAAAACAAAAATTAAAAAAAAATAATTATAATAGGGTGATTAAACGCTCCAGCATGCTGGCCAGCATTGTAAATGTGGGCGATTCGGGTGACACACGTACCTGCTTCGTGTCACACCTACTTGTTGTCGGTTCTTGCATGATGAAAATCAAAAATTTTTGATTTTTGCGTTTTGCATGAACGTTTAGCAGTCTGCTTGACATGCAATATTCAGTTGTGTGTTGACATTCGAGATGAACAAGTGTACGGAAGAAAATCAATTGCAGTTGCGAGCAACAAAAAATCATCCTCCGACGACGGCATTTACGTGCGCACGCTACGAACACTCAATTCAAATGGCGCATGACATTGATTTGCATGAACATTTGAGGGCAACGTCAAGCACCCGAATCGCACACATACACAATGCTGGCCAGCATATGCTGGAACGTTTAAAACCACTATAATATCAATTGCTAAACACGTATTCACTCTCTAGAGCCGCTGTATGTGTGTATGTAGGTATGACCACTTGATTTGTTGTGTTTGCATTGACTGCATTCAAATATCCCTACTAAGGTATACAATGATTGATGATGTTGATGAACTATAAGGTACACAATGATTCAAACAGAAGCAACTCGTGTTGCTTTTATCAGCAATTCTCTTTTGGTGTTGTTGAAGTGTTGCTGATGCTATTCATACACAGGCAAGGAGTTGCATTTTTTTTAAATGAAAAACTGTGTTTTTATCACAAATTTTTAGAAATTATTGTGCTAAGTAGCTGATTTCTGCTGCTTATTAATAATTTAGACGCAAATTAAAATTGCAGCTAATATAACGAAGCTGCGAAGAATGGCAACACAAAGCGTGTTAACCGAGCACAGGCAACTCGGTACCATTCCTTTTCCGTCGTCGCTCTCTCTCCAACCATTCGCTAAAAGCAAGCTGTTGCCAGCAAGCCCTTGCCTTGTTTGAATTCAGTCATTGTGAGAACAGTTGTTTTATTGGCAGCAATAATAAACATGATCCAGCCCGTCAACTTTATTGAGCGTAGGTTCAAACAGTGTTTACAAAAACAAAATCTGTGAGAAGGTATTCAGAGAATCAAATGCTTGCCTAGACTTGAAATTTTGAAAAAAAAAAAATACAAATAATTTACATCGTTCAGAACTCCCTTCGTGGTTAGACTGTGAAATAAAATAAAATGGAAATTGTTAAAAAAATTTAAAATAAAGTAAAATAAAAATAGAAAGATGATTGAAAGTAAAAAAAAAATAAATTTGTAGGAAATGAAAGGAAAGGAAATAATATAAAATAAATAAATATAAAGCAATATGAAATAAATAAAAGTATAAAAAAAAAGAATCTGAACTGAAGGGAATGGATAAAAGGAAAATAAAGGAAAGGTAAGGTAAGGAAGGAAAAGAGAAAAAAACCAAAGGCAAGTAAAGGTAGCGAAAGGAAAGGTATGGAAAAGGAAGGGAAAGAAAGGATAGGTAATGAAAGTAGAGGAATGAAAAACGAAGGAAAATAGAGAAAGATAAAAGAAGGGAAGAAAAGAAAGGAAAGAAAAGGTAGGGAAGAAGAAGGAATGGAAAAGAAATAAAGATAAAAAGAAAGACAAATAAAGGAGAGTATCTAAGCTGTAGTTAAATGGTGGGCGGCGAGCAGTTTATTATTATTGTTGTTGCTATATTATATGCTTGAGGGAGTTGGCCGGGGTTGCCGGTTCGAATCCCACCTCAACCAAAGTCTTTTTAATTTTATTTATTTTATTATTTTTATATTCCATCAAGTCTCATGGACTGTGTTTGGTTCTTTTTAATTATTGGTATGTACCATCAAGTCTAGTGGACTGTGTTTTGGTATTGACACTCTGTATGTATTAATTGGGGCGAGCACTTTGGCTCTGAGAATGCATCGTTGGCTATTCTCACTTCCTTAGAAAACCCCTCAAAATTGTTGGTGGTGAGCACTTGGGCTCTGGGGCATTGGCGACATTGGCTTACCTCATTTTACTTATGAAAAACCACTTGTGTTTTGTTACACTTTATATTTATTATTTGGTGGTGAGCACTTGGGCTCTGAGGCATTGGCGGCTATTGGCTTACCCCATTTTGCTTGTGAAAAACCACTTGTGTTTTGTTACACCTTATATTTATTATTTGGTGGTGAGCACTTGGGCTCTGAGGCATTGGCGGCTATTGGCTTACCCCATTTTGCTTGTGAAAAATCACACTGTGTTTTGTTACACCTTATATTTATTATTTGGTGGTGAGCAATTGGGCTCTAAGGCATTGGCGACATTGGCTTACCTCATTTTACTTATGAAAAACCACTTTTTGTGACTGCGACTATAAGCTATGTATTCCGAATATTCCATTAATTATCTGCGTATTACAATAATATGTAATGCAGATGAAATAAACGAAACCATGTTATGTCGCTTAAACAGAGATGAAGGGAATGGAAAGGGAAAAAATTAATTAAAGGAAATGAATGGAAAAGAAATAAAACTAAAGGAGTTACGAAAAGGAGAAGAAAGAAAGTTAGGAAACGCAAGGAAAGGTAAGAAAGAAAATGACAGGAAAGAAAAGGAAAATAAAGCTAAGAAAAAAGGAAAGTAATGGAAAATAAAGGTAAGAAAAAAAAAAAAAGAAATTAAAAGAAAATAAATAAAATGAAGGCAAACGAAACAAAACTAAAGCAAAGGATATGAAACGAAACGAAAGGAAAGGCAAACAAAAAAATAAAAAGGATGAAAAAGAAAGGAAAAGACAAGACAAAAAAGAAAAGAAAGGAAAGAAAAAAAGTAATAAAATAAAATGAAAAGATAGAAAAGGAAAGGAGAGGAAACAAAGGAGAGGAAAAGAAAGGAAGGAAAGGGAGGGAAAGGAGATAAAGGGAAAGGAAAGAAAAGCAAAGGAAAGCAAATAAAACCAAAGGAAAGGAAAGGAGAAAAAAGGAAAGGAAAGAAAAGCAAATAAAGGCAAAGGAAAGCAAATAAAAAAACGACCTAAAATAAATAGTTATAAACATTGAAACTTTATTACTGGTTCCCTATGTACAGTCACTTCTCAGAGCAGAAAACCCAGGACATCGCCATGGATCTCTGCGCAGTGGAACCACCCGGGGTTTTACCTCGGCCAAGGACTGTCACTTTCAATGTAACCCTGTTTAGTATGTTTTGTCTCATCCGAAACTATCATCCTCCCCCCTTTCAGCAGGGCTGCAAGTTATTCTATTGTTACGGGCGTTGAGCCGAACCCCGGACCAAAAGAATGGATATGCAGTGTCTGTTGCAAAAAGATATATATTAAACGGTCGCATTCTGTGTAATGCTTCTCGTGTAAGAGATGGCTCCATAAATCTGGATGTTCAGGGCTTAACCTTAACATCCACAGACCCCGTACTTTCTTTAGTACTTTCGTGACCCCTTGTTGTTTGCGCCCTCGGTCCCGCGGTAAGCGCCGTTCAAGCGCACCCCTACCGCCACTTTCTAGTAGCAATACTAATAATAATAATAATAATAATGTCTTAACGACTAGCAGTACTTCTGCTATACCCGCCACACAATCTCGCGCAGCAGCTCAACACTCTAGACATGAGCAACTCCGAGCATCAGTCTCTCTCTGTTTCCACCGGAAAGACCGTCATAGAGTAACAGGAGGTCTGGGAGGTGGTCTAGCGTTCATAACGAACAACTCTGTACAGTATCATCTATTTGATACCGACATCGAAGGAACGGATGATATCTTAGAAAGCCAAGGTATTACCATCCGTACAGGAGATGTCGATCTGCAAATCATTAACATCTACATACCCCCTGTTGCCCCCCCGGTTATCACCCCGACATTAGCTTGCTATTACGAGGAGATAACCGCGTGATCCTGGGCGACTTCAATGCGCACCACGACATGTGGCACTCAAACTTGCCAGCAGTCAGTAGGGGGCATGTACTTGCAGAACAAATAGATGATACGGCTTTCTGTACATTGAACGGAGACGCCCCAACGATAGTATTGGGTAACTGCTATAGTTCGCCAGATATTTCCATCGTAAGTGCAGGACTATTGAACAACACCAATTGGCGACCCATACTCACGTTGGCGTCTGACCATCTCCCAATAGTCATTACCATCGAACGACCGACGGACTTTATTACACCTGAGCATGGTACTTATATTAACTTTACCAAGGCGGACTGGGACAGTTTTCAGACACATACGGACGAATCCTTGGCTGCTCTATCCATTCCTACGGACGTACGCAAAGGCGAACGAGACTTCCGCAACATCATTGACTTGGCCTCTAAACGCTTCATTCCTGCGGGTCGAATATCTCAAATAAGACCAAATTTCCCCGCGGAGGCAGCGGCCATGGCTAGAGAAAGAGATGAAGTGCGAAGTCTCAATCCCGCAGACCCCCGTATAAGGGATCTCAACGCGGAAATTCGTAGGTTGGTCGATAAACATAAACTGGCCAAATGGAAACAACACCTAGAGCAATGCAACCTCTCTGATGGTGTTGGCAAATTATGGACTACGGTCAAAGCTCTATCTAATCCAACGCAACACAAGGATAAAGTAGATATTACTTTCGGTGACAGGGTGAAGAAGGACCCTAGGGGATGTGCGAACTCCTTCTGTAGACAATTTGTACTACATTCCCCGCCCGATAGAGCTAAACGTAGAACCATGCGACAGGCGCGTAAATATAAAAACCAAAATACGCCCATTGTCATCACTGCCTCAGAGGTCAAGGAAGCCATCAGACAGGCTAAGCCCTCAAAATCCATCGGCCCCGACGGCATTGCCATGAAGAGAGAAACATCTAGGCCAGGAGGGATACAAATACTTAGCGGCTCTATTCAGTCTTTCACTGAACACTTTCGTCATTCCTGAAATATGGTAAAAGACGAGAGTGGTTCCATTACTAAAACCTAGAAAACCGGCAAACATAGGCGATTCATATCGCCCTATATCACTTTTGTCGCCGGTAGTGAAGAGTCCATTTTGCTCCCGTATTATACTGCAAATCTGCACCTGGCTAGTCATCAACATGGCTTCCGTAAGCTGCACAGCACCACCACCGCACTCTATGTACAGTCACTTCTCAGAGCAGAAAACCCAGGACATCGCCATGGATCTCTGCGCAGTGGAACCACCCGGGGTTTTACCTCGGCCAAGGACTGTCACTTTCAATGTAACCCTGTTTAGTATGTTTTGTCCCATTCCGAAACTATCATCCTCCCCCCTTGCAGCAGGGCTGCAAGATATTCTTTTGTTACGGGCGGGCGTTGAGCCGAACCCCGGACCAAAAGAATGTATATGCAGTGTCTGTTGCAAAAAAATATATATTAAACGGTCGCATTCTGTGCAATGCTTCTCGTGTAAGAGATGGCTCCATAAATCTGGATGTTCAGGGCTTAACCTTAACATCCACAGACCCCGTACTTTCTTTAGTACTTTCGTGGCCCCTTGCTGTTTGCGCCGTGGGGCGTCCCGCGGTAAGCGCCGTTCAAGCGCACCCCTACCGCCACCTTCTAGTAGCAATACTAATAATAATAATGTCTTAACGACTAGCAGCATTTCTGCTATACCCGCCACACAAATTCCAGACTGTTGCTCGTGCCTTATGGCGTCAACATCACGCGCAGCAGCTCAACACTCTTGCTCCCACCGGAGCAGTTTAGACATGAGCAACTCCGAGCATCAGTCTCTGTCTGTTTCGTTACACCCCCCCTCCCGTTTACACGTGAGTCAGGATCAACATCTTCTTGCACCTGTCTCGACGTGTACTGTTTGTCGGCAAAGATTATACACGCTCGCGTCATCGGTCAAATGCAATAACTGCTTAGGCCAATGCCACGTGCATCTATGCTCTGGGCTCGCGAACAGGAATCTTTGGACGGATGCGTTCATTGCGCCATGCTGTAACACGCCTCAGCCTACGACGCCAGCCAACCCGGTTACACCAGGTCCACAGCTAACTAGGCTGAGGCACAGCCTTGGTCTTCGCCTACCAACACCTGGGCGAACACATCCGTCTCTCACGCCTTTGGTTAACTCGACATCGACCCCACCGGCGCACTTCCAAATCTTACAGCACAACTGTAACGGATTAACTGGTAAGATCGCAGAGATAACCAATTTGATGACGCAATATGACATAAAACTTGCCACAATCCAAGAAACCAAGCTCAGTCCAAGGTCGGACCTCATTACCTATGGTGGATATAACATTCACCGGAAGGACCGTCATAGAGTAACAGGAGGTCTGGGAGGTGGTCTAGCGTTCATAACGCACAACTCTGTACAGTATCATCTATTTGATACCGACATCGAAGGAACGGATGATATCTTAGAAAGCCAAGGTATTACCATCCGTACAGGAGATGTCGATCTGCAAATCATAAACATCTACATACCCCCTGTCTCAAGTTGCCCCACCGGTTATCACCCCGACATTAGCTTGCTATTACGAGGAGATAACCGCGTGATCCTGGGCGACTTCAATGCGCACCACGATATGTGGCACTCAAACTTGCCAGCAGACAGTAGGGGGCATGTACTCGCAGAACAAATAGATGATACGGCTTTCTGTACATTGAACGGAGACGCCCCAACGAGAGTATCGGGTAACTGCTATAGTTCGCCAGATATTTCTATCGTAAGTGCAGGACTATTGAACAACACCAATTGGCGACCCATACTCACGTTGGCGTCTGACCATCTCCCAATAGTCATTACCATCGAACGACCGACGGACTTTATAACACCTGAGCATGGTACATACATCAACTTTACCAAGGCGGACTGGGACAGTTTTCAGACATATACGGACGAATCCTTGGCTGCTCTATCCATTCCTACGGACGTACGCAAAGGCGAACGAGACTTCCGCAACATCATTGACTTGGCCTCTAGACGCTTCATTCCTGCGGGTCGAATATCTCGAATAAGACCAAATTTCCCCGCGGAGGCAGCGGCCATGGCTAGAGAAAGAGATGAAGTGCGAAGTCTCAATCCCGCAGACCCCCGTATAAGGGATCTCAACGCGGAAATTCGTAGGTTGGTCGATAAACACAAACTGGCCAAATGGAAACAACACCTAGAGCAATGCAACCTCTCTGACGGTGTTGGCAAATTATGGACTACGGTCAAAGCTCTATCTAATCCAACACAACACAAGGATAAAGTAGATATTACTTTCGGTGACAGGGTGAAGAAGGACCCTAGGGGATGTGCGAACTCCTTCTGTAGACAATTTGTACTACATTCCCCACCCGATAGAGCTAAACGTAGAACCATGCGACAGGCGCGTAAATACAAAAACCAAAACACGCCCATTGTCATCACTGCCTCAGAGGTCAAGGAAGCCATCAGACAGGCTAAGCCCTCAAAATCCATCGGCCCCGACGGCATTGCCATGAAGATGCTGAAACATCTAGGCCAGGAGGGACACAAATACTTAGCGGCTCTATTCAATCTTTCACTGAACACTTTCGTCATTCCTGAAATATGGAAAAAGGCGAGAGTGGTTCCATTATTAAAACCTAGAAAGCCGGCAAACATAGGCGATTCATATCGCCCTATATCACTTTTGTCGCCGGTAGTGAAGACGCTAGAGTCCATTTTGCTCCCGTATTACACCGCAAATCTGCACCTGGCTAATCATCAACATGGCTTCCGTAAGCTGCACAGCACCACCACCGCACTCAATGCCATTACAACGCAAATAAATAGCGGTCTAAATCAAAACCAACCAAATCACAGGACTGTGTTAGTGGCACTTGACTTGTCGAAAGCTTTTGACACAGTCAACCATGCCACTCTCATACAAGATCTATTAGAAACACAAATACCTGATGGGTTAAAGAGATGGACCGCTAATTACTTGAATGGGCGGCAGGCGTCGGTCAACTTTAGAAACGCAACGTCAAAACCAAGACGAATTAGACAGGGGGTGCCACAGGGTGGTGTCCTATCCCCGACACTGTTTAATTTCTATCTATCGAAGATGCCCCCACCACCAGAGGGTGTCTCCGTCGTTTCTTATGCTGACGACTGTACAATAATGGCGACGGGGAAGGGCCCCTATACTGATGAACTCTGTAATAAAATCAACGGTTACCTCTGCGACCTTTCCAGGTTTTTCACAGAGCGAGATCTGACGATATCTCCGACTAAATCAACGGCGACGCTTTTTACGACGTGGACGCACCAGGTGAGAAATGAATTAGACATTTTCGTTGACGGCACTAAACTACCAACTGTCAGCCACCCAAAGTTATTAGGGATGACATTGGATAATACTTTCTCATTTGCTGGTCATGTGTCTGCAATGGTCTCAAAGGTACGTGGTCGCAACAAGATCCTCAAGTCACTTGCCGGCAGTACTTGGGGAAAAGACAAAGAAACGTTGTTGACTACATATAAGGCCATTGGCCGACCAGTCTTTGACTATGCTGCACCCATATGGTCGCCTAATGTACATAACACCAACTGGACGAAGTTACAAGTCTGCCAAAATACTGCCATCAGAACTGCTACGGGATGTCTCCTCATGTCTTCCGAGTCTCACCTCCATCAGGAGGCAAAACTGCTCAATGTAAAAGAGCATGCGGAAATGCTGAGCAAGCAATTCCTTCTGAACTGCCACAAGCCAGCACATCCAAACCGTCATCTTTTGGACATAGATCCGCCCCCGAGAGACATAAGGAAACATCTCCGTAAACATTATGATGAGATCCGGCATCATATTACCTTGCCGTTTGATCTGCAGAATCATAAGCGGGCTCTAACCGACATCCACACCGAGTCGGTAGATACTTTTGTCGGATCTCTACCTGTGAACCCCGTTCTGAACAGTCCTCCACCGGATATTGCTGAAGAAGAACGCACCTTACCAAGGGAGACAAGAGTTACCCTGGCACAGCTTAGGTCTGGATATAGTGTAAGGTTAAACTCCTACTTGTCCAGACTTAATGACACAATCTCAAACACATGCCCTGCATGTGGTAGGACCCCCCATGATACTCTACATCTCTTCAATTGTTCATTTGAACCTACTCTTCTAACCCCTCTGTCCCTCTGGACAAACCCTGTTGAAACTGCACGTTTCCTTGGACTCCCCTTAGAAGAGCTTGATGAAGATCTTCGGAATGATCATACACTCTAGACAGGGCAATGCATTGTTAACAACAACAACAACCGCACTCAATGCCATTACAACGCAAATAAATAGCGGCCTAAATCAAAACCAACCAAAACACAGGACTGTGTTAGTGGCACTTGACCTGTCGAAAGCTTTTGACACAGTCAACCATGCCACTCTCATACAAGATCTGTTGGAAACACAGATACCTGATGGGTTAAAGAGATTGACCGCTATTTACTTGAATGGACGGCAGGCGTCGGTTAACTTTAGAAACGCAACATCAAAACCTAGACGTATTAGACAGGGGTGCCACAGGGTGGTGTCCTATCCCCGACACTGTTTAATTTCTATCTATCGAAGATGCCCCCACCACCAGAGGGCGTCTCCGTCGTTTCATATGCCGACGACTGTACAATAATGGCGACGGAGAAGGGCCCCTATACTGATGAACTCTGTGCGAAAATCAACGGTTACCACTGCGACCTTTCCAGGTTTTTCACTGAGCGAGATCTGACGATATCTCCGACTAAATCAACGGCGACGCTTTTTACGACATGGACGCACCAGGTGAGAAATGAATTAGACATTTTCGTTGATGGCACTAAGCTACCAACTGTCAGCCACCCAAAGTTATTAGGGATGACACTGGATAATACTTTCTCATTTGCTGGTCATGTGTCTGCAATGGTCTCAAAGGTACGTGGTCGCAACAAGATCCTCAAGTCACTTGCCGGCAGTATGGTTGTGGTTGAATTACAACCACTGGGCAAACTCTAGTAATTATAAATAACCCTAGGACATAACCGGCAACTTGGACTGCTTTATACGGCGTTTCCACCAAAAGCAAACACCGTGTTTTCCTAGCGTGTTTAGAAGCAAACAAAACATCATTCGAAAATCTCATAAAAATTTCATAACCCAAACCCATTTCTAACCCCTTTTCAAAGCGTGTTTACTTTGGGTTTGCATACACCTGCAGCTTTTTCAATCCCAAAACCTGCAAACACGGTGTTTGTGTTTGGTGGAAACACCATAATATGGAAGGAACCACGACCACTACAGCATTCACACTTCTGATCTATTTGTGTTATTTTTTTGTAATTTGAGTAGCATTTCATAAGATTTGGTACGTGGGCTCCCTGCCAATGACCCCGCAAAGTCGACACCTATGCCAACGCATAACCGGGCTACCCGTTACCCATTCTTTTTTTATATGCAAAAATAAGTGAAAAAGAAGCTTTCTATGAGTATGACTGTCAGTTTTTTTTGTTTGTTAGTTACAAACATGGGGAAACGGTCAAAATTGTAAAATTAAAATTCTGAAGTCAATATTCCCGAATAAAAATTGTGGGTCGTCAAAATTCTGGAAATCGGAATCCCGCACTTCCTTCGCCTTTTTTGCCTGTATTTCAAAAATCTGGTTCTCCATAATCCCGGAATTTACGTTTTCCAGAATTAATTCTGGAAATTTTTTCCGCAAAATTTGAGCAAAATCGTGTTTTTTATATAAATTTGCTTATCTTTAAGAAATATACATTGACTTTGATTTTATGGTCATACGACAGAAGACCAGCGGAACAACTTGTCTTTCTACTCTTCCGTGTATGGAAAATGGCTGCCTCATCATCATTGGAACAACGTCAAATGTACCGTCCATAATCCAGCAGTCGCTCTCATTTAACAACTGCAGCGAAGATTTTGTTCCAAAAATAAGAATGCATTCGCCATCAATAACTTTCTCACTTAAAATAAATAGTTGACCTTTCAAAACATAAAGTGATAATAAAGGAATGTCTATTTCTTCAATACAAGTTGGCTCTTTAAAACATTTCAAACTGTTCCATTGTCTTCTAATTTTTAACTTAAGGGCATTTCTTGATGGCAGATAATGTCCAATATGTTTTTCTGTCATAGATACCGAACGCTGAATTACTTGGCTAGGCTGCAGAAAACTCGAGCGAACCATATTTGTAACCAGATTATTTGTTTCTGCAACCGATTTTTTATGCGCACATGGATCATGAAAATGTTCATTTTTTTTCGTATAACATTTCACAGCCATGAAATTGTGTGTCAATACGCACGGTACATTTGTTTTTAATTCCTTCAGAACAAGTCCAGTTAAATGTTAAAGGCAAAATTCTGTAATTAATGATTAAAAATGCGTGACATTTGGGCAGGGCTACACCTCGTTACAACAACAACCACAACAACAACAACAGCAGAATTGAATATAGGAACAACTTTTTCCAATTCGCTACTACAATGGCGTAGATCAAAGCGGTAAACCGGATATGATTAAATTTTATAATAAGACGTAATGGACCATTATTTTCAGAGTACACTACAAACGGAGTGACATAAGACCAATGCACCTGTAACGTTCGGGGAAGCATTGTACCAAACAAACCCAGAATTTAGATATCGATTAGAGGTAGATTAGATAACTAGCCCCATTATCTAATCACTAACAGAAACTCTCAGAAACAAAAAATCTAAAGCCAGGAAGATAAAACAAGGGGTACCACAGGGTGGTGTCCTCTCCCCGTTATTGTTTAACTTCTATATTTCGAAGCTTCCTCCTCCACCAGAAGAAGTTACGATTGTTTCTTACGCAGACGATTGCACGATATTGGCAACTGGTACTTCCGTTGATGAGCCAAAATAAATGGTTATCTCCCCTCTCTAGTCGAGTTCTTCACTGCTCGAACCTTGACATTGTCGCCAACAAAGTCTTCGGCGACCTTATTCACGACGTGGACGGCGCAGGTTGGCATGGAATTAGAAATTTATGTAGGTGATCATAAAATACCTACTGTCGCTCACCTAAAAATTTTAGGAGTGACTTTTGACACCATGCACACTTTCGCTGCCCATTCAGCTGCAATTGTCTCAAAATTACAGAGCCGCAACAAAATCCTCAAGTCACTAGCCGGCAGTACTTGGGGTAAAGACAAAGAAACGTTGTTGGTAACGTACAAGGCAATTGGTCGGCCGATCCTGAACTATGCGTCGCCGATATGGTCGCCGGGGCTTGCAGACGTTCACTGTAATCAGCTTCAGGCCTGTCAAAACACCGCGTCCTTATGTCACCTATATCTCATATACATAATGAGGTGGAAATGCTTCCAGTTAGGGAGCATAATGAAATGCTAAACAAGCAGTATCTACTGAATTGATCATACACTTTAGACAGGGCAATGCATTGTTAACAACAACAACAACTGAATTGCTGTAAACCACAGCATCCCAGTAGACAACTGCTTGAACTCATTCCGCCTCCTAGGACCATAAGGTATGAGTGTCAAGTTAGCTAAGCACCCTAATGCAATCGAGTCGGGACCAGGTGGATAATTTGCCGTTATTTTGCCGTGATTTTGCCGGGAAAGAATTAATTTTGCCGTGTAATTTTTTCCCGGAATTTTGGGGTGCTTTGCTAACTTGATATCAACTTAGCTAAGCACCCTAATGGAAACGGTGTTAGAGACAAGATATCGAAACCGGACTTGTTTCATATTTTGCCGTTATTTTGCCGGGAAAGAATTAATTTTGCGGGGGAATTTTTTCCCGGAATTTTGGGGTGCTTTGCTAACTTGATATCAACTTAGCTAAGCACCCTGATGAAAACGGTTCATGTCTCTAACGGCTCGGTGTCTTTAACACCGTTTTCATTAGGGTGCTTAGCTAAGTTGACACGAAACTTCGTATATGAAAAAGTCCAAAAATAATTGCCCGGCAAAATTAATTCTTTCCCGGCAAAATCACGGCAAAATAACGGCAAAATATGAAACAGTCCGGTTTCGATATCTTGTCTCTAACACCGTTTTCATTAGGGTGCTTAGCTAAGTTGACACGAAACTTCGTATATGAAAAAGTCCAAAAATAATTGCCCGGCAAACTTAATTCTTTCCCGCCAAAATAACGGCAAAATATGAAACAAGTCCGGTTTCGATATCTTGTCTCTAACACCGTTTTCATTAGGGTGCTTAGCTAAGTTGATATCAACTTAGCAAAGCACCCCAAAATTTCGGGAAAAAATTACCCGGCAAAATTAATTCTTTCCCGGCAAAATCACGGCAAAATAACGGCAAAATATGAAACAAGTCCGGTTTCGATATCTTGTCTCTAACACCGTTTTCATTAGGGTGCTTAGCTAAGTTGATATCAAGTTAGCAAAGCACCCCGAAATTCCGGGAAAAAATTACACGGCAAAATTAATTCTTTCCCGGCAAAATAACGGCAAATTATCCACCTGGTCCCGACTCGATTGCATTAGAGTGCTTAGCTAACTTGACACTCATCCATAAGGTCGCATCTACGTAAACATTTTGATGAAATCCGTCACTATATAACAACGCCGTTTGATCTACAGGTGCACAAACAGGCTTTGGGGCATATCCATACAACGTCTGTTGGCCATTACTCTGCGCTCTGTCCGCTAAACAATGTCTTACATGCCGCAACACCTGGCATTTCTGAAGAGGAGCGTCATCTTCCTCGAGAGACAAGGGTCACTCTGGCTCAATTACGCTCTGGATATTGTAGTAGGTTAAACTCCTACATATCTAGACTGAACCCTGATGTGCCGAATGTATGTCCGGCATGCGGCTCGTCCCCCCACAATACCAATCACTTATTTTCTTGCTCATTTGAGCCCACTCTTCCATCCGAACCGATTTACCTGCGCCTGGTCCTAGCAAACGCTGGATAGCTAAGCATGAAGTTATCTGATGATTCCACCTCGTCATCCTCCATGCAGCTCACGCACCTCGGGGTTTCAAGAATATTTAACCACACCGCATGGATCCACATCTGACAGTGCCCCGTCAACACCCCAATTATCATGGAAAGATGTACCTTGGGAGAGCCCTAGTAATTCCATTGATCGCCTGGAGTCAACTGCTGGCCAGAAGAACTTCGACACCTGGCATGAGGTGGTGCCATCCCAGCGCTTGCTTAACTGTTTCGAAGCCCACCTGCCCAGAAGCAGATTGCAGGTGGTAAGAGGAGTACCCAGTATTCTGGAGGGAGCCACATCGGTTTCACTAGTACCCGCTCTGTCCAAGAGATCCGCATGGCAATTGCCGGGAATGTCCCAGTGGCCTGGCACCCAAATAATTTTTATTTTAAAATAGTTGGCCGCAACCGTAAGCGATTCCAGACAGTCGCTCACTGTCCTCGATCGAACGTTGCCAGCATTCAGCGTCCTAATTGCCGCTTGACTGTCGGAGTAGATGTTAAACTCCTTGACTGCTAATGCGCCGGACAGCATCCCATCCACCGCATCCTTGATGCCGGCAACCTCCGCTTGAAAAATGCTACAATGATCAGGAAGTCTAAACTTCGTGATAATCCCAAGTTCCTGACAGTAGACACCCGTTCCGTTCCGTTTTACTTAGGTTGACAGCCAGTCCACAGTATTCGGACCACTCTGCCACGATACCCAGATACCTTTGCAGAACGTCCCTTACGCTACTAAGAAACTTTCCCCTGACGAGGATTGATAGGTCGAGGTCCTCAAGTCGTTGACTACAACGACCCAGAGTGTGTGTAAGAGTAGGTCGCCCTGTTGGTGCACCCTGGGTAACGCTAAATGACCTACATGGCCTACACGGCTAGTTTCTACGTATTGCCGGTTCTACGAGAACGGTAGCAGTACTTGTGCTGTACGCATCGTACCGAAACGACCCGGGCCTTTTTATATCGAACCGGCCAAGAGCAATACACGCGGGGTGACCCTGTCTGACATTTGGGCAGAGCAACACCTCGTTACAACAACAACAACAACCACCCAGAGAAGTGGAGAAAGAACACCTCCTTGCGGCGTGCCCCTTCTGAACCCCAGCACCTCCCCACTCCGCCCTAATAATCCCCGTACGATGGCAGAAGACAAAACTTTGTTGAACGCACCCTCGATGTCCGGAAAGGCCCCAGCACGAACTCTGTGTGCTGGAAGGACCCCTCTATTAGTTTTACAACGGAATGAAGCGCCGTTTCAGTTGATCTGCCTTTGTAGTAAGCATGTTGCGAAGCCGAAAAACGCTCTCTAGGCGCGCCAGTGCTTTTAAGAGAAACGAGGAGAGACTGATTGGCCTAAAATCCTTGGGAGATACATGAGAGTACCTCCCCGCCTTTGGAATAAAGGTAACCTTGACCACATTCCAAAAAGCGGGGATAAGGCCCAACCTCAAACAGTTGGCGTAGATGCCGCTACAAGAAATCCCCAGCGATCTCTGTAGTTGCACAGGAGTTATGCCATCAGGCCCGGTGACTTGTAGGGCTTAAAATATTTAATGGCCCAAACAAGCTGGCTTTCATCCAGGAAGATGGCTGGCCAACACCCCTCGGCCACACTAGTGAGCGATGAGGCACCGCGGTCCTGTGCCACCGGGGCATCAGGGAAGTGAGCATCCATAAGAAGCTGGAGAGATTCCTCGCTACTCATAGCCCAGCTGGCATCTGAAACCTTACAGGAATCTCACTTGGCTTTCCTAATCGCAGATTTGTAAATACCCAACCCTGCTTTGTAGAGTTCCCAGTCGGAAGGTAATTTACTCTTCCTGGCCCTATTAAACAGGCACCTGCTGGAAGCCCTAAGGTCGTCTACTGCCTTATTCCACAAAGGTGGTTTTCGCTTTCCACTTACGGTTTTCAGTGGGCATGCGATTTTATGCGCTTTATTACAAGTGCGGGTGAATTTCTCCATCAGAGCATCAATGGTGGTCTCGGATAATTCCGAGCCCGGCGGAGAAATTCATCCAACTTGCTACAGTACCGGACCCAGTTAGTACGCCAAGGATTTCTTAACTTGGTTTGACTGGGTCTAGATTTATCAAGAGAGAACTGAAAATACCTATGATCAGAGAAGGAGTGTTCCGGAAGAACACGCCAGTCGGATATAAAGGGAAACAGGTCTCCTGAAGCAAGAGTTTGCCTCTGTTACAAATTGCCCCTGTTACAAAGACATAGCCCTTCATTTAGCATAAAAGCAAATAGTGACTCACCTCTTGCATTCGTGTCCGAACTCCCCCCACAGTGAATGATGCGAGTTCGCATCCGTCCCGACAATAAGCCCTACGCCTCTTCGCTTTGCTCAGCGGTAATCTTGCATAGAATTTCAGAAGGTGGCCCACAAGTATCATCATGGGCCATGTAGGCCGAGACCAGCCACGATCCCTTGTTATCTTCCTCCAGACACACAGCCGTTACGTTATTGTCACTGAAATTGGAAAGAAGAAAGGCGTTAATATCTTTTTTAACCAGTACACATGATCTTGGCGTACCTGCCGTTCCGTGCACAAATAAATTGAACTTGTCAGTCCTCAATCCAGATATTTTGTATATTAAATAGGAATATACAAAATATCTGGATTGAGGACTGACAAGTTCAATTTATTTGTGCACGGAACGGTCAGTCCTCAATCCAGATATTTTGTATATTAAATAGGAATATACAAAATATCTGGATTGAGGACTGACAAGTTCAATTTACTTGCCCATTGCCTTGTGTGAGCCTGTAGCTATTAGACATGTTAAAATCTCACTACTCAAAAAATTAAAAAACTCAATTGAAGTAAAACCATGAGTCTGAGCCATACATCAGGACAGGTATGATGAGAGACTTATAGAGCGCGATCTTTGTTCTTCGAGAGAGGACTTTACTTCTCAATTGCCTACTCAGTCCAAAGTAGCACTTGTTCGCAAGAGTGATTCTCCGTTGGATTTCTAGACTGATATTATTTTCGGTGTTAATGCTGGTTCCCAAATAGACGAAGTCCCTCACAGTTTCAAATTTGTAACTATCAACAGTGACGTGGCTGCCAAGGCGCAGGTGCGCCGATTCTTTCTTTGATGACAGCAAATACTTCGTCTTGTCCTCGTTGACCGCAAGACCCACTTTTTTCGCTTCTTTATCCAGTCCAGAGAAGGCAGCGCTTACGGCGCGGTTGTTAAGGCCAATGATATCAATATCATCGGCATACGCCAGCAATTGCACGCTCTTGTAAAAGATTGTACCATTGCGGTTTAGCTCTGCTGCTCGAATTATCTTCTCCAGCATCAGGTTGAAGAAATCGCACGAAAGGGAGTCGCCCTGTCTGAAGCCTCGTTTGGTTTCAAATGGCTCAGAGAGGTCCTTCCCGACTCTGACGGAGCTGTTAGTATTGCTCAACGTCATTTGGCAAAGCCGTATAAGCTTTGCAGGGAAGTCAAATTCAGACATGGCGGCATACAGGCAACTCCTTTTTGCGCTGTCAAAAGCGGCTTTGAAATCGACAAAGAGATGGTGTGTGTCGATTCTTTTATCATGGGTCTTCTCCAGGATTTGGCGTATCGTGAAAATCTGGTCGATGGTAGACTTACCAGGTCTAAAGCCACACTGATAAGGTCCAATCAGCTTGTCTACGATGGGCTTCAGTCTTTCACACAATACGCTAGAAAGAACCTTATACGCGATATTAAGAAATTGCTGGCTTTAAATATGCACTAGTTTGCTCAGTTGAGATAGACAGAAGTTTTTCCATGTATAAAGCTGCTTATCGTGCTAATAGACGTAGTCTTTTATTCGAAAACTTAGCGCAAATGTTTGTTGTTTATTTTAACAGCAACATACATACATAAGTTCAAATAATTTGCAACATTTTTTAAATGTTTAAAAATAAACTTTTCTACTATAGTCCACGGGACAGGGATTCAACGCGAAAGTGGGGCGGACCATGGTTTTTATTAGTTTAGCTGTTACCATTACTGAAATATTTAAAAACAAAAAAATGCAATTTAAATAGCTGCAGAAAAGAACGCTCTGCATATTTTTTATAAAATTAGTTTACCCTTTAATTTTCTCTAGTAGGGCAGAAAGATAACGCAAAAAATCCCATGGTCCAAATCACTTCCGTATTCAATCTATTTTCTGTCTTCTTCGCCTGGAATACTATTATTTTTAAAACTTATTATTTCGTTATATTCTTCGATAAAGGAATAAATATGGTTTAAAAAAACTAAAACTCACGCTTTTAGAGAGTATTGAACTAAAAATTTGAAAATAATTTGAAAACCCCTACACAGTAGTATGTGGAAAAAGCGTGGTCCGCCTTCACCTTTCGTTTGATACCCATATTGTAGGGAATTTTTTAGGTTTTTGGGCAATTATATTTTGACCGATAACTCAGTTATCGATAATTTTATCGAAATATGTCGATGTCCAAATGAAACCTGGGGCCCTCCCCTTTCGTTTGATACCCATATTGTAGGGAAATTTTAAGGTTTTTGGGCAACCACATTTTGACCGATAACTCAGTTATCGATAAATTTATAGAAATATGTCGATGTCTAAATTAAACCTGGGGCCTTCACCTTCACCGTTTGATATCCATATTGTAGGGAATTTTTTAGGTTTTTGGGCAATCATATTTTGACCGATAACTCAGTTATCGATACATTTATCGAAGTCCAAATGAGACTTGGGGCCTTCACCTTTCGTTTGATACCCATTATGTAGGGAAATTTTAAGGTTTTCGGACAACCACATTTTGACCGATAACTCAGTTATCGATAAATTTATCGAAATATATCGATGTCCAAAATAAACCTGGGGCCTTCACCTTTCGTTTGATACCCATATTGCAGGGAAATTTTAAGGTTTTCGTGCAACCACATTTTGACCGTTAACTCAGTTATCGATAAATTTATCAAAATATGTCGATGTCCAAGTAAACCTGGGGCCTTCACCTTTCGTTTGATACCCACATTGTAGGGCATTTTTTTAGGTTTTTGGGCAATCATATTTTGACCGATAGCTCAGTTATCGATAAATTTATCGAAATATATCGATGTCCAAATGAAACCTGGGGCCTTCACCTTTCGTTTGATACCCATATTGCAGGGAAATTTTAAGGTTTTCGGACAACCACATTTTGACCGATAACTCAGTTATCGATAAATTTATCGAAATATATCGATGTCCAAATGAAACCTGGGGCATTCACCTTTCGTTTGATACCCATATTGTAGGGAATTTTTTAGGTTTTTGGGCAATCATATTTTGACCTATAACTCAGTTATCGATACATTTATCGATGCCCAAATGAAACCTGGGGCCTTTACCTTTCGTTTGATACCCATATTGTAGGGAAATTTTAAGGTTTTCGTGCAACCACATTTGGCAGATAACTCAGTTATCGATAAATTTATCGAAATATGTCGATGTCCAAGTGAAACCTGGGGCCTTCACCTTTCGTTTGATACCCATATTGTAGGGAAATTTTAAGGTTTTCGGGCAACCACATTTTGACCGATAACTCAGTTATCGATAAATTTATCGAAATATATCGATGTCCAAATGAAACCTGGGGCCTTCCCCTTTCGTTTGATACCCATATTGTAGGGACATTTTATGGTTTTTGGGCCACTGGGGCTTAGACCGAACGAGAGTTACATACATACAAGCAAGCAAACAAACAAACAAGCAAACATACAAGTGAATCTAATAAAAGCGTGGTAAAATACAAAGGAAAAGTCGAAATATTATACGGACTACGGACATATATTTATGCACATTTTTTCTAAACTTTGTGCGCAGTTTTAAAAAGTTAACTTTCCAGAGTGCTATAGGTATCAAACGCACAGTATTGGCTTCGTTTAGACGAAGGTTTTCTAATTAAAATTTTTGTTTTCAAATGCTTTTTTAAAATAAATTATTGCTCCTTTCCTTTACGAGCTCTACTAGTTCAGTTGCCAAAGCCTGCCGCTCTACGGCTTCCGCCGCCCTCTTTATTACCTCCAACAAAGCCTTCTGGTTGTCTACTTCTTCTTCCAGCAAATCAGTCCTTTTCCGCTTACGGCGTCTTGATAAATTAGGATTCGCTGGGGGTGCCGTTGTTGGGGCAGGAACGGCTGATGTAAACGGCTGATTATCATTTTCAATTTGTGTCATGTATGTTGAAGATTCATTTTGAGAAGGGGATGGCGGTTGATTTTCCACGTCGTCTTTTACTCCGAAGCTGTGACCACTGGGATCCGCTGATCTCGCCAAATTAACAATTTGGTCAATGGATTGCTCCATTGGCGTTAACGGACATTGACTAAATGGTCCCCCGCCAGTTGCTCGAAGCTCTTTGTGGGTTTTGGCAATTTTTTTTTGTGCGATTCCGCATGTCAGACCAGACCTGGAATTATATTTAAAAAGTTCATTGAGTGCCTTCGTATGTATATTATCATATCCTCACCCCTATCCATATGCTTACCCATTCCCTATCTCTATACCTACGGCTCTTCTCCATTCATCCTGTTTTTTGTACGGGGGATACCACGCCCCCTTCTCTCATTCATTCGTATCGTGAATGTAAACTATCTTCTAGCCTACCTAAGTATTCAATACGTCCAGGCTCTGGTTAGGACTTAAGCGATTTTTATATGAAAATATGTATATTTTTTTTAAGCTCGAGATAACTAGCCCCTTATTCATAAGCGTCGAGATAAGAATGGGTGGTGAGGTCACAGAACACCGTGAAGAGGGACTCCTCAGGACGATCCTGATTTTAGATATTTTCAATATAGAAACAGGGTTCAGAAAATATTTGAAATATAATTTGTTTTCACAAATTATTCTCTGCGCAAATATTTGTTTTGAATTTTATCTATCTTATCATTTGAAAAATATTATAAATTTTCGAGCTGTTTGAATACTTGGAATACAATTTCAACTTCTTTTTCAAATGAAAATTTAAAATTTTTGGGAAAGAATTTATTTTCAAATATTTGAAATTCATTCGTTTTTCTTTTCATTCTCAATACGATTATACCCAGTGGGAAAGTAGGTAATGCATTACCTTTTTCCATGCATGAAAAGATGTATGAATTTTGTTATAAGAAAAGATCACACCAAAAGCAAGGAAGGGAGTAATGTGTCGCTCAATTTTTGATTTGTAGTTTTAAAAAAAATTGTTTTTCGTGCATGAAAAGATGTACGAATTTTGTTATAAGAAAAGATCACACCAAAAGCAAGGAAGGCAGTAATGTGTCGCTCAATCTTTGATTTGTAGTTAAAAAAAAAATGTTTTTCATACATGAAAAGATGTACGAATTTTGATGTTAGAAAAGATCATACCAAAAGCAAGGAAGGGAGTAATGTGTCGCTCTATTTTTATTTGTAGTTTGAAAACTTCAAAAAAAAAAATACACACCTTTCAAACATAAAAAAATACAATTTAAATTCATTTTGAAACTGCTGCTCGTTACGCACATCTTCATCGCTTTTTCTGCTGCTGTGAGGCTTCGTGATGCCGGAGCCTTTTTGGTTTGTTTTTATTATATTTTTTTTGGGTGCACTCATCTTGGTCGTAGCCCATGACGAGCTCGTCATTCAAACATTTAAAATAGGACCTTAACTCTTCCCCCGCTGTAGAGCCTCACTGTGTCCTGTGTCTTAATGTCCTTGTTACTCCACAAGGAAATTTATAAAATGTTATGCAAAATTTAATATGTCCCTTGTAAAGCTTCTTTTCATTCAAGAAAGGCAATGCAAGATATAATGTATCCCTTGTAGTGCATATTTTCATTCTTGAAAGGTAATGCATCTTTTCATTTATAAAAAGTAATATAAAAAGTAATGTAAACATGTCGCTTCAGTTTGTTGGCGAGCGACACATTACTTTTCCTATGACATCGCTGTAGAAAAATTCATGCATGTTTTCATGTATAGGCTATAGGAGCTATAGATTACTTTATGCATTGCTGTACATTACCTTTTCCCACTGGGTATTCAAAAACAAAAGTTCTTTTTGATCTCAAAAATATTTGTTTTGAATCTATGTACTGTGAACATATATTGTGCTGATATCATTTGTTGTTTCGTGAGTTTGTAAAAATTAGTGGTCGAAATGGGTAGGGTTTCAAATACCGACAAAACTAAATATGAGAACTATATTTGTCGAAGTGTCTTCGTTGCAAAAAACCTTTAAAAGGAAATGTGCTAGGAAACATAAAACGGCATTACGCAGCAGTTCATAAGGTGGATTTTGGCATTGAGTTAGTTGAGGCAGTATCGATAAGAAAGCAGAATTTGCCTAAAGTTTCCTTAAAATTAAGCAAGGAAGGGTTTTTGAACTGCTGCATTGGGTTAGTCACAGTGAAAAATATGCCTTTTAGATTATTTGACGACGACAAGTATTTTAAAAAATTGCTGCAGCCGTTTAGCGATGCCTACCAAGTAACTGTGAATTCAAAAAATATTACTGAGAGTTTGAACATACGTGCAATTGAAGTAAAGACGCAGCTAAAACAGTTATTAAAAAATAGAATTATAAGCCTCAAAGTTGATGTTGCAAGCCGAATGGGGAAAAGCATTTTAGGCATAAATGTTCAGTACATACATGTCGACGTCTAAAAAAGCTTTTTGGCCGGGGAGAGCGAGTGGGGACAAATTGAAATTTGTGCTAGGAAATCTTCTAAATTTTAGCTTGAATTTCTTCTCAAATTTATTGAAAAGGAAATCGGCTAAAAACAAGGAGTTAGCTTCTTATTTATGAATTTTTTATGTACTTTTGCCAAAAGTTAGAAGAAATCTGCTTGTTTTTATGAGAAAACCTGTTTAAAATAAATTAATGAGAAAATCCTCTTATTTTCTCTAGATTCATATTGAATTTATTGAAAAGGAAAACTATATATTTTTAGAAGATCCCTTATTAATTCAAATTCAGGTATGCCTTCTTCGAATGTGTAATTCGACGCTACCAAAGACAAGCACACGATAGCGTCATGGTAGAGATCTCCGTTCAGCAGTTAAGAATTCTTAGTTCGATTCGCGGTGAAGGCAATAAGGCAAGTGGACATGTGGTGAGGCAAAAAGAACAAAGGTGTAATTTTAGACGTTGGCAAGTTAAGTATACGAGGGCATGGTAGTGTAGATTAGACTAACTGACTAGACATCTGGGTTGAGCGTTCATTTTTTTTTTAATTTGAAATATTAAAAAGAAAATCTTCTTAATATTATGTGATTATCTACTCAGTTTTATTAAAAAAAGACACCCAGTCAAATTAAGACGGGCATCTTATTGGAAAAATATCATAGAGAAATCCTTCTGATTTAGAGGGCATTTTATGTGACTTTTTGCTTTTTTACCTGTACACGATTTTTTCAAAATTGTTAATAAGGACTTAGAGGCTTGCAGATCAGTAATCAAAAAATTAAGATCAGCAGTCAAAAATTGTTATAACACTACTTTCACCATGCCTCCAATAGACACAGTAACCCGCTGGAACTCCATGTTCGACATGATCGAAGCCCTTTTTAATTTAAAAGATTATTTTAATGCAAGTGACGAAATTGAGTATGACGTTGAAATTAATTGGAATTTTATTGAAAAATTTTTGTCTGCATTTTCGCCAATGGAAGAATGCTGTAAACGCATTCAAGCTGAACAATATATAGTTGGAGATTTTTATCGAGATTGGCTTGTGTGCAAGGTTCAATTGAAAAGGAAGACTAATAATGAATACGCTTTACAATTATTGCAGGCCCATATATTGAAAGTGTGTGCAAATACAAGCACAACAAATAACTTTCTAAATGATGAATCAATAGACACAACTTTCAGCTCTGATGCAATGGAGAATGATGACCCCTATAAGGAATTAGAAGAAGAATATAATTTACAAAAAATCAATACAACAACAAACCTTACCATTCGACAAAAACTCGAGAAATTAGCTCATCACGAAAGAAAACCATTTAGTACTAATGTTCTCGAATATTGGAAGCACTTAGGAGTCGATAGGGATATTGTTGTATTAGTTGAGATAGCATTGGCCGTTCCTTCTAGTCAAGTATCTGTTGAAAGAGCCTTCAGCGCTCTACCAACTATCCTTACAAAGCAAAGAGCAAACCTAAGTGGCGACTCAATTAACAATCTCTTGATTGTTAAATTAAATGAAAATTTATTATCTATTGATAAACTTTAAACAGAAAATTTGAATGGTTGCATAATCATAGCTTTTTACAATTACATTAACATATGTTTATCGGTTATCAGTTAATAGTGGGTTTAAATACTTTTTTCTTGTAAAAAATAATTGGATTAAAATAAACCAATTTTATTTGTTCTGAAAAAGTAAACCTTAAAGAAAGCAGTGCTTACTAACAATTTGTATCTATCTAGTAGAAAATTACTTTTATACGCAGGGCTACGACCACCGAGGTGGTGGTGTTACACAAAGTCGTTTTGGAGGAAGACCAGAGACAAAAACCAGATTCTTGCAGATAAGCAGCTATGTTCTTGTGCTGTTTCTAGCTGCTTTTCGTGAAAAAGTGCTTCTGCGTGTGGGATGAGTCTATCACAACACATTACATTTCAGAGTTGTCATAGCCGGCTGATGAAAGATAACTTGCGTAGTATGTTAAATTAATTTCATAAAAAACATAAATATCTCTTTTAAAAACAGAAAGAAAAATTCAGTTCCAAGATTAAACCTAGGATTAACTAAAGGAAATTAGTTTTTTTGCTCCCCAATAAAATTTTATTGCTATCAGACATGTGGTTTTGCATCTGGTATATAGGTGGTTTTGCATAGGCATCGACAATATAGGATTGTAGCCGCTTAGTAAAGCGCGTATGTACAATTTTTGATTTGGAAAATGATTTAAAAAATGTATTCTTTTATACTCAACAAAAGAAAAAAATATTTAAAAACTTAATATTTGTTTACCGAATGTTTACAAATTTCAATTATTCGTAACTATGAAAAGAATTTTTCGTTTTAAATTCTTTTCAAAGTGAAAAGAATTTTTCGTTTTCAATTCTTTTAAAAGTGAAAAGAATTTTTCGTTTTCAATTCTTTTCAAAGTGAAAAGAATTATTTGTTTTCAAATTTTTTAGCAGCCAGTATAAACAAATAAAATTCATGAATTTTGAATATTTAAAAACGAATTTTTCTGAACCCTGTATAGAAAGTGGGCATGGTTGGAGGGCGATTTTATCCAATTTCATCAGGTATACTCCCAACGATACTAGTGTGCTTTGTGCCAAATTCTTTTGTTCTATCGTAATCAGTTTAAAAGTTACGACCAGTCAAATTTTCAAAAATGCTTCCCTTAAAAGTGGGCGGTGCCACGGTGGAAAAATCAGAAAAGAATGACCAGGGGGATTCACCTATAAAATTATATCATTTTAGCCATTTCAGCTACCGAGATATGTGAATTTATGTGATTATCGATATCGAAAAAGGGGGCGTGGTTATCATCCGATTTCGTCCATTTTCAATAGCAACCTACCTTGGTCAAAAAGTAACCTGCATATAAAACTTCATGCAAATATCTAAATTTTTACTCAAGTTAACGTGTACACAGACGGAAAGACGGACATGCCTTCAAGCTGGGTAGTGGCCTAAGGTGCTAGACCTTCTAGCATACAAGTCACTACAGTGTTGTGAGTTCGACTCTCACAATGCCGGGAAGAAAAGTCCTTGAAGAGATGTAACTCCAGTATCATCGAAACATGTCGGCTTGTCTGGTTCCTGCAGCGCGTAGGTAAATTTTTTTTTTTACTCAAGTTAACGTGTACACAGACGGAAAGACGGACATACCTTCAAGCTGGGTAGTGGCCTAAGGTGCTAGACCTTCTAGCATACAAGTCACTACAGTGTTGTGAGTCCGACTCTCACAATGCCGGGAAGAAAAGTCCTTGAAGAGATGTAACTCCAGTATCATCGAAACATATGTCGGCTTGTCTGGTTCCTGCAGCGCGTAGGTAAATTTTTCTCAAAAAACACATTTGCATACAATCCCGAAAATTGCTTGTAAATACCGTCGGTATTTACAGCAATAGACTACAAGTCAAAAGCAACAAAGAGTTTAAATGTTATAAATGGAAAAATATTCGTGCTTATTTAAGCATAGAAAATTCTTTCATAGGTTTCACACCAAGTCCTAAAAATTCGCAAATCTTTCATATAAGTTAGCATTGAAATTAAAGAAATGTTCTATATGGAAGTATAAATATATGCATAAATGGACACTGAGAAGGGTTTACCTTCAAGCTGGGTAGTGGCCTAAGGTGCTAGACCTTCTAGCATACAAGTCACTACAGTGTTGTGAGTTCGACTCTCACAATGCCGGGAAGAAAAGTCCTTGAAGAGATGTAACTCCAGTATCATCGAAACATATGTCGGCTTGTCTGGTTCCTGCAGCGCGTAGGTAAATTTTTCTCAAAAAACACATTTTCATACAATCCCGAAAATTGCTTGTAAATACCGTCGGTATTTACAGCAATAGACTACAAGTCAAAAGCAACAAAGAGTTTAATATATTTTACTTTAAAATATAAAGTTTGTCATTATAAAATAAAGTTAACATTTTTAAATTTGAGAATTTTACATTAAAAACAAAAATTTTAACTTTTAAATTAAAAGTAAACAATCAAAAAACTTAAAATTAGCACTTTTACAAAATATTTTTTTTTGTGTTCCCCATAAAGAACCTATAGACTGAGACACTTTAAATAAAATTTAAAAGTGTTCACATTTTAAATTGATTTT